>JAODKC010000021.1:11157808-11170783 GCA_026777985.1 Mormyrops attenuatus
ATACTCCAACTACACGCTGTGTAAAGAAGTGCTTCCTCAAGTTCATTTTAAAATGTTCTCCCACTAATTTCTACTTAGAGGAGAGATGAAGTCTTATCTAGCGCTTGCTGCCAGCAATGGCTACACAATATCTCGAGAGCCGATCTCACTGAGAACAACCTTAGCAGTGGCGAGATCACTTTGCCCGTAGATAGTAGGCTTTGACAGCTAGGTATCTATCCGCATTCTAATGCTACTGCATCTCATGATCTACATTCTGTTTATGGTTGTGACTACTAAAGTAACAACATGAATACAAGAAAATTCATAGCTTTTTCTGCCACATAATTTTTTACAGGTAAGCTGAATTTATTTAGTTTTAAAGGCACGTCCTAAAGGCCAGGTAGCAGCTATAAATGTAATAACTACCGTTAATGTAGCAACTGGCAATAAGAATACTTTTTCCAGTCTTAATGTTATTAAAGTTGTTGCAATTTCAATGTTCGAGTGTTGAGGAGAATTTGGGTCTGGCCAAATGTAGATTTTCAGAGCAGATTTTCATTCATATAATGTTTTTGTGAAGTGGTAACAAGATCCATCAAAGATCAAATAGATTCATAATATCTAATAAAATAATCCTGTTTACAAGGACAAGCCACTAATCATGTCACCCTTCTCTTTGCTGTCACTAAGCACTGTTGCTTCAATTTTGGTATGATGTGTCTCAAAATTTTTCAAGATCTTCACCCATACAGTGTACAAGGCTTGGAAAAGATCATAGAAATAATTTTATAGTTATCATTCTGACAAGATCAAGTATCTGAGGTTTCTCTTTGCAAAGTGGCTTAAATTTTGGTGCAATTTGTCACAAAATTAGATCAGGGCCGGATCTTCACCCGTATCACATTGCTGCAAAGGTTAAAAAAGATCTGTCATGCAGATAATCTCATATCTGATAGTGGGTGGCTCATAACCATTTTGCTTTCAATGTGTGTAGGTCACATTTGGTAATATGCATTTTCTCTTTATATCATTTGAATTCATTTCACTTAATTTTGCATTCATATAACATTTTATATAATGTTATTTCGAGTCATCCTATGCAGTGTACTGAATATGACTGCTGTGACAATAAAGCCCTACTTGACTTAACTTGCTTGCTCTTGCATACTTGGAGTACTCCATTGCCATTACTGACAATGCGCCAAGATGGCAGCATAAAGTGATTGCTCAGTATTACTGCAATCCTCCTATGCAACAGCAATATTAGTTACTGAAACCCATTTCTTCCAAATTTCAACATGCAGTTACAAGTCCTGAATGTTCACTAACCATCTAATATATCCCAACCATGACATGGACTGTTATTACAAGATGTGTCTTGTATTACAAGTGGTCGCGATGTTTTGGCTCATCAGTGTACATTAAATGTGAATGCCTCAATGTTTGTGGCTTATAGATTTACTCAGAAAAGGGTCATGCAATTAACAATCCTTAGGGATTTTAACAGTTTTATGTTACACAAACTGTCAGAATACACCATTTACATATGAAGTAGATATATTACACGTGTCTCCCAAAGAGTTTGAGAATTTAAGTCTCTGTTAAACCCCCGTGGTTCAAGGGTCTTACCTTGTCCATCTGGGGCCCATTTGAGCATGAGATCAATGGCATAGATAGCTCTGGATGAGGGGTAGGGGCAGATCCCATATGGAGCAGGGTGAGTGGAGGCTGCCTGGAAAAGCTCCCCAAATGCCTTGAACACCTCCTTCTGCCAGAAGGTCAGACATACACATACACAGGCATTTTGATTGTCCATACTGTCAAAACTGGCCAAGGGCAGTTACATTACTGGATAATGACACAAGGCCTTTATAGACCTCTTCTGACTTGCACTTCAGTGTGTTCACCAGGCTGCGGTCCTTACACTACTGAAGACAAAGGAACGGTTCCTGTATGGAGTTTGTATGGTCTCCCTGTGTCAGATGAATTTGCTCCAGGTATTCAGGGTTTCTCATGTATGCCCATCAATCGACTGCCATCCCATTCATGGATTGGTACCCTTGCCTTGTGCCCTGTGCTGCCTGGAATAGGCCTCAGACCCCCCCAACCCTGACCAGGATAAGCATTTGCAAGGATGGATGGATAGTTCCATGATGTCAATGCACTCACAGATGCTTATTGATGATTCTTACAATATGGATCATATCAGTTACAAACAAAATCATTTAAATGAATTTAAAGAGTCATTTCAAGGGCTTCACTGTGCCTTAAGTTTTTGTAAATTGCCCTATATTTCCATCCTAAGTCAGAGGAATGATGTGTTTAGCTTTTTTACCTGGACCTCGTTCCAAGGATGTTCAGGGTACTGAATTTCAAACACAGGGATGAATTCATCATAGTGAACCTGTGGAAATATACAATTCTTAAGGCTGTTATGTATGTTTTATGATACACCTCTTAGTTTATATCAGTGGTTCTCAAACTTTTTCTGTCATGCTCCCTCACACACAATCTGAAATTCTCATTAACATTTCAATTTATTAAATAATTTCTTAAACATTAAAGCATTATTAACAAAAAAGGCAAATCTTAAGAGATTCAATAGGATTTTTATGTTAGACTGAAGTTAGTAATATCTGCAATAGTTTTTACTTAATTATTTCAGTACACCAATTTGACTTTAATGTTGAAATAGATGCTAAAACACGGAATGATTTCACAACTAGAGAAACATGTTTTTAACAAAAACTAGCAAACACTATAGTTAAACTTTTTTTGGATACAGTGTGTAAGAGTAGTTGTAAACGATAATTTGTCTCACTCTTACATGACAGAATAAGTAAACAGAAAATATAAAATGGCTGAAACAGCGTCATTAACGTCAGCTACAGTAGAGGTGCAGAAAAGGTATTCCCAAACTTTGGAAGACCGCATGTGAGCCTTTTTTGCCGTGTGTTTCTCCAGAAGCTCCGTATGGAACCATGTGCGTGGGGGGTGGCGGGGCGGGCAGCAAATTTCCTTTTTGCAGGGTGGTAGGAGATGTCTTATAAATATTTATAAGAGAAGTGCTACATGATTGGCCAGTGCATGCCTTACAGAATAGTGCGGCACTGCTGGCACTGGCGATATTAGACATAACTATATTGGAATTCAGTCTACAATTCATGTAGTTTTAACGGTGCCAGCAGTGAAACAACTAGCCAGCTTATTAGCGGAATAACTTTGTATTATAAATGAAAACCATGCCGCAGGTCCAATAAATAAAATATTGTAGCTCTCGAGTGGTGAAGAGATCATCAGGTGGACAGTAAAGTTCAGTTATTAGCAGACTGTTTTATTGCGCGATTCTTAAAAGGACAGCGTTAACATGCTCCCGAGGGGATAAAGTACTTTCCTTTACAATACGTTTAGCTTATCACTTACAAAACATTTACGTAGTTTTACACAACGCATCGACACTAGAATTCCATGTTGACGCATTTTTATAATCGTCATTGTTGATGACGTCAAATAATCGTCCCAGCCCTAATATATATATACACACAGACACACACAGACATAATGTCCATGTTTTACTTAACTTTAGAAGTAGAAGTAGAAAAAAACTTTGCACTGTCTGCTATTGCTCCCACTTGAAAAACATATATTCAACTTTAGTACTTTGGTTCCGCTCAGAACCTGCCATGGCATATTTGAAAATAACTGCAGCATCCCCTTATCTCTCGATCCGTCTTGCTCCACTTTCACAGGATTCCAAACTCTCTCTAATGCGACATGCAACAAATCTTACTGCAAATCTATATTATTCCATTATAAACCTAAAATTAGATACATCAAAGTGTTGAGGTAGTTTGCAAACCCTACAGTCTATCTACAAGGTAATAAAACTATTACATACATGTAAATGCATATGCAGACTTGAATTGAATTGAAAATCATATACCAGCCAGCTGACCATAAATCATAAATTATTTCCGCTTTAATGTGGATTTTGCTGCTCAGTTATTTTGATGGCAGGCTACAGTTTAAACTACAATTAACATACAATGCAGATTTTCTTCATTTTTCGGAGTGAGAGGTGAGCTATTTCATTGGTGCAGGAGCAGGAATTTCATTGATTGGAGCAGGGAGCGATAATGAGCAGAGCGGTCTGCAGTGGCTGTGAGTGCCGGAGCGGCACTCTGTGTGCAATGAGCAGAAATTCTCCACTCCGCTCGCATGCCCTGGTTGCACTACACATTTTAGCACACTCATAACCTGGGACTTCTTGTTTGCTCAAAAGAAACGAGTAAAACTCATCATCACAGCTACCAGCGCTTACCGCCAGTTTGATATTTTCTTTCAGTATGTAAACTTTTTTCAATCAATCGTGAAGAATTCACATCTTGTTTGATGTGAACTTTTTCATGTCAAATCAGCATCCTAATATCGGTAACCTTTTGACCACAGGCACAGCATCCTGACCCACACACTACCCCCCCATTTTTACAAATACAAAAAAACACTATTAACAAAAGTTCCCAAATATTTGCAAGCAGAGCTGAAATTTCCAGCATGGAGCTTGAGTGAAAAAGGGTTCTTAAATCCTCATTTAAGAAAATTCCAATATAACATGCAGTTCAGAGTAAGACCTGGGCCATATCTATTTTTTTCACATCATCATACCTTCTATATATTTCACACCGGTGTATGGTATATGATGATATTTAAAGAAAAATAAGAATTAAAAAAGCACATCATGTAGGTTACTGTAAACTCCGGAATCAGATAGCCTAAATGGGTACATCAATGTGGAAATTGAGAACAAACTAAAACAAAGCACTAACTGTCCAGACGTTGGCTTTTTGGTACTATACAGACATTTACTTATGCTCCCAATTTCATAAGCAGATTAGGAGCACACCAAAAATATTAATAATAGGCATGTTGTGATGGCCAAAAGTTAAGAATTAAAAAGATCACCCTTTGTTTATTGAAACCACTGTCACTGCCCAATTGCTGCAGATGCCCAAGTTTTATGTATGCTGCACATGCTCCAACAGTTTATGGCACATTCTCAATGCATTTTGTTTTAGCATTAATCTATGCACGCTATTCTTGAACTTTTTCGTTTAAAGGAAAGCTTCGATCACTGCTAACGCTGTACACACCACATCACCTCAATACAGCATCTACGTATCAGTTTAATAGAAAGAGAAATATCTGTGTTTTTGACAGTATTAAAAATAATACCTTTGGAATTTGTAAATACCAGGGTAGTAGTAATTTATTTATATAGTGCCCTTCTCGGACAAAGGTCACAGAATGCTGAACAACAATCCAATACAAAATGGAACAGAACGAACAAAACACAGACATTACCAATAAAAAGAAAAACAAACAGGAACTATTCTCACTGATTAACAGCCTGTTGAAAAAGAAATGTTTTCAGTTGTTTTTTAAAAGAATCAACAGACTCAGCTGCATGCAGACCATAAGGTAGGCTGTTCCACAGTCTTGGTGCCATGGAGTGAAAGGCATAATCCCCACCGGTTTTTAGCCGAGTACGTGGGATAACTAAAAGGCTCTGTTCTCCAGACCTAAGAGCCTGACAAGCTGTATAATGATTGAGCAAGCAGGTAAGGTATTCAGGAGTTTGTCCATGTAAGGCTCTGTAAGTACGTACTAAAATTTCAAAATTAATTCTATAAAACACTGGGAGCCAATGCAGTGTGTGCAGAGTGGGAGTGATATGGTTACTCCGGCCTGCGCGAGTTAAAAGCCTAGCGGCTGCATTCTGAACTGGCTGAAGATGTGAGAGAAAGGAGTTACTCAGATCCATATAAAGAGCATTACAGTAATCAAGTCATGAGGAAATTAAAGAATGTACAAACATCTCCAATTCTGACTTTGAAACAGCAGTTCTTAGTTTAGAAAGATTTCTCAAATGAAAGAAACACCAACAGCTGACTGATAGCACATATGAATCTAGCGACAGGGAGTGGTCAAAAATAACCCCAAAGTTACGTAGACTCGACTTAACAGCAGGAGAGACAGAAGATAATTTTAAACTAATCTCAGAATGGAAATCAGGAGGAGCAACAATTAGTACCTCAGTCTTTCCTGAATTCAACTGCAAGTAATTACTACTCAGCCAATCATTAACCTGAGACTGACAATCAACCAAAGTGACCAAAGTATTAATTTGATTGAGTTTTTATGAAAAAATAAAGTTGTATATCATCTGCATAGAGATCCCCCCCCCAATAAAAACATGCAACATGTCTCAATGTCACCTGTCTCGAGGGAACTGTCTTTTGATCTGGACAGTCCCTAGGATACTGGAGTCTGGACATCACACACCTGTTTCAGCTGAGTTCCTTCTGCATAGTTCATGACTGTGAAATGTTTCTGGTAGTCATCAAAGTGGTCCAAAGAGAAGGGCCTGTGGAACAAGATTTAAATGCAACTTAGAGGGAGATAAAGGTTACTGAACCCACTGGAGTTAATCAAGTTTGATCATTGTGCAAATTGTAAATAACTACAGAATGCAATGATATAGAAATCTAATAAACTCATATTTTATTCACAACAGATCATATAAAACATATCAAATGTTTAAAGTGAGACATTTTGCTATTTCTTGAAAAACATTGGCTCATTTTGAATTTCATGACAGAAACAGGTCTCAAAAAAGGGACGGGGGCAATAGGAGGATGGAAAAGTTAGTGGTACAAAAACCCAACAGCTGGGGGAACAATTTGCAAATAATTAGGTCAATTGGCAACAGGTCAGTAACATGACTGGGTATAAAAAGAACAGAGTTGCAGTGTCTCTCAGAAGTAAAGATGGGCAGATGGGCACCAATCCCCCTAATACTGCATCGACAAATAGTAAAGCAATTTCAGTAAAAAGTTCCTCAGTATGAAATTGCAAAAAGGTTGAAAATATCATCATCTACAGTACATAATATAATCAAAAGATTCAGAGAATCTGGAGAAATCTCTGTAAGGGACAAGCCATACTGGATGCCCGTGATCTCTGGGCCCTTAGAGGGCACTGCCTCACAAATAGGTATGATCCTGTAATGGAAATCACTAAATGGGCTCAGGAATATATCCAGAAAACATTGTCAGTGAACACAATTTGCCATGCCATCAGAAGATGCCAGTTAAATCTGTATCATTCAAGGAAGAAGCCATATTTGAACATGATCCAGAATCTCTGGGCCAAAGCTCATTTAAAATGGATTGTGGCTAATTGGAAAACTGATCTTTGGTCAGATGAATCTAAAATTGAAATTATTTTTGTAAACCAGTTCAAAAGCCAGCATCTCTGATGGTATGGGGTGCATTAGTACATATGGCAAAGCTACCATCAATGCTGAAAGGTATATCCAGGTTCTAGAGCAACATATGCTCCTATCCAGATGACATCTCTTTCAGGGAAGAACTTGCATTTTCCAACATGACAATGCAAAACCACACACTGCACCAAATACAACATAATGGATTTGTAGAAGAAGGGACCAGGTACTGAACTGGCCATGCCAGCAGTCCAGATCTTTCATGCACTGAGAACATTTGGCACATCATAAAACAAAAATTACGACACAGAAGACCTAGGACAATTGAGCAACTAGAATCCTATATCAGATAAGAATGGGACAACATTCCTCTCCCAAAACTCGAGCAACTGATGATCTCAATCCGCAGACATTTACAGACTGTTGTTAAAAGAAGAGGTGATGCCACACAGTTGTAAACATGACCTTGTCCCAACTTTTTTGAGACGTGTTGCTGCCATGACATTCAAAATTACCTTATTTTTTCCATAAAATGGTACATTTTCTCAGTTTAAACATATGTTTTATTATGAATAAAATATGGAATTATGAGATTTCCATATGATTGCATTCTGATTTTATTTACAATTTGCACAACGTCCCAACTTTTTTGGAATTGGAGTTGTACCTTTACAATGTAACATGAACACAATGAATGTATTCATATTTAGCTGACTGTGGATGCCTGAGGGGAGGCACTGGGCATGGATACCTGTTGGAAAAGCGCAGCCAGAAGACGTTGTAAGCATAGAGACGCAGAGGCTGGACAGAGCGCAGGAGAACCATGTAGCGGATGTCAAACTTCACCAAACCGACCTCCTCCCTGTTGAACAACACAGGATCCTCGAGGTACTTGCATACCACCTGGCACAAAAATAAAATATGCCGGTACCTTTAGCAACAGACACAGCTCATTCATGGCCTATTCAAAGGAGACTGCTACCGCCACTGAAGACAGCTCTGTTACCTACTGAACCTCGGTCCACACATTTGAGATCTACAAAACTGGAGAAGACTACAAAGCGCAAGGCTGAGCTTACAGACCAATCACAGCTGACAGCTTTGCTGGGTTTGCACCCACAGGCAGCCACGTCATGTACATCATAGCGGGAAGGAATTTGTAAGGGGGATGAGATTTTGCATGACAGCACCACTGTATTTTGATGATTTTCTGAGTTTGTATTGTGCTGTAGCAGGAGGAATACTCTGGGCCAATGCAGTGGAAAGACACTTGATTTCTTGAATTCCTGGAGTTAACTTTGGAGTTAACTTTGGCTGTCCTGGATGGGGTCTCTACCTTTGGGGTGCTCTCCCTCTGTCTGATAATGTAGTTTAAGTCATTGGAGATGTGGGTGTCGAGACCACGCGCCAAGTTCCAGGGCTTGCAGATCCAATGGTTGTCCAGCCCCCTGAGAACCAAATACCAAATAGAGGCGAAGCTGACTCAGAACATTCTTAACCCTTATTATAAACAACACTGCCATAACTGCAAAGAGCAGCTATGGAAAATATTAAGAGACCACGCTATACTTGAGAAAAAAAGAAAAAAACAACTATGCATTTTTAAATCCTGGTTTAACCATGGTTCTGTTGGTAGAAGGCTATGCTGAAGCAGGAGACACTGGGAATGACCAGAAACCAGCCAGGTAAAGGGCGGAAGGGACTTTCTAATGCCAGAGATGACTGTTAACTTATCCGACAGTTTCTCATCACTCAAATGATGACATCAAGTGACCTTCAAAAGGAATGGGAAACATTAAGTTCAGGTGTAAAGTGCACTGCTAGGACAGTTTGTATTAGGTTCCTAGAAGCATGGATTGCAGTGCATTAAAACAAGCAAGAAGTCCTTCATTTATGAGATACAAAGAATAACCAGGCTGCGTTTTACAAAAAATATATTTTTCACAGACACATTGAGCGTTTGGTTCTGTTGATAAGGGCTGATTGACTAACCTCTCTTGGTTCTGTTGATAATGGCTGATGAACTGGGGCAGCTCAGTCTGTAAGTTGAAAGTCTTAGGAAGCCATTCAGCTCCCTGGCCATCCCTTACTCTCCGCGCAATTGCAGCCAGGCAGTCTTTCACTGTGACAATGGTCTCACAGGGGAACTGGTTCAAAAGAATATGTGGTCGCTCCTCACTCAGCTTCCTGGAAGCATGCAGTAAGCATTTGTCTTAGTCATGAAAATCATTGTGCCTTTTAAGGAATTCTGAAGAAGACTGTGATAAGCACCAAACATCGTGGAGGCTGCGCAAGGACACACCTGTAATCCCGGATGTGGGAGAAAAGCCAGAGGATGTCAGCTTCTTCCATGCTCTCGGTGAGCTGGAAGTGAGGGTGTCTGAGGTTCTCCTGGACCTGCTTCATCTCAGTGTAAACCCTGAAAGATGTGCAGAGAGACAAGCTGCTCCACTCGCAATGCTTTTCTACACTGTCATATCTAACTATAAAATTTTACTCTTTATTTCAGCTCAGTTCCTCCTCACGTTGTTATTTTTGTTTAGCAACTTACAATCAGAGATGCACCGATCTGATATTTAGATCAGTATCGGCGCTGATCCAGACCTATTTAACAGATTGGGTATCGGCCATATGTGACCAATCCACATCCGATACTTCCTTATTTGGTTTTTGGTAGTCTCTCAAAAGGTAACTCCTATTTCATGTTCAATGAATTGCACAACAGCTCTTTCCCATTTTCGATGTTTTTATGCACCATTCATGCTGAATGCTAACACTGCTACTCAGTGGGTGTAAGCACAGTGACTTCCACCTGCTGTGAAGTTATGCACATACCTTTTGCAGTTTGAGGAGCATAAGAACATCAGATAAGAGGGTGTCAATCTGGGAGTATTTTTTGCTTTAAACAGTAACTAGTAGCATGGCGATTTGCAATCTTTGTAAAAGCAAAGTTTTGAGAAGTGGGAATAGCGTTTAGTGGAAAATCCCACTAAACAAAGCACACACAGTTGTGCGACACAACACGAGTAATGTGAAAAAAGCAATGGACGATTTGGGAGTCACTAGCATGGGCTATTTTCCGTACTTGCTACAGCTTGTGATACACGAGGGGCTGCTATTGCAACAAAGTGTAAGTGACGCTGTTGCCAGTAGGAGAAAAAATTTAAGCATTAACCACTTGCATATACTCTCCTGGAAGATATTCAGCTGTAAAATGTCTCAAAAATGCTTAAAACTAGATGTACAAATGAGGTGGAACACTTCGTAATGTAGTAGTCTAATTAAAGATTTTTGGCATCTTATTTACTAGTTCACAAATATTAATAATAAAGTATAAATATATTACATATTTATTATATTAAAATACTAAAACAAAAAGAGGTCTTGTATCGGAATCAGTATTGGAAACAGATCAGAACTAAAAAAATGTGGATCGGCGCATCCCTACTTACGATATTACTCACTGATACCACAGCATATTTTAATGGTGCCTCTGGAAAGTTACACAAGCAAACACATGTATCCCCTTAACTACTACACCATCTGCTGCTTTTTTTTACATCAGCTTTCAGTTTCTGTAAAGAAAGAAATTCTGGAAGACCCAAAAAACTCACTGAAATACTTTTTCTTTTGGGAAACTGGGAGGCTTGATTTCGAGGGGAAGGGTTTCTTTGTTCTCCCTTGAGATAGCCTGAAGAAAACATTTTATATTAGAACCACACTGTCAGAGTTCAAAAAGTAAAATGCAATTCCTTTAAAAAGACATTAGACTTCTTATTTTTAATTATGTTAATTTCCCTTGTTCCTATCTGGAGATGTAGAAAGAAGCAAGATTTTATTTCACATTTCATTGACCACAAATTTTGAAATATAGTCTGTTTAACAGGCTTGGATTTCTCAACCACAGAGCACTGAGATTCATATTCATCATCTGTCTAAATGACAGCTGCACAATATTGAAAAAAATCACTAATTTTCATAAAATTTCTTACAAATGCACCACACTGTCTATGAGAGTCCAACAGCAAGGACAAAAATGATTATGATTGGCTCAAAGAGCTCCAGCAAAAGGAGTGGCAGTAAAATTTAAAATGATTTAACATATACTCCATTATCAGGAAACAAGTTTTGTTACCTATCATAGAGTAAAATTATTTTTGTGTGTCTTATTGTCTTAACGCAGCTGACAATTGTGGCCCTTGCAATGTGAAAACTGCAGGTGTATAACATGCCATGTGAAAATTAATATTGCACATTGTGCAGCTCTATCAAGAATGATTGTGACTGTGGGCTCACTGTGCATGTAGAGCCTATATGTCACTCACAAGCAACAAACTTCATATATCCAAAAAACATTCAATCTTGGTAAAATAAATCAGACTTCTCTTGTAAATTAGTCATGGAAAATGAGAACCATATGAGTTTTTCTTTTGTATCAAGCGACAAAAACGCTGGAGCAAGATGTGTTTGATTTAAAATTTGCCTTATTAGTCATTGCATGTCCTGCAATGTGATTATGGTGATGATGATGTGGAAACAATGGAAATCGCTTATAGTGATCATGTCTGTCTGGGTGAAATTGATCGCTATATGCAGATGATCAATATAACAGTTTTTTCATTTCTATATCTCAGGCATATTTCAATCTAATTGAGATTTAAATATTTAATACATGAATATAAGGTAAACAAGGGATGTCACTACTTAATTTTATTAACGATTTCAAAATACAGTACAGCTGTTTCAAACACTTTTCAAATTACAGTACTGCATAAATTACTGACTTGTGTATAATTCAAATACTCTAATACAGCACAGTACTGCACATAAATATTTGGTTCAATTCAATTTACACAGCTTGTTTTCACAACATTACATTATCTCAAAACACTGCTGCATCTTGGTTGCTAGTTTTGGCAATTTATCATAAGCTCACAATGTGTCATTGTGAGAAAATGACTTTCTTTTTCATGTCATGTTTCCTGTGCACGCCGCACTAGCCTCAGGTAGCTAGCCAGAAGCAGATGGGTTACTGCATGGATAAGGCAAAGTAGGCTTATCAAGGTAAAAAAAAAAAAAAAAAAAAAAAAAAAAAAAGGGTTAAATTTATACAAGTTAAATGTTGTCATGTTTAAAAAGACCCAAAATGAACACTGTAAGTGGACTACTTGATTACTATAAGCAAATTATTTAAACATTATTTGTATATGAATGATTCCGTCCCAAGCTTTTTGATCCATATAAGCGATTGATCACTATAACCATGATCAGTATAGGCAGTTTCCACTGTATTCTGCAGCCCTACTCTAGATCAGGGATGGGAAAGTTCAGTCTTCAGTCAACCACAACACTTAGTTATAGCTATGATGAGGCCAGTCAGTTTCGCCAACCGAGTGGGTGGAGGTGAGGGCTTTTGCATCTACATCCTGATTAATCACTCCAGCACTGACCCTGCACATGCAAGCAATATTCAAATAGTAGTGCAACAATTTCTTATCATATTTATTTTGTACTTAGGCTGCAGAACATCTTAAATCAGCATATGAGTGATGGAAAACAACACAGGAAACCTTTAAAATGTACATAACGTTCCATTTACGAAATATTAATTGTCTACGTTCATCTCTTACCCCAACGAGCACCGCTATTCTTGTACATGCATTGGTTACATCCCGTATTGATTATTGCAATGCTATTTTGTCTGGTCT
>JAODKC010000021.1:11175377-11186959 GCA_026777985.1 Mormyrops attenuatus
CCCTAATAAACCCTCTATTGCTTGGTTTAAATCACTAGACTCAAGCATCTCATCATTTTTATGGAAGAACAAACCATCACGAATAAGCTTAAAAACCCTACAAAAAGCTAAAGGAAATGGTGGTCTAGAACTACCAAATTTCTATCACTACTTCTTAGACAACAGATTGCAGTATGTATCAAATTGGATCAAATCAAGCCCAGTAGACAGTCCATGGCTGGACTTAGAACAAGCAATCTGCAGAGAAGTAAAAATTTCTGATCTACCCTTTATAAGTCCTACCATTAAGTGTTATAACTGTTTTAAAAAAGCTTCAGTATTAACGCCTCCTTGACAGCCTGGTAGGAATTTTTAAAAATAACTAGGTCTGCACTTATCCCCTGTAAACTAACACCCATTTGGAACAATCCAGATTTTTGCCAGAAAAAGAAAGCATGGAACTTTCCCTTATGGCGTGATCAAGGGATTATAAATCTAGAACATGTTATTCAAAACAGGAAAGTTATCCCATTCAATGAACTTGTCTCAAAATATGGAATTAGCAACAGTAAATTTCTTGAGTATCAGCAAGTGAAGTCCATTATTCAGGCAAGGTTCAATCCTAATCAGCTTAATTTAGAAATACCTTGAATGTACTTGAATTTTTAAATCTCTCTTGCCACAAATTATTATGTCATTGGGACGTAGAGCCCCGGTCCTTCTGTGCTCTTTGGGGGCTGCGGACGTCCTGGGCCTCCTGGGCCTGTCTCCGCCGACCTCTGGTCCTTGTGGGGTGTGGTTGCGGCCTCCCACCCTCGCTATTTGGTATGTTCCATGTTGGAAACACACGCATACAACACACACACACACACACACACAACAAACAGCACACACACGCAACACACGCACGCATCACACACACACAAGCCCGCACATCTCGCCTACACAATTGAGCATGCATGTACATACACTTGCACGCATCCCTCCACACACACAAAACAATTTTGTATGTTTGTATAGCAGTGTTACTTTCCTTATTCTTTATTTTTGTTTGTGTTCATGAATTTATCCATTTCTGCACTTATTTCAGATGCTGCTGATCTTTTGCCCTTTTTTTTTCTTTTCTTCCCTGTCCTTTACAGGTGCAGCAATTGGAGATTGTGTATTGTGTTTTCTACTTTACTCATATTGTTTTTTTTTTTTCTTTTCTTTTGTTTCTTTTACTTCCCCCCCTAATCTGTCCTTCCTCTTCGGCCAGCTCAGCCACGACAATATTTTACATGTGCTAAAAATGAAATAAATAAATAAAATAAAAAGAAATCGATCAACAGGAGGGGCCTATACATAGTTTATAGAGCAAACATGTTTGGCACAGTAGTGCATTCAGACCGTGATTCTGCTTGCTGAAGCTGCCGGACAGGACAAGGAAAAAAAAACGTCTTGCAAAAAATACACAAATTTTTTTTTAAAATAATAAAGTTACAGCAAATTATTAATGAGATAATAATAATAATGAGAATAAATATGATGTAGTTCCTGTCAGATGTCACACCTTGAAAATATAGTACTGAAATTACATTACAGTGGGTGGTTTTGTCCATTTTGGAGCTTTAGTCTCTCTGTAAGTAATCATGTGATTGGGGCTATATCTCACATTATATTTTACCTATATGAGTAGCACTGTGTGCAATTTAAGCACTCTACCTTGAAGACACTGGTGTTTAAAAATGTTAGAATACACTCAGAGGCCATTTTACACTTTCTGAAAATGAATTTCAAAAATTAATTTTGGGAAAATGAGAGAGAACACCATCACAAATTTTGGATATAGTATTAACAGAAACTTGCTCTTCCCATAAAAATCAATTTGGATTTGGTACATGGTGCAATACTTGGGGAATATAACACTGCATTTGGCAAAAAATTAGTTTTTTTTGTTTAATTTTCAAGACTTAATATCTCTGAAACTATTCATCTGATTTGTACTATTACAGAAAATATATTGTGTCATGTGTATGTGAAGCTGGGTATAAAAATATCAGTCCCCTAGCCTTAATATTTTTTTAGGAAATTCAAGCACTCAGTATTCTACACTATACGGCCAAAATTATTGGTACGCCTATCCGTTACATATACAGAAAATGTTACGACATCCCAATCTAAATCCATAGGCATCAATATGGAGTTGATCCCCCCTTTGCAGCTATAAAAGCTGCCACTATTCTGGGAGGGCTTTTTAATGGATGTGAAGACCTGGCTCGCAATCTCCGTTCTAGTCCATCCCAAATGTGTTCAATGGGGTCAGAGTTCTGTGTAGGCTGGTCAAGTACAGCCACACCAAACTCACCCAACCATGGACCCTGCGGCACAGTCATGCTGAAATAGAATAGGGCCTTCCCCAAATTGTTCCCACAAAATTGGAACCGTAGCATTGCCCAAAATGTCTTGAAATGCATGAAATGCTTTTTTCCTGAAGCATTCAGAGTTCCCTTCACTGGAACTAAGGAGTGTTAGAAAGGAGTCTTAAAAATAACCCCATACCAATATCCCTCCAGGCAGGTAATATTCTCCTGGCGTCCACTACACCCATACTCGTCTATCAGATTGCCAGACAGAGAAGTATGATTCATCACTCCACAGAACACGTTTCCACTCCTCCAGAGTCCAGTGGGAGCATGCTTTGGAACACTCTATCCGATCCTTGGCATTTCACTTGGCGATGTGAGGTTTGCTTGCAGCTGCTTAGCCATAGAAGCCCATTCCCTTAAGCTTCCAGCACATAGTTATTGTGCTGGGGTTAATGCTAGAGAAAGTTTGGAACTCTGCAGTTATTGAATCAACAAAGTGTTGGCGACTTTTACGCACTATGCACCTCAGCACTCAGCACTCAGCAACCCTGCTCTGTTAATTCATATGGTCTGCCACTTCGTTTCTAAGCTGCTGTTGTTCCTAAATGCGTCCACACTGCAATAATACCACTTACAGTTGACTTATTGCAAAGGTGGCATCCTATGACAATTCCATGCTTGCATTCACTGAGCTCTTCAAAATGACCCATTATTTCACAAATGTTTGTAAACCTGACTGCATGACTAGGTGCTTGATTTTTTCTACAACTACACTGAAAAAAGTGTCACAAGAGTGTAGCTGGTTTGACCTAAAAATTTTCATGTATGCTTGATGTATTATTTTCTGTAATGTGTTCAACTTCAGTTTTTTAGCTGAACAAACTGCACCACTAAAACAGAATGATCCATTGGGTCAAAGCTTAAAACTGTGGGTGTGCTTGGGTCGCGCATGCGCAAGTCCTGTGCACGTCTCCGAGAAGAACCGCCAACAACCCCATCGTTACTGCTGTCCTAAGGTAAGAATGAAAAATGGAACCTATAAATGTAAATATTTGTCCTTATATCTTAGTCGAGAACATGATTGCATGTTAACGTTTTAAAGTTAGTATTGGGTAGAACATAGTTATGTAGAACGTGTAGAACATCTAGTCTAGCTAGCAGATAAGTAAATTTTACATAGATTGGTCGTCATTAGCCATTAATTGGGAAATGTTGCATGTGAATATTAATATTAATATATAAATATTATTTTGTGTTAGCTAGCCATATTAAGCTATTTTTTTCATGCTAGTTCCTTTTGAATTAATGGCAAGAACTGCAGCAAGGGTACGAGGTGCGATTTTTGAGTTAGCTGTTCAGAAAACAGTTCTGTGTCGCGTGCAGAGAAACGGGGAAAAGGATTTCTCATCATGTACACGGGTGTTTTAAAAACGCTGCTTTTTCTCGACCTGTTGGTCTTTCATCCACATGCAAAATGAGTTTCAGTTCACTGAAAACTGAGTTTTTGCACAACTCCAGGGTGAACATTGCCAGGAGCTGGTTTAACATCCATTTTTTGCGTTTTAAAGTAGTGCTTGTGTGGATGGGATTATATTGTAATTAGGTGATTGTTTTTCGTGGAGGGCAAAAAGGTGCCGTAATTACCCACAAGAACAACAAATCTTCCGCACAAGTAGCTGTTAGCAGTGCCTGCAACTTCACTCGCTCACGGCTAATATCTAACTTTCTTTTTTCCCCTCACGTTCAGCCGCCCTAAAGGACATCAACGCACATTTGAAGCAATCCAAAAAATCCTGATGGAGCTTGATGCAAAGAAGATGTCAAGCAAAGTACATGCTCTGAACATCAAGCTACAAATGTGCAAATAAATGCCAGTCATTTTGTTGACAGCCATTTGATATTTAGGGTTTTTCCTTTCACATCTCAGTTGTTCCTTTAATCACTTGTTAAGAATAACTGTTACAGCAAGCACTTTTAAAATGTTTACAAAATGTTTGAAAACGTTCCAGTGTAACTACATAATTGCATTGCTGATTTTATTTTATTTTTCTGAACGAATGTATGGGAAGCTGTTGACTTTTGTGGCATATTTCTGCCTTATTCTTTGGCCAGAAATAGGTTTTAAAGGGCACTCAGCTGGAGATAGGTGGTAAGGACCTGATTTAGTAGTACGTTTATTTGTGCTGTATTAGGAAAAAAAGTTTTATGTGACATGTTTTATGTGAAATGTTTAAAAATGTCTACTGTTTCTGGCCACTGTATCTTGTTTATAGCTATTTATGCAAGGATGCAACAATGCATTGTAATAAAGTGGACTGTTGCAGTAAACTGGCTTGGGTTATTTAGTTGTTTCAAATTGTATTCATTAGTTGAGCATGAGCAGTTTTATTGATTTTAAGTGCAAAACTCTAATGTATTAGAGTGACTACTTTAAGTTGAACAGACTTGAAAAATTATATTAACCAGACTTGAAAAAATTAAGTGTGAAAAAAATGAAGTAATATTTTAAGTTGACCCAATGTTTAATTTTTTACAGTGTATGTCACTGGGTCTGAATGAAACACCTGGATTCAATGATTAAAAGGTGTGTCCAAATTCTTGTGTCCATAAAGTGCATGGTAAACCTGAGCTACATTCCTGATAGTCCATTCCTGATAGGTATTCATAATGAGAGTCATAGTACCATTTTCCCTATAAAATTTGAAGGACTTTGCTCAAGTATTTTTCTAGATATACAATACAAGCACACAAATCTCTGCACCGGTGTACAAAACTAAATTACAAGTGCACAAATCTATTTTACACAACCGTGGAATTCTGTTGTATTAATCACTCCATAATTATTAGGGGTCCATGTAGCATTAATCATATAAATCGTATGACATGACGATGATGTAAAAAGATAAGTTTGTTTAGAAACTGTTCTTACTGTTCAGGAATAAGGTATTCAGTAAAAGTTATGGTTACTTGTGGCTTGATTTTTAAATATGTATGTGTTGGATCACTAAAGACTCAAGGAATGTGAACAAGGGTTTAAATAAATAAATAAATACATGCTGGAAGCAAGTTCTCATTCTTGCATTTGAATATAGACCAGTTAATATTTTGATGGTATGTCATGTGGTAATGCAGCGGCATATGTTTTAAATCTGTTACACACTGAATGCTGAACTGAAAGCTTGACTTCTAAAAAATTATATCACAAATCAAATCAGAATCGCAATATCTGACAAAAAGATCACGATTAGGTATTTTCCCTAAATCATTCAGCCCTAGTACATCCTTTGTTGATTAGGGTTACATTATTTAAGAACCATTAAGCACCAGAAATGTATGGGGGGGGGGGGCTTACCCCATGAGACAGCTGGTAGGTCTGGTTATACTTCCACATATGGGTAAGCACCTCCTCCACGACGTCTGGGTCAGGGACCTCACCATGAAAGTCCACACCCATGAGAGCCGCCATACGAGCCAACAGGCCAGGTGTAGTCTCCAACTGCTGCCTTGCATTTTGTGTTCGATATGTCCAGGCGTGGTCCACAAGGAACACACTATGACGAAAAGACAACACATCTAATGTAAAACAACCTGGATGTGTAAATATTCAAGATCTGCCCTTAAATATAACTGCATCATTCAATGTCTGGACAAACTTAAAATTACACCATATGTTTTACATCACACTACAACCCTAGAGGGCACAAAATGATTTTGATGCAGGAGGTCCATAGACAGAGCGAAAATAAACATATTGTGACAAGTGTGTGAGTAATTTTTAATCATGGAAATCACAGCTATTTTAAAATAAAAGCTGCTCTCTTTATTAACAGCTACTATTGGTTTAATACTATCAGCGGCAGAGACAGGGAAGCCAACATGACACAGTTACACACTAACAAAACAATCTCATTCCACAGTTAACATTATAGTTATGACATTTACTATTAACATAAATACATGAATACACATATTCACTTACACATTTTAAAGATACGTGATGCGGTGCAAAGCATGTCGATAACTGCGTAATTAGTCCTGCTGACCAAACCAGTGGGGTCACATTATGTCAGCCAATCGTGGACAGTGGGTGGGATCAGTATAAATTAAAGCCTCTGGGACCCTACACAGACATTGATCACCGCTCCTATGATGTTGTATTGCTAAGATGATGTCAATTTTGTTTGAAGAATACAACCACCTTAACAAAAGCATCATGCAATGTTGTGACTAAAGCTCTGGACCTACCCCTCAATATAGTATTATAATTTAAAATAACTGTAAAAATAAGGAATAAAACATTATCCAGTCAAAAGAATATATCACTCGCTGTGACCTGCATACTGCCCAGGAGTTTTGTATCTCCAAGACTAGAATGTGCGCAGGTAAGATCGTTGCAGAACATTCCCACACCAACTTGCAATCAGAACTCAAACAACTGGCAAAGAATCAGCTTTTTTCTTTCCTTGGAAGCATATATTGTAATCAATAACATCATAGAAAAACAGGTAATGCTTTGCATTAATTGCACCTTCATAATGTATTAATTATGTATTCATAGAACATATAGCCCACTAAATGCTTTACAAATGCATTAGAAAGGTATTAAGAAGGTGCAGTTCATGTCTTACTGTTCTATTCTAAATTTATTAGTCTAATTATGATAATTATGATCTGTCCAGAATGGTAATAGCAAGTGATGCCCTTTTCATTAATACAGCAGGTATTAAAACCTATTCTAAAAATATTTTGTTACACTTGAAAAACATGACCAAAAACAAGGTCAAGTATGGAATGTAAAGTAAAAGTCCTATCACCAGATAGTGTTAGAGTGACTGACCTGCTGGGGTCAGTAGCCTGCAGGCCAGTTTGGCGCATCACAATTACTTTGCAGGTCACTTCAGCTCCTGGGTTTGATCTCCTTATTTCTTCCACTTCACTTTCCTCTTCCAGCTCGACCTGCATAACCCCAAACACTTCCCCAGCGTCAAACACCTGTATATTGGATAAGCCAGAGAAATACAGTTCATTTCACATTTGAATATTAAGTTTGAGAATTAAACAGTATCTTATAAGTGGAAAAATAACTTAACCGCCATTATAGGTATCATTAGCCCGCGGTCATTTCTCAAAGACATGCACTGATACAAAGGTGTTGGAAAATTTTATATAAAAGGAGGAAAGTGTAATGGAACCAAATTAAAGACTGGGGAGTACACCACGGGAGCTTGTAGCTATTGAAAAGATCGGGGGATTGACTTTCGTTTTGAAATAAGACATCGGGCTTAAAATACTCGGGGCTATAGCCTCCGTTCCTACTCCCCTGTGCGGAAAAATCACGTAAACTCAATGATAGCTTAAAAAACACTAAAACAACTGTTCCCAGGATGATCAATGGGTTAACCCGGAATAATAAGAACACAGAAAACGTATTTAGTTAAACAGTCAGGGTCTAGCTCCCTGGCGTGAAACTTAAGTGTATAAGCAGCTGAATATGAATCGACGCGTGGTCCCACCGACATGTGCTGCGGACACCCGTACCTCATTGGAAAGTTTATAATACACGCTTTTCCAGTACAGGGGAGGTATTCTACATGACATAAGAGCGGCTTCGTGTAAACTAAGAAATAATTGGTACTCCTCATCAGCTGAATCATTCAATATGTTGATTTCCCCCTGTAGTAGGTCCATGATTCACAGTCCGTATGACCAAAACACAGACCGAGGCGAAGTGCAAGCTGGGAAATTTGCTTAAAGGGAACACACTATCCTACGCTCTTCCGTGTTACCGCGGTTAAGTTAGCCTCATATATGCGATGTTCAGTTTTCTGGCTTTAATAACTTTTAACGGAAGTACGGTGGGGCGTTTTTAATGACAGAATTGTAATGTCCAGTACACAGACAACGATGCACACCGATTACTTTTGCGCTTCAAACCATTTCGCGATTTGTGCAAAATCGTGTTAATAGCTAATATAATAGCATTATATTAGCTATTAACAAGATTTTAGCTGTAATGACATGGTGGTTTACTGTTTTGGGCTCATAGCGACTGTTGCACACCCCTTTGTTTCCCAGATTGCTTTACGTACGAATTCTAATTAATTTTCGAATGTATCCGTATAATGTTCAATGAGACAATATATGAATGGGTTAATAACTTTAAAACTAGACAAGACAGGCACATCTAGTGAAGTGTGCTTTGATCAGTGGACTACAGGGAACAATGCACACCCCTTGGATTTTCAGATTATTTTTGTCTGTAATAGTTATTAATTATTATATTGCATCCACTTAAAGTGCAATGGGGCAACACATTAAGGGGTTAATAGCTCTAAAACAAAATGAGACAGGCATGTCCTATGAAGTGTGCTTTGATTGGGGAAACCTGGGGGACAATGTACACCCCTTGGAATTTCAGAATAACAGTTATTAATGAATACATTGTATGCATAATATATTACATTGGGGCAACGCACTAAAGGGTTAATAGCTGTGATACAAAATGAGACAGCCATGTCCTATGAAGTGTGCTTTCATTAGTGGGCTCTGGGGTACAATGCACACCCCTTGGATTTTCAAGATCACTTTCTCTCTAACAGCTATTAATTATTACATTGTATCCATATTACATGTCATTGCTCCATTTCATACATATTGACAGTTAATTGGTAACACAAATTAATCCATAAATAAGTTGTAAAGTGTGATTTAGGCAGTGCACCGTGGAACAAAGCAAATGTACTGCAGCTGAATTGCTTGATTACGTGTTTCGTCACATTTAATACATTAGCATTAAGCATTTATCAATTGAACAAAGAAGAAAACAATAATTAAGCAGGGTTGTGGACCATTGTTTTAGGTATTGCTGATTCATGGCATGTTTTAAACAGTTAAACTTAAGCAGTATCAGACGCAGTAGTTTTACACAATAACAGGGCACTTAATGACTTCTGACTCTTTCATACCGGGAGAATTTTAATGCTTCTCATGTATTTTTGCATAACGACTTTCAAAATTAAAATATAGTATACTGACTCAAAAAACATGCTGTCAGCAGCCTCAGTAATAAAATACATTGGCTTTGTTGTTTATCTATAATCCTTAGGTTAGTCCTGTGTAGCCCATGATTTAGTTCTACATGTTTGAGTCCCATCTCTGGTATGGGGGAACTATAAAACTGATGCTGGTTGCACTTGTACAAGTGCATCTATGAGGATTATAAAAATGAAAGAGAACACTGAATCTTTCTAATGTTTCATGGTTGCATTAACATTGTTCTGATTGATTCGGTTCCAATGAGAGACATTTGTTCCTTCTGTGGAATGGAATCCTCATCTGCTGACAACAGCAATGTTATTGAATGGATGAGTAAAATTTATTTTAATCTGTAATTTTGAAGGAACTTAATCTTTACTGGAGGGGAAATTCTCATTCCCCAGAAACAACACAGTGTTAACTAAATTACAACTGCTTTTATTCTTTAGGAGTTAATAACAGTTTTGTGGTATCTTGCTGATTTCATTAAGAAAAAAAAAATTAAAAAACAAGTGACAAGTCTTTGCCATTTTGCAGATGTACCTGAGAAAATGCATTGATGAACACAGATGTAGGTTTCACAATATTTGGAATGTTTGTCTAACAACCAAGGCTAACATAACATACATAACTTGGATGTTTGGAAAACAGCTGTAAAAGATGGCACCACTGACTATGTATCAATATGGAACAAGAAGAATTCACACATGCAGTGACAGGCAAATGGCACTGCACATTCTGCAATTAGCATCTCCCTGTTACGGTACGTCATGGTATGGAATGGGGAAACAGGAGCGAGAGTTGGGAAGTCGGGTAACGAGGAATTTAATCAAAGACAACCACACTCAAAACAACCAACGATAATGACCGGACGGGGCAACACACTCGAACAGGTACTTAAATATACAGTACAGGACTAATTAACAACAACTAGACACAGCTGGGAACACCGGGATTCCACAAAAGGTAAATGAGAAGGGAGTGGCACACGGAAGGATCAGACGAGCATGGCATGACAGAACCCCCCGCCCCCAAAGGCGCGCACATTGGGTGCGCCTAAAGGGACCGGAGGGACAAAACAGGCCCTGAGAAAACAAAAACAAAAACATCAACAAGGCATGGAGAACAGCACAGACACACAGAACAGGCACAGCGGCAGCAACCAAGACAGCAACTGACACACTATAGGGAATGCAGACAAACATCAAGGCACCAACGGTGGAAACACCGAACCCAAGGAGCCACAAACTGAGAAAAAAAGACAAAAGCCACAACTGGCATCCTAACAAGAGTACTGACTTGTTTTCTTCAACTGGAGTAAGCAGTGGCGGTTTCTGATATGGGCGACATGGGCCGTTGCCCAGGGCGGCATCGTGGTGGGGGCAGCATCATGGGCATTGGCAAATTTTTATTTTTTTTGCGCGCGCCCATGCTTCTATTTCACCATCACAATAATTAGGGGCCATGCCAATAATTGTTCTGCTTCTTTTTCAAAATTCTGAGCCTTAACAAGACAAAGCCATAACTGGTATCCTAACAAGAGTACTGACTTGTTTTCTTCAACTGGAGTAAGTGCATCTGCACCGTGTGTCCGCATGAAGAAATGCATTTAACCCAAAGTCGGCACGTTTACAACCATAGCTTTAATGCTTTCCACGTCACGTCTAATACCCTAATAAGGGCCCTGACCTTTTTCTCGTGAGCACTAAGTGCTTTTATTCTTGGTAGTTTTGCGTCCTGAAATTTCTTTCAGTAAACAAATTTTCTTAAAACACACTGTCATCATCATTTTACACACTGGCTTGTCTCTCCCTATGTTTTTAATTTTCGCTGCTTTTACTATGACAATTTCCCTGTCAAAACTGTTGGATTTCCATAATCTTTAGCTTCCGATGCCACAACTAGTACCCTCATTTTGTCATCATCATTTTACACACTGGCTCGTCTCCCTATGCTGTAAATTTTCGCTGCTTTTACTATGACAATTTCCCTGTGAAAACTGTTGGATTTCCATAATCTTTTAGCTTCCGATGCCACAACTGGTACCCTGACAAAAGCACTGACTTGTTTTTTTCAAATGCAGTAAGTGCTTCTTGTTGTGGTAGTTTTGAGTGGCTTACCCGTCGGCGCAGTGAAACTTGGGTGATATATTTGATCACATTTGAATTCATTGAATTTTGCAGGATTTCTTTTTGTGTCATTTTACACAGTAAATGATAC
>JAODKC010000021.1:11193359-11204873 GCA_026777985.1 Mormyrops attenuatus
AATATCCCAGAAGTTTAACTGAATTGATGCTATACTCTGATTAAAAAGTGTTCCTTTAATTTTTTTGAGCAGTGTATATTAGTTTGTGTGGTGGTAGAAGGCAATTTAAGCAGTTACCTGTTGTTCTCCTGATTTATTAAGAAAAATTGTAAATTTGAGAGCACTGTATATAATCTCAGTTAAACCTTTTTCTTTCCTTCTGGGGAATTTTATGGCCAGTTGAAGACAATTGCCACAGCCCACCACAGTCAACTCAGGAGGTCCAAGAACAGCTAAACAAAACAAGGCATTAGGATTTATTGCACACGCTGAAAGAAAGTCATGTTTTGCATAACATAACCACATACATAATAATTGTTATATTAATATAAATTAGTCAAATTTTTAAAAACAAAATGGCTAGTAAGAAAAGCAGTCTTTAATAATGCAGACATGTTTAATTTTCAGTTAAATAGCTGGGTAACTAAAATTTTACCCAAAGCTTGCTGAAACATCTCCCACAAATCAGACTGGCTTGATGGAGACTTTTTTCGTGTTATATTGGTCCAGCTTTTCTCACAACAGCTCAATAGGGTTGAGGTCCAGTGACTTCACTGGCCAATCCATTACAGACAGAATACCAGCTGACTGCTTTTTCCCTAAAAAGAGTTTTCATAATTTGGAACTGTTTTGGGTCATTGTACATATAGTACATTGTACATTGTTATAGGATGAAACTGACTCAATTCAAGCACCAACCATAATGTACAGTACTGTGCAAAAGTCTTAGGCAGCCAAAGTAAGTGGTGTTTAAATGATCTTCACGCTGGTGTAAAACTATGCTATTATGGCTGTCAAAGTGTGTTAGCTTAGCCATTTCAAAACCTCTGCTAAAATTACCCCAGTATTTGCGGCCACCATTCAATACACCCATGTATTTTTTAACTTGACCACTAGCACACCTCATATAGCTAATCAGCATTTCATTGACTTTTTTAACTAATTTAATTAATTGATTAAGTGAGCTGGCGGTGAAATTTAATAAACATATGGAATGGCTGAGGTACCCCTGAGGAGAGGTTTGGGATCTGAAGTGATGTTCATCAAGCCATCCGACTAGATATCAGTAACTTTCTGGAGGGCAGAAGAAATTTTTACTAGTGTTTATCGTGTTACTCTTGATTTGTATATGTTCTAATGTTAAATTGTGTTGTTCGTTCTGTGCAAATGTGCACTTACTGCCCAGATAAATAGCTTTAAACATTTCTTTTTACTGCCTAAGACTTTTGCACAGTACTGTATGTCATGGCATTGCAGAAGAAAGTGATAGCCTTCTGCTTCAGCTGCTCTGAGATTCCTGTTACCCTGTACAAAACTCCCTCTCTACCAGCACCAAAGCACACCCAGACCATCAAATTTCCTCCGTCCTGCATTACAGATGGCGTCAAACACTCCTTCAGCATCTTTTCATTTGTTCTGTGCCTCACTCAGTGACCTAAACACCTCAAACTTAGGTTTGTCTGTCAATTAACAATTTTTCAGTCTATTTTTTTTGTACATTTTAACCTTTCCTTTTATTGATCAGTCTCAAACATGGCTTTTTCTTTGAAACTGTGCCTAGAAGACCAGAACCTCAAGGTATCCTCTGAACTGTTGAAGATGATACTTGTATTTTTTAGGTACTGTTTAATAAAGCTGCCAGCTGAGGACTTGTGAGGCATCTGTTTCTCAAATTAGAAACTCTGATGTTTTTATCCTTCTGCACAGTTGAGCACCTGGCCCTCTCACTTCTCTTTCCATCCTGGTTAGAGCGGGTTTGTGCTGTTCTGTGAAGGAAGTGCTGTGCCCCTTTTTATGTATCTTCAGTTTCTTGCCAATCACTTACTTGGAATAGCCATCATTTCTCAAAACAACAGGCCGATGAGTTTCTGAAGAAAGCTCTCTCTTTATGACCATTTTGAGACCATAAAAAACCCAAAAAAGCTGATGCTCCATGTAGCCCAAAGAAGACCAGTTTTACTGCTTGATAAACCGCAAAAACAGTTTTCAGCTGTGCTAATATACCTTTACAGGGTCCCAACCCGCTAAGCCACATACCATTATTCCCAAATTAAAAATCATCTTACTGTCAGTCCAGGGTGTAAAGGTCTTTGGGCTCCAGGGAGACACCGTCCCATTGTGGAGCGCCTGGACCATAATCTCATACTGCAAATAGACATCCTCCAGATAGTCTGTCAGGTTCATCTCTGTATTACTGGTGGGGGGAAGGTACCTCTCACTGCCGCTGTAACAAAGGAGTTTTGTAAAATGTTACTCTGTAATAGTGCAGCTTATTTTGATGCTTAGTATTTGTAATGAAATGTGTTTTTAACACTGACATCAGAATAGTAGACAGCAACTTGGATTTGCTACATGCGTTATATCCATCCATCCATCTGTCCACCCATCCATCCATCTATCCATCTACTTTTTTCCCTAACTGCTTATCAAGGAAAATGTTACTGTGAACTTGAAGCTTATTTCAGGAAGCACGGGGCACTAGACAGGGGACATCTTGGGTGGGATGCTAGTCCCTGACTAGGCAAACACTCCCTAATACAGTCATATTCATTCATCTTCTAATTGTTTATTCTGGTCAGGGTCATGGGGGGCTTATCCCAAGTAGCAGAGGACACAAGGCTGGGGATGCCAGTATATCACAAGACACGCACACACATAGACACATATATTGATATATCTATCTAAATGGGGACCTTCCATTCTTTTCTATGGGGAAAAACCCTAATCCCAATTATGACACCCGTAACCCCTACCCAGCCCTAACCTTAACCATAAGTAACCAAACAAAACAAACAAAATGAGACTTTTGGCATTTGTATTTTAGTTTTTTGATTGCCTTCACAGATCTTTGTGGGGGCCTGAAAATATGGTCCCCACAACGTCGAAATAACGGGTTTTTATTACATTGTGGAGAACATTTGGTCCCCACAATGAAATATAAATATAATCCACACACACACACACACATTTATATTCTATGAATGAACAATATATGTATGCATCAGAAGCATTTGTCCAAACACATACTAGTGAGGATAGCTAGGGGTCAGAGATAGGATCAGCCAGCATCTATCACCACTGGAGCTCAAGGGGTTGCTCAGTGTAATTGCTCTGCCATTCAAAGGAATAAAACCCATCATCTTCCAGATGCAGGCCCAGATCCCTAACCCACTGAGCTACACACTCCACCATGCTAATACAATTCATTTGTGCTAATAAAATATGATAAAATATGATCTATCATTAAATAATTGTTTTGCAAAATTAACTGTCTGATAGGTTTGACTGGTTAAAGCTTCCACTTTTAAAAAACATCATTAGTATAACCAAAGGTCCTAGAGTTGGTTTTCAGGAGGGAGTAACCTTAAATAAGAAATTCAGTTATACTAAAGGTCTTCCAATCGTTTTCTATTTGTCCCCCTTCACCCAACATAAATCCTGAAGGAAAACGTCCTCAAATGTTTTTAACAGACAATTCTTGCTATGTACCCTAATGCCTCTAAACTCCAAACACTAAAATAAACATATCAACACATACCATAAAAAGCATGCATCACTCAAAACACAGAAGCACATTTTAAAAACTAAGACACTGATTAAACATAATTTATTAGTTATAATATTCAGTTTAAACAATGGGTAACTGATTTTGAAAATGGGACAATACTTGAAACAAATTCTGTAAGTGGCATCACGGGGAGTGTCTGGCCCTGGTTCCCATCGGAGAAGGTGTTCAAAATTCATTGAATGGATACTTAAATTCACAGGGGGTGGCAGGCTGTTCAGAGCTAGGAAGCAAGGTTGCACATATAATACCAACAATCACAAAAATATAACTGTTTAAATATAAGATAAAGATAAAAATAAATTTAGCTTCATACAGCTAAATAGTGCAAAAGTCCTACCGAAATACAAGGATTCCATGCCATAAACGATTGTAATTTATCAAATTATCAACTTGGAATATAAATAAGTCAAATTAAATTCAGGATCGACTTGGTCGAACTATTACATGTAAAAATAAAAAACAAAATACCTTGTAAATACAGTTGCAGTAGGTAAATGGTTATCAGAATAGCTTTCATATCTTAGAAACAAGTCTGCGGGTCGATTATTACCGGTGTGGTTTTCTATTACAAAATGGACCCTTTATATGGAACTGAAAGAAGAATCAAGCACACGGCATTAAGTCAAACGATCATATAGAAAAAATGTTGACTTCAACAAAAAAGCATGACTTTTTTAAAATTTTGAAATTACGGTAACACTTGATGGGACACAAGTAATATATTAGTATGCTATTACTTAAGTATTAATTAAGTACAAACTAAGTCTTAGCTACATACTGGTCTCGTTAATTCATAAATAATGAATTGTAACGCATGTTTTTTATCAGCAGTTACTATGTGTTACTGTATCTCTTAATTCTGTAAACCCTTTTGAACTGCTGAGGGAGATACTGGAGGGAAAAAGTAATTAAAACAAGTGAAATGGTTTTCGTTCATCACTAATGAATTGTGATGCATCTTTTATCTCAGTTATTACTAAGTATTTGTGCCCCGTCAAGTAAAGCGTGTCACTGAAATTAAGAGAAAGGACTATGATTTTAAAAGAAAAAATAACGTAACAAATGAGCATAAGTAAAGCTATTTCACTGCTGGTTTTAATGGAAAAATAACAACAGTACGATTAATATTTATACTAAAGTGTGAATATAATTTAAACCATAATATTATGTAATACTAGTTGCACATACTACAATACATACTACAAGTCGTGATATCTCCCACAACGCTGAAGAAACTACTCAGACAGTCCCGCAAAAATCTATCACAAAATTCAGTAAACGTAATATGTCGACAATAATTTTTACATTATCCTAAATACGGTTAAACATATACATTTACAAAGGTATTTACCATTCTGCTCTCTTCTCGAGATCTTGCTTACTGATTATTTTTTCCAGGGAAAAGTCCGCACTGCTTCCGATTTCCGGGCTATGCTGTGGCGTCACCGGCCCAGGTGGTAGCGGAAATGAAGCGTCGAGTACAGACGACCGTTTTCGCTGAAGCCCCGTGTCGACGCGCGGATGGTTTTAAGAATAATCACGTGACCGATAGAGTAGCGGTTTCGCTCGCTGAAGTGAGATGTTTTTCTTCGACTTCGCGTTATTGTCGAGAGGTGCGGAAGTGTCTGGTAGTTGTAGTGTCTAGAAATTGAACCTGCAAGAAAAAGACAAACTATATTATATATCGCATATTTGGGAATTTTTTGTCATTCTGTCAACTGATAACGTATGAAAGTGTATTTTGCAAATAAAACACCATTTCCCCAGACCTTATTTTGTATGATCAGTATTTGTTTACAGTCACATTCGTCATTGCATAGCTCCTTTTAAGATAAAGAGTCAGAGGGTACAAGAACAATAGTACCTTGAAACTTGAAATTTGTCTTGAAATTAATTTTCAGGTGACTGAATGATAAAAATGAAATTTATAAACTGTAAATTTTGGAACTGAATTGTGGAAGCTAAATACATTTGTATTGATTATTTTACTAGTGAAATTGCAACTGAAATATTTTCAATTGAATTATTCAATGTTTAAAAGTACATTCACATTAAATTACAACCCCCAAATATTCAAGCATTACTAATTGTAATGCGTTTTCATTCAAGCATTACTAAATGCAATGCGATTTTATTCAATTAGTGTGATTCAGCGTGCTTTTTTGCATCAGCGACTTGTCATTAATTTACTTCCATAAGCATTACATTTACTAAAATGAGCCCACACTTTTGAATGCTTTACCCTATCTGTCAAGACAACTGGAGAGGACAGTATATACACACGCACGTGCACAACTAAAATGTGAACATTTTATTGTACTGAATTGTTTGCTGTTAATGTTTAATGGATAGGCCTTTAATTGGTTTGAATCATGTGTAGAAGATAGACTACGTTGTGTCAATAGGTAATTATGACTCTGAGCGAACAAAAGACGTGGAGTCCATTTCTGGGCTGCTTCTGTTCAACATGAACATGCTCCCCCTTGCTCAGGTTATGGAACACTACAATATCTTTTACCATAATTATTCAGATGACACTTAACTCTACAATAGCATGTCACCACATGACTATAATTCCACAACTGAACACAGAAAAAAAACTGAAATAATTGTTTTTGGCCCAAAAAAAGAAAGACTGAAAGCTTTATTTACCACTGCTAATTGCTCTATGTGGTATGTTGTACTTGATTTGTATGTGTAGATGGGAAAATTGGACATGCACTGATGCTTTTTCACACATGAAATTCCTGCCGAAAAAAAAAAGTTCTTTGAATTGAAGTGAACGGCTCACCTTTAATCCATAACACTAAAACCTACAAATCAAGCCAGAATTCTTAGTGTAGTTGGACTCAGGCCTTAATTTCAACAGCCACATAAATACAATTACAAAATAAGCCTACTACCAAATTAAAAACATGACAACAATTAAAGGATTTCTGTCTAAACAAGATACAGAAAAGCTGGTTCATGCATTTATTTTTAGCAGGCTAGACTATTGCCAAAAAATCAGTCAGACAGTGCAGCTCATCCAGAATGCTGCTGCCAGAGTCCTCACTGACACCAAGAAAGCTAAGCATATCACACCACACCAGTCTTTAAATCACTGCACTGGCTTTCTATGCATCACAGGATTGATATTATGACTTGTGTGAAAAGCACACTGTAAAACCTGAGGAGTAAGTTCAACTCAAAGTGTTTGATGAAACTGATTGCCTTAAATCATTTAATTTTATGAACGTAAACAATTTAAGCATAGAAATGTCTTTTGATTGAGTACAAGTAACTCATGTATTCATTGTTAAAGTAACTTAGGTAAATATAGTTAAGAGTACCAAATCGATTCAGTCATTTAAACTAAAACATATGAAGTATTTTGCACTCATATAATTTTTCTAAACGTATTTAAAAAGTGTAACTAAAATCTTGTTTCATTCAGTTAAAAACCCTTTTTACTCAAAATTTCAAGTTTAATTAACTCAGTTATCTTCTAGGATATATAAATATATATATATATATATATATTATTTTTTTTTTCTTCTTCTAGGATATATTATTACATTCTAGCTGTGACAACTTTGTTGTAGCTACTCATTTCATTTAAAGAAACTGATTGCCTTAAACCATTTAAGTTTTATTAACACAATGTCTCATGTCTGAAACAACTTGTCGAATGCAGAACATTCATAAGACATAACATTTTAATCTTTACAGTACCGAAGGATATGTTGAATTTTTCAAGTCTGTCTTAAAACAATAATCACACTGAAATGGATTTTTCTTGCTGTTTCTTCCTCCGGTTCACACTGACCATTAGATGTTCTCGTTAGCATGGTTACTGTCATGCCCGATCGTTCGATCCTTCCATGTGCCACGCCCCCCTCGTTAACCTCGTGTAGAATCCCTACATTTACCAGTTGTTCTACATTTCCTGCCATTAGTCTTGTGTATTTCAGTCCGCGTTCAAGTCTGTTTCCCCAGTTGAGTCATTGACGTTACCGTGTTTTGGAGTGTGTTACCCTGCAATAAACCCCGTTTATTCACATCCACGGCTCCCTTCACCTGCTCACCTGCTCCCGGTGTTGCAATGTAAATGAAATATATATTAAAAAATGGTCCAACAGTAACCCAAATAGGTCTTTAAAGCATTGAATATTATTATGCTCCTTTATGACATTTTATTCCTTAGTAAATATTACTACAATACCTCCCCAAATTGGCTTCGCAAATTTTGGTTCTTGTTTCCATCCTTCAATTACAATTTCACTTATTATTTCTGACTTCTAATTATTGATTTAGAAATTCTGGTTTCATTGGATTTTTTGATACCTTTATGCAATGGGGTTTAAATGTACATCAGGCTTAATATGAATTTAGTGAATGAAATGTCATCAATCCTATACAATCCAAATAACAAAACTTGCAAAAAAGTAAACTATATTATATCAATGTGAAATTGTGAAAAAGTGTTAGGGATTGGCCTTGGGGATCCCCCAGTGATATAACAGGAAATCCCCAGGGCAATGCCCATGCCCCCTAGGGAATCCTATTCTGCCTCGGTCATCTGATTTTTGGAGTCCCGTCCTGTCTGCAGTTTTCTTTGCAGGTGTTTCTTGTTTAGAGGCTACATCTTTCCCCAGCTGACAGTAACTATGCCAATTATCTTATCTATATCTGTCAGTCTGATGCAAGATCTTCCAGTTTTTCTTGAGTTCGAGCACTTCTATTTCTTTGTCTGCCTACCTGTCTTTTGAACCAAGCCTATCTACAGACAAAGAGACCTGTCCTGCCCTTTGTTCTGATGATGCACATCTCCCGACCTCTGCCTGCCTACCGATCACCGTTTCCATCTCACCCCTTTGCTGAACAATGTGCACTGACCAACCATTGCCTGCTCCTCAAATACAACTTGCCTTATGTTTTGGGGCCTGTTCTTGCTATCTCTGGCTTTGATTTGGACTGTCGGCCTTGAGTTTGGATTTCCCCAAAATCTTACCTGAAACCGCGCAAGTGTCCTCCTTTCCCGTGTGTAAACCCTCACAGAATGTGTGAAGACAACACCAAAACAATGGAAAAAAATAACATCTTAAATGTCAAATTCAACCTATACTTCTTGGATTCCTGTCTAGTGACTTGCATTGTGCTAGTTTAAACACACAAAACAGAGCTAACACAACAGGATCATACTTTTCTCTTTATGTATATTATGTAAAATTCTCAGAAGATATTTAAGCGAAAAGATTTTCAAACAATGATTTTCAAATGTTGGCCTTAAACACAAATTTCTCAATGCCTGTAACTTCGGTTTGAGCTGCTTTCTCCCATCACAAAGAATTGAAAGGATAATCTGGATGAACTCAAAGAAGCCACTTAGTTTTTAAGGGTAGCTGAAATGGAGAGCATAGATCAGTCCAAACAAAATCAACAGTGCATCAGTCCAAGATCTGTGGGACATTGCAACTTGATCCTCAAGGACGACTGACACGTGGTGTATGTCAAAGGGAATACCCCCAGGCACATCCTCTTCACTGTCCACAGCCACAAGCACCACTGTTCCCTCATGGTTTGCCTCTAACTCATCCTGCAAAGGCAATACATATTATAAATGTGTCAAAGTAATCATAAAATCATTAAGCTAATAAAAAGAATAAAAGAACAAAATGTAAACTTGAACATTTGCTAGGTAGTAATTTCTTACACTATGTGCAATATGCTGTTTCACAATATACACTGCTCAAAAAATTAAAGGAACATTTTGAAAACACATCAGATCTCAATGGGGAAAAAATCATGCTGGATATCTATACTGATATGGATTGGGTAATGTGTTAGGAATGAAAGGATGCCACATCGCTTGATGGAAATGAAAATTATCAACCTACAGAGTGTTGAATTCAAAGACACCCCGAAAATCAAAGGGGAAAGATAATGCAGCAGGCTAGTCCATTTTGCCAAAATTTCATTGCAGCAACTCAAAATCATACTCAGTAATTTGTATGCCCCCCCACGTACTTGTATGCATGCCTGACAATGTTAGGGCATGCTCCTAATGAGAAGAGGGATGATGTCCTGGGGGATCTCCTCCAAGATCTGGACCCAGGGCATCACTGAGCTCCTGGACAGTCTGAGGTACAACCTGGCGGCGTCGGATGGACCGAAACATAATGTCCCAGAGGTGTTCTACTGGATTTAGGTCAGGCGAGCGTGGGGGCCGGTCAATGGTATCAATTCCTTCATCCTCCTGGACCTGCCTGCATACTCTTGCCGCATGAGGCCAGGCATTGTTGTGGGCCAGAGGGAACCCAGGACCCATGGCACCAGTGTAGGGTCTGACAATGGGTACAAGGATTTCATCCCAATACCTAATGCCAGTCAAGGTGCCGTTGTCTAGCCTATAGAGGTCTGTGCGTCCCTCCATGGATATGCCTCCCTAGACCATCACTGACCCACCACCAAATCAGTCATGCTGAACAATGTTACAATGTTCTCCATGGCTTCTCCAGACCCTTTCATGTATGTCACATGTGCTCAGGATGAGCCTGCTCTGATCTGTGAAAAGCACAGGGCACCAGTGGCAGACCTGCCAATTCTGGTATTCTATGGCAAACGCCAATCGAGCACCACGGCACCGGGCAGTGAGCACAGGGCCCACTAGAGGACATCGGGCCCTCAGGCCACCCTTATGAAGTCTGTTTCTGATAGTTTAGTCAAAGACATTCACACCAATGGCCTGCTGGATGTCATTTTGTAGGGCTCTGGCAGTGCTCATCCTGTTCCTCCTTGCACAAAGGAGCAGACACCGGTCCTGCTGATGGGTTAAGGACTTCTACGGCCCTGTCCAGCTCTCCTAGAGTAACTGCCTGTCTCCTGGAACCTCCTCCATGCCCTTGAGACTGTGGCATGTATTGATGCGCCATCCTGGAGGAGTTGGACTACCGGTGCAACCTTTGTAGGGTCCAGGTATCGCCTCATGCTACCCGCAGGGACACTGACCATAGTCTAATGCAAAACCAGTGAAAAAACAGTCAGAAAAGATGAGTAGGGAAAAATGTCAGTGGCCTCGAGCTGTTAAACCATTCCTGTTTTGGGGCTTGTCTCATTGTTGCCCCTCTAGTTAATTTCATTAACACCAAACCAGATGAAACTGATTAACAACCACCTCTGCTACTTAACTGACCAGATCAATATCCCAGAAGTTTAATTGACTAGATGCTATACTATAATTAAAAAGTGTTCCTTAATTTTTTGTGCAGTGTATTACACAAAGCTAAGAAAAAGATTATTTAAGCTCATAATTACCCTCAATTTGTGATTCTGTGTAATCACAGGAGTGTTCTAGTTAATGGCTTCAGTTACCAATTTTTAACACATAATATGGGAAAATGAACAATGTAAAAATACCTTGCAGGTCTTTAAGACCTCTGATGTGTCCTCTTTAAATAAAGACGTAGGCCGGCCAGTGTTCTGGCTGCATTGATGTCATTCTTATGCTGTAGCACAGACAAGATATGTATGGTAGGTGTTAGAATCCAGGGTTCAAGTTGAACACACACACACATACACGCACACACACACAGTATATACCCACCCATTCCTCATATGTCATCAGAACTTCTTCCATCTTCTCACCAAAACTTCCAGTCTTCGGTTTTTTGTACAGCTTCAGCAGCTGAGGTTTATACTTGTCAAGTGCTGAAAAGAAGGAAAATGGCAGATTTTGATGAGTGATGAGAGCTGCATGGAAAAGAAAAACACAGATTATCTGGCATTGATTATGTTCACAACTGTAAGCCTTGTGAAATGAGGAAAAATATTTCTCAGACATTTTCAAGACCTCTCCTGGAGCCGACACCTTATCGTGGTGGAGGGGTTTGCGTGTTCCAATGATCCCAGGAGCTAAGTTGCCCGGG
>JAODKC010000021.1:11204973-11216191 GCA_026777985.1 Mormyrops attenuatus
AGTTGAGGTTATCCACTAACTTACCCTTAAACTTACCCGGGTATGTCACATAACCTGCTTTCTGGAATACCCCCCAGTACTTCACAGGTAATAATTCTCAAGCCTTTTTGACACAACATGATGTGATAGTGGAGCACAACTGATCAATGGCAGCAGTGATGAATTTCAGATAATTCTGCCATGATATTTTATGCATAGCCATGCAATTATATGGTTAGGAAACCTATTTTGAAATACAGAGCTTGAACATATTTTCCAATTAGCTCTGAAGAAGTGCCCAGCCAATAGGTACATGGAGCACCCACATGAGTTTAAAATAGGCTAGATGGGTTCTAGCTGTGTTTACTGGGGTCCATTTGGGCTGCCCATGTGAGAATAAATGAGATTTAAACTGGCAGCCCAAAAAACCTATATATATGAGGCCCACATGGGCCCTTAATGGGCTTTCTTCTGGTAAACGTTTAAGTTTGTATTTCTTGTGATTTTTTATTTCCTTTTTATTAAAAGGAATAAAATATAATTACAAATAATAATAAATAAAACAATATTTATTTTTATAAAATAATAAAACAAAAGTATTTCACATATGTTAACAATGACACTGAAGCCTATTTGACACTTCTATAAAGTGAATGTCATTTTGCAAAACGTTGTGTAAAAATTTTGTTAGTGTGTACAATGAGTATATGAAAGCAATACTTAAGGTGACAGTGGAAGTCCATTACTAAACCAAATTAAAAACAGAGTTATTCATTCTCTCTTTACCTATTAATTCCCATGGAGAGTTTTCAACTTGGAATATTTCTGAAATTCCCCAGCTTAACTTCCCATGAAATAGATATTTCCACTCTTTTGCAACCCTAGAGTAGACATACAGTTTTGTCTGAGAGCTGAGTTAATTTGAGTGCGAGGACAATATTTCGAGCTTGCAAACACAAAGTACACTCTTAAACTGAAAAAGACGCTCTCGAATACCTTCATAGAAAAACCTGTTGATTTTTCTATACTGTGATATAACTTGCGGTATGCAAAAATTACTATTGGTTGAGAAATGTCTACTGGTATTTCATTTCTGTTCTTTTCATTCCCCAACCCTAAACTCAAACACCCTTGTATGGTATTTCAGATATGGCGTGAATGCACCCTAAAATAGGAAATTTGGCATCTTGCTTAATATTAAACATTCAGATAACTGTACTAGGTTGCAATGATGCTTGTCCCGCTGCAATTGGCTTATATCATTAAGCAGATATAAAGTAATGTGAAAATACACCATTTTTCAATTCTATGATTTTACGTAAAAGCATATAAAAAAAATCTGGTCCTAAAATTGTTTAAAACTAACCTCAGGTGAAAACACACAAAAGATTCCACTGTGTCATTATTTATTTAACAAAAATGAAGCCAAAATGGAGAAGACAAATGTAAAAGAAACTAAGTACACCCCATGATTCAATAGCTTGTAGAACCACCTTTAGCTGTAATCATACTAAGTAATCATTTTCTGTATGACTTTATCAGTCTCTCACATTGTTGTGGAGGAATTTCGGCCCACTTTTCTTTACAATGTTGCTTCAATTCATTGAGATTTGCAGGCATTAATTTATGCACAGCTCTCTTAAGGTCCTGCCACAACATTTCAATCAGGTTGTAGTCTAGACTTTGTCTTACTCAGGTGTGTGTTGTGAGTGAAATTGGTGGACGAACAGTTGATGAAGCAACACGAAGAATGATGGAATAGCTCATGGCCATTGAACTGGCTTGTCAGTACAATTATGTTGGTTGCCACGGGAAGAGGCAGTTCCAAGGACTTTGTCTGTTTGAAGTGTTCTATGGTAAGTCTTAGGGAGAGATTGAGCTTACCCATTTCATTCCATTTGTTGTGAAGTTTTACAGTTCTCTGAAAAATGTATATTAATGGTAAATATAAATTTATACTAATTAATTGTAAACATATTGACCATTATAATCATGGATTCGGATTACTAAACTCCATTCTGGCCTTCTTCCTTAAATGCCCATAGTCATAGTGTGATTTTTTTTTACAACCTATTTATATTTTTAGAGTATAAAAATGTAACACTGTTTTTGGTTGCTCACAAGATACACTACTTTTAAATGTTCTTGTGTATTGAAGCGATTTTTAAAATTTGGCTGTAATTACACTGGAGTAGAATTTGGATATTGCGATTTGCTTGGGTGGAGGGATATTTGGAGGGTAGTTCAAGTTACAAAATGAAATAAAAAGTAGTTAATTGGTTTGGTACTGTATTTGAATCTGTGTAGTATATAACAAATTCGATCGCACCAATTTATAAGTTAGAGAAGTAGTAAAATTAGTGGGTTCTAGTGATATTATGGTGGGATGAATGAATGAATATAAAGGCAATAGAATTATTTTTGTATGATGTGGATAATGTGGATAAAAGCTTTAACAAAAGTTAATCCTATTTGTCTAATTTGGAACTCTGGCTTGAAAAAAGGAATAGTCAATCATTGGACGCATCAAATTCAGGCAATGCCAAACTGTATCCATACACTGTCCAATATTTCCATGAAGAGGGTGTTAAATATGGGCTATTGGAATTTTACGAGGACCCCCATGAAACCAGTAGAGCCATCTACGAAAAGATAGTGGACATCACAGAATCATCTGGGCTGAGTGTCAATAGGATCAGTGCATATGGTGCTGACAATGCCTCTGTCAATTTTGGCAAGCATAATTCCGTTTTTCAAAAACTGAAAGATGTTAATCCGTATATCGTAAAGGCCAACTGCAAGTGTCACTTGATTCACCATAGCCTGAAAAATGCAAGCAGAATTCTAAGCTCGGCAGCACATGATGTGGAGTGCATTGTCCTTAAAATCTACAGCAAGTTCTCTTGCTCAGCCAAGAAAGTAGAATCTCTCAAAGAGTTCTGCGAGTTTTCTGCAGTACAATAGAAACAGATTCTGAGACATTTACCCACCTGTTGGTTATCCCTGCTGCCTGCAATTCATCTGATCTTAAAATGTTGGCCTGCCCTGAAATCTTATTTTTTTTCATTAGGGAAGAATGATTGTCCTGCCGTTATTTGGAAGGCAATGTGCAACATTCATCAGGTGGCGAGGCAGATGAACATATGCAGGATGATATTAAAATGATACATGGAGAAGAAAAAGATAGATGAAAAAGAAATAAGGCCAGGATATAAGAGAACTGGACTTTCCAATCAAATCTTTGACGAACATATGGAGAAAGAGCTGGCAGAACATATAAAGGCACTAGCAGCAATGTTTCACGGTCTAAGTCCCATGAAATGCCATGAACTGGCTTTTGAGTACGCATGAAGAAACGACATCGATATCCCTGCCAGCTGGATCAAATGTGAAAAAGCAGGGTGGGTTAAGTGCGCATTTATTAAGAAAAGTAATAGGGAACATTAATAATTATTTCCCCAGGAAATGCTCATTATCAGTTATCACCATGCAGATAGTTCACAGGGAAGCAAAATTGGGTACTTATTTAGAGCATATACTGTAGCTTAAACTTATGTAAATCTGAATGTAAACTGCAATGGCTCAATAAGGGACAAATTAAGAGATACGCTAATAATGCTAATAAACTTGAGCAATTTTGTATTGAATTTGTCTAGCTTTTATATAGAATTACAGTTTCTGAGATCAAAATATACTGTTTTACTTCAATAATCAATGGCACAATTTATCCCAATGTATTCTCTCCAAAGGCACAACTTACCCCGCACCGGGGGCAAGTTGTGCCACAAGACCACTTTTTTCAGAAAGCTATACTTCTTAAATACTGTATTTCAGATCCAAAGTGATTGTTCCCAGGGATGCACCACATCCTGAAATATATGTACATATTATAGTTGGAAGTGTTATTGTCATGGCCTCGCTTTAAAGTCACTTTAAGTAAAAACTGGCACAACTCACCCCACTCTCCCCTACTGGATGTTCTTAGGGTGATGAGCCGACTGCGCAGCCAATTAATCTTGCATTGCTCAGACAAGTTTTATGGTAGCAAGACAAGACAGGCATTACGAAAACTGAGCGCAAGAGAACAAACTGAGTTTGTTGGATTGGCCGACAGCTTCTTTGAAAAAGGTGTTCAGTATCTAGAGACTAACTTTGATTTTGATGACCCGATAATGTACAACTCCACCTGCCTGCGACTGAGCACTCCAATTGAACGGAATGCACTCGAAGAATTAGTTGAGAAATTGAAACTGAAGGACATTGACATTGGCAAGCTGTATCAGGACTACACTGTACTGAAGGATGTGTTTGAAAGCATTCCAGAAGAGCTGACCCCTGACAAAAAATGGGCATTATTTTCAAGATGGAGAAAACAGTGACAGAATTGCTGAAAGGGGTATTGTTTGTTTTGTCAGTTCCCGTCAGCAACGCATATACTGAGCATGTATTTAGTCACATGGAAGATGTGTAGTCCGACAAAAGGAATAGGATGTCAGTAGGGTTAGTCAAAGCTGAACCCCAGATCAGACTGAACTTTAAACTGTCCTGCTTGGAGTTCAAGGCATTCGTCGAGGGACAGAAGGCACTTTTGCAGCCAGCAAAAAGGGATGAGAAGTACAAACGGAGAAAGAGGTGAGAATTATTTAGTGTTCAGTTAATGAAATAGATGAAAAAGATAAATTAGGCTAAATGAAAATACTGTGTATTATTGTTTAAAAATCTATATTCAATATATAGACAGGGAGAGTAGCAGGGAATGAAGGCAGAGTCCAGGGCCAGTGGCAATGCGAGTGCGTGTGTGTCGGGGAGTGAATCACCCCTGCCGCGGGCGTCCTGGTTTTCCACAACTCAGATGTGGCAACCCTAGTCTGCACACACATTTACATGTATGTAACAATATTATTAGCTTGTAAATAGGCTGTATGGTTTGTACTTTTGATTCAGCTAATTATAGTTTAATAATGGAATAATACAGATTCGCCGTAAGATTTCTTGCTCTCCCGTGAGAGTCAGAAAGCATGTCACGCCAGATGCATGCAAATTGGCAACCCTAGGATAATAAAAAAGTTTTGCTTCTAGTGCTTAATCATGATTTAAAAAAGGTGTTACTGCCTTCTTGCTGATTTTATTTTAAAAAAACCCTGAATATTCACAGGTTTTCAGCCCAATGTCACTGTTTTCTTTTCAGTATAGCTATTGACCCCACAAACCGGAAGCTAGAATGCCAGTATAAGGTCTAACGGAAATACATCACATACTTTCCGCCCAAAAAGCCTATATAGCTTACAATCTGATAACACTACATATGTCGCTTTAATTTAACTGCTGTTAGGGTCGGCACCGACCTGTTTGTAAGTTTTAAATGCATAAAAGCACCACATAAATTTGTTTACTGCATCGAAGCTTTTTGACTTTGTCAGGAACCTCTATTTAAACAAAATTAAAAAAAAATACTAAATTATAAATGCTCTGGTCAACATTATAACAGCTCTGCTGTTGGGGTCGGCACCAACCCCTTTTTAAGTTTAAAATGGATAAAAGCACCACATAAATTTGTGTACTGCATCAGGAACCTCTATTTAAACAAAATAAATCAATTAAAAAAAATCACTAGGCAAGGCATGCCCAGACATGTAAGGCAAGATAAGACTAATTCAGTTTATTTTTTTAATTCACTTGAGGCTTATTTTACCATTATTTTTTTATTGAAAATGAGAGGTATGCTGTCAAAAAAGGTACAGAAAGCCGCACCAAAAATATTAAAACCAATCTTTTCATGGATAAGGAAGCCTAACAAGGTAACCAAGAGGTAAGAAACAAATTGGATGATAAATAATTGTCTGGAGGGTATTTTATGGCTGATTTAAGACACGGGTCGGCACCGACCCGTCTAACATAGCAGATAAGTACAGAAAGCTAACAGAATCCAAAGGTCAATAGTAGATTTGAAATACTGAATAGGAACCACTTCATCCGTTATTGTTTCCTAGAGGGATGAAAAATCGGAGCACACAGGAATTAAAGTAGTCTGGAAACGGAATGCACAGCTAGCCAATTATCATTTATTTATCAGTTTGATTTAGGGTATATCGGGCTTGTCCTTAACAGAGATAAATTTCTATTGGCTAGCTAGCCGTTCGAGTGATCCTCCTAGTCTCCGCAACAGTTACCACTGCTGTCCAGAGAGCTTTTAAACAGATCTTGAAGATGTCATCTAAACCGACTTGTCTCATAGTGGCGAGTGGAGCTATACGTGGTTAGTTTACATACTAAAAAGCAGATCGCGAAATATCTGTGAATTTGTTAGAAATGATTACGATATATCTAAATCCAGAGATATTTTGGCAACGGCAGTTCGTTGCTTAAATGTGCCTAGATGTATTCATGATAAGGGCTATTATAAATAACTATATATTGAACTGGCTATATTCATATAGCTGTATTTTTCTGTGTTAACATTGTAATAGGAATTTTGCCTACTAGCACATATGTTTCCGTCTGTGTACAGGAGTGACTGCACAGTCGTTTCTCCAGTCGTTCACTCTGTGCAGCCCGATCTTTAATTTACAGACGGCGACACCAGGGGTGAGTGAAACGAAAACCAACACGGCGTAAGAACAATATCATGCTAATGCCGGAAACGGTTTTAATTGCCATTGACAATTCACAACCAACCTCTGTTTAATTATTACAGTCTTGATTTCAGTCATTGCTCTTCTTTCTTCCCCTTTTTATTATAATGTATCAGTGATATATCGATCTAATTTTAAATGTTGGAAATCTATTAATTTGAGTTGATGTTTTTTTGACAAAACATCAGTTAGCAGTGATATTAATTATGATTTCTAGTGAATAGGTCTCTGCAAAGTGGGGGCGCTTTTCCATCGCACCAAGTACTGTACGTTATTCGTAACTTTTTTTAAGAAAGTACCAAAAGTACACCACTTCAAGGTGTTTTTCCACTGGCGTAAAAACTGGTACAACTGTTGTGCTGAAAAAGGCATCCCTGTCGTAGAATGCTTGCCTGTCTCGGGAATGTGTACCACTGAAAACAGCGGAAGGACAGTGTTTTTGTAATGCGTGAAATGTCTTAAAATACAGATATACAACATACAAACAAATAAAATAGGTTGTGGACCTGAAAACGCTTTGTTACTAAATACAAAGGCTATCACACGCGTTCAAATTAGACATATGTTAATATCGATTCAAAATTTCGAAACAATAGACATGAACTTGCAAATATAACGCATGTTACATTTGTGTATCAGATGTACTGTACAGTAACACTGTTCTTTTTTCCACAAAGAAAAAAATAAATTTGTTGCTCAATCCTTTTAAAACGTCTGGGTCTGGTTATAATATATGACTAAAGCCATGTCGCAAAACGTAGAAGACACTTGTCTCCAAATTGTATTAAAAACGTGCTTGATGCTGGGGTCAGTGCAAATGTAATGGCGAAGGGGGGTGGGGATATATTTTTCATGTACTTGATGATGGGAGCTACAACCAGTTGCCAGAAAAGGCATCCCCTGTTAAATCTGGCTTTACTGTGGTTACATCGGTGAAACTTGCACAGGTAAGTTAAAACAGCACTTGATGATGGGAGCTACAGATATGGGAAAATTAAAGAAGATGCCTTTTTAGCACCCCACTGCCAGAAGAGGCATCCCCTGTTAAACATGGATTCATGGCCAAAAGTTTTGAAAATGACACGAATATTGAGTCTGCTGCCTCAGTTTTAATGATGGCAATTTGCATATTCTGCAGAATGTTATGAAGAGTGATCAGATGAATTACAATTAATTGCAAAGTCCCTCTTTGCCCTGAAAATTAACTTAATCCCAAAAAACCCATTTTCACTGCATTTCAGCCCTGCCACAAAGGGACCTGTAGTCATCACTGCACAGATAGCAGACTGGATGTTGTAAAAGGAGGGCTTGAATCACTATTCTTCCTTTGTTAACCATGGTTACCTGCAAGGAAACACCTGTAGTCATCACTGTTTTGCACAAAAAGGGCTTCACAGGCAATGATATTGCTGCTAGTAAGATTGCACCTAAATCAACCATTTATCGGATCATCAAGAAATTCAAGGAGAGAGGTTCTATTGTTATGAAGAAGGCTTCAGGGCACCTAAGAAAGTCCAGCAAGTGACAGAACCATCTCCTAAAGTTGATTCCACTGCGGGATCGGGGCACCACCTGTGTAGGGGTTGCTCAACAATGGCAGCAAGCAGGTGTGAGTGCATCTGCATGAAGAGTAAGGTGAAGACTTTTGGAGGATGGCCTGGTGTCAAGAAGGGCGACAAAGAAGCCACTTCTCTCCAAGACCGATATTCTGCAAAACGTACAGGGATTGGGCTGCTGAGGAATGGGGTAAAGTCATTTTCTCTGATGAATCCGTTTTCCGATTGTTTGACGCTACCATTCGTCCTGTGTCATGCCAATAGTAAAGCATCCTGAGACCATTCATGTGTGGAGTTGTTTCTCAGCCAAGGCAGTGGGCTCACTCACAATTTTGCCTAAGAACATAGCCATGAATATAGAATGGTACCAAAACATCCTCTTAGAGAAACTTCTCCCAACCATCAAAGAACAGTTTTGAACAATGCCTTTTCCAGAATGATGGAGCACCATGCCATAAGGCAAGAGTGATAAGTGGCTCGGGGAACATGACATAGAAATTTTGGGTCCATGGCCAGGAAACTCCCCAGACCTTAATCTCATTGAGAACTTTTGGTCAGTCCTCAAGGGGTAGGTGGGCAAAAAAACGCCGACAAATTCTGACAAACTCCACGCATTGATTATGCAAGAATGGGCTGCCATCAGTCAAGATTTGGCCCAGAAGTTGACAGCATGCCAGGCCAAATTGCAGAGGTCTTGAAAAAGAAGGGTCAATGCTGCAAATATTCACTCTTTGCATAAACATAATGTCATTGACAATAAAAGCCATTGACGCTTATGAAATGCTTGTAATTATATTTCAGTATACCATAGAAACATCTGCCAAAAAGATCTACAAACACTGAAGCAGCAGACTTTGTGAAAATCAATATTTGTGTCATTGTCAAAACTTTTGGCCATGGCTGTACAGACACCCATTGAAATTTCCCTGCTGTGTCAGAACCATTTAAATTATAAAAGGTATTATGCAGTGATTAAGAAAGATCTACAAACACTGAAGCAGCAGACATAGTGGTGTGTGTCAACAGTCATATGCCCATTCAAACACACGATGACATGCACAGTTCCCGTTCTGACCCTGCCCTCCTCCTCTTCCCCATCTAACCAGCAGGTATTGCTGGTTTCATCAGTGTAGCTACAGTAAAGCCACATTTAATAGGGGATGCCTTTTCTGGCAGTGAGTTGCTGAAAAAGGCATCCCCTTTAATTTAGCATTTCTGTAGCTCCCATCATCATGTCTGTCGTTTTGAATTTGTATTTAGTAACAAACTGTTTTCAGATCTTCGACCTATTTTATTTGTTTGTATATTATATCTGTATTTTAATAAAATACAATGTTGTATGATGTTACATTTTATGAGTTTGCATAGACAGAAACGATCGTTTTCATGCGTTACACAAAAAACATTCCTTCCGCTGTTTTCAGTGCTTTCTTGAGACAGGCATGCATTCTACAGCAAGGATGTCTTTTTCGGCATGACACTGGCACTAAATGACAACACAATGTGAGTCAATTTTTTGAATTTGAAAAATGGCTGCAGTATATTATAAGGCTGGACAGTGTGCGATATTAATACCAGCATTGCATGTTATTCACATACTATTCTTACATCGCTAACTAGATTGAGATCATGCTTTTTTCATGCTGTACCATCATACTGTATGGACATAATAGCGCAGGGCATTTACTTTTCACTAAAACATTTTTATTCAGTCATAGGGAAAAATTAGTAGGTTTTGCAGTGAAATAGGGAAAGAATTGAAAGTATGCTACATGGTATGGTGGAAGAGGGCTTCTATTGAGCTCTGGATTATGCTAACCCTGGATGAAATCCAGTCACACTCAATACCAAGCGGGTAACATGGCCATATTCAGGATCAATATATGACAGTTTTTTAAAAAAAACTATGGTTATTTCTAATGTCCTGTTGTAGGGTGGTACCATGGTGAAGGATGCTAGACATTTAAACATATTAATTAGACATATTAATGATGACAAAATTAGTTTAATGTTCAGCCATTCATCCAGGAGCTTAATCCAGGAAGTGCAGGGCACAAGGTAAGAGACACCTTGAATGGAATCCCACCAAATATGCACAGATACAGAGCCATGTGTGGCATTTGAGTGCTGAACCCTAGAGGTGGCAGTACTGTGCTCAGTCATCTCTTTGTACATGACAAAATAATATTAGTATGGCTGCATGTTATCGCATCACAATATCACAATGCGATATGTGAAATTTCCACAAGTAATAATTGTGATATTTCTAAAACAGAAAAGGAAAAGAAATTATTATTAACATAATCTGTAGCAAACTGAACTTATTGTCTACCAAAAGAGTGCATCATAAAAGTTGGTGATGTTGCCACGAGCTGTCTCAACAGACACAAAGCAGTGCCAACAAATGCGCTATGATTTTTACGCACGGACACATCGCATTGATGATGCTGAAATGATATATCACGCAGCCCTAAATGTTAGCTTTTAATTTTGTTTTGTTACAGGGCAAATCTATTGATTTTGTTGGGGTTGATGAAAGCTCATCCAGATGGATTCAGGAATTCAGTGCGAAGCCATACGCCAACCCAGCAAAATTGGAGTCCATAGATGGTAAACATTGTATTTATTACATTAATATTCATACATAGTGTCATACAACATGATACTCAAGGTTCAAGGATTGAAACATTGTTGAAAACATTGCTTATTTGGTTATGTAGCATGTTATATAAAGAGGTATGAAAAAGGTGATAGCCTTACTAAAAATTAATATACATTGGATATGTTGTGTGGTTTGTTTGGCAGGAGCACGTTATCAGGCCTTGCTGATCCCTGACTGCCCTGGTGCTCTCAGTGACCTGGCACATAGTGGATCACTGGCTCGCATTCTTGCTCATTTCACGTCCCAGCAAAGTGAGTACTGCGGTCTAGGATTTCCTGTACCCAGACAATATGCACTTCAAAATCATTAACAATATACACTCACCTAAAGGATTATTAGGAACACCTGTTCAATTTCTCATGAATGCAATTATCTAAGCAACCAATCAC
>JAODKC010000021.1:11243130-11259057 GCA_026777985.1 Mormyrops attenuatus
AAATTTTTATAAAGGATTAACACAAATTTGATAATTTTTCTTCATGTTTTGATTAGGAATAGAATGTACAGTGATCCTAATGCATTAGCATGTATAGAAATAAAAGCTATTACAAGGACTTTGGCCTTTATTCAGTTTTTTATACATACTGCTATTATTTTGCACACAACTGTATATATTATATAGCTGCTGCTAGCACTTTTGGATTAGATGCCACACTGCAATTTGTTGTTAGAGTTGAAAAGTTGAAACTTAAAAAGTGTGTTGAATAGCAACACATCATCGCTGCAGTAAATACCATCAGTTCTACACAACGCCCTCCAAAAAGTGATTGGATCTGAAGAAAAATAAACAACTTGCCATGCACAGGGGCAGTGTGATTATTACTATCAGGGATAAACTCAAATTTTCACCCTCAAACTTCGACATGTATATGGCATCTACAATAGGGGATGCCATATTATGCAGTGTTGTGACAGATCAGTCAGGTATGTGAAACTAAAAATGAAGGAATCATAAGCTGATCCAGACTAGCATGTTAATATATGTAAATGTAATTTCAGCATCACAGGTAAATTGTGCATTAATAGGATGAAATGGCTTTTGATTGAAAAAGTTGCTTAATTAGGAGACATTTCATTGTTGGCATCTACACTGCTGTAACCTGTACTGTTATGCATTTGATAAATAAACTTTGTTTTGATATGGAGTGCCCTTATTGCAATGTCCATTCAGTCGTTTGCCTCAATTACATTTGGAAAAACCGGACATTGCTTCAAATGTCATTTTTTACATTTGTCTGTTCACCCATAGCATAGAGAAACATACATTTATTGTCAAACAGACAAAATTCAAAGACACTACACATAGTGCAAACAGTATACAAGAAAAAACAAAATTAATCTTGGTGTTCCATAAAATCTCATTCCTTTCAACTCAGTTCATGGGAAGAGGTGAGGAAACGTAGTGTTTTCAATACAAATCAAATTATTAAAAGCAAATACATAGTATTTGGCTTACACATAATAAACGCAATCCCAGAAGAATAAAATAAATTCAATTAATGAAGTAATAAAATAAAGTACATACCAGTTCACAAATTTTAGATTTATTGTTTTTCAAATGAAGGCGCAGGTTTGTGGTATGCATTGTTGGCATACACATGAACAGTTTGCTGGACTACTTGCAGTTCCCTGCTTTACAATGGGTGACACCTTTTCCCGATTTTTCCAAAATGTTGCATTCACCTCCTCCTGAGTTTCCATAAATATACACATACTTTTTCCATCAAGTCTTGTTTGATAAATCTCGGATTCGGAATAAAAAGCTATGTACATGTTGGGCGTCTTTTTGTGTGTATAAAACTGTGATAAATGAGGCCCCAGACAACTCAAAAAATGCTAAGCTATATGCACATTCCCATGTTACATATGAGAATGTAGTTCATTTTTCAAACAATCAGTTACATAATTGTGTCAGTGAGTAAAATATGATGTAAACATTAAAATCACAAGCATAATAGTGTAAAACATATTACCTTACAAGAGTGACAAGTGCTATGGAGCCAAGGAATCCGTAATAGGGAACATAGCAGTAGAAGTATCGCAAGTAGTAAGTTACAGCCCACGCAAGGTCCTACAGAGGTGGAAGAAGGTGTCAGAAATGTCAAGGACATCACTGGCCACATCACTTCCAATTCTTGCAGGTCTTAATGCACTAGCAACAGCAGCACATATTATCATTACCCTTGAAATACCAGGCAGGTCAACTTACCACCCAATCACGGCGAGACAGCATGGTGTACATGATCTGAATGTTGAAATACACAGGGATGAGCAACGGTGGTCCAACTAAAAGGGAGGAAGGATTATTATTATTATTATTATTATTATTATTATTATTATTATTATTACTCCCGGTTACACTCATTATGCATAACAATTTCACTCATAATGTGTTTGACTCATTTTTAATTTCTGCACAAAACTGGATCCCGGGCAGTTTGATCAAATTAAAGAAAAGAAGAGAGACTCACTGAAGAAAAAGTACTGGTGCTGATGATTGTAAGGCAAATATTTCAGCTTCTTTATCCCATACTGAAAAAGACAAACCAAAGCTGGTCACCAAAACAGGCAAATGTCCTCTGACAGCAACTATCAGTTTCAGTGAGTTCACATAATCAGATTACAGTTTCATTGTGAGCATGGCGTAAAGCTCTGAGAAAGTACAGGCCCAGATAATTTTTCTGTCAGGTGATCTGGTAAAACCAGTGAGCAGAGGATACTTTATGGAACAACGGAGTTCAAACTTTGACCATGTCGCAGAAACAGGAGCTGCTCATCGTTTCTTTGTGCTGTTGTTTTCATTTCTTATGTTAATAGGCATTTGTTTTGTAATTTGCCCCTGGCGAAAGTATTTGTTACCTGGGCTTTATTACACCTGTGATCATATTGCCCTATAACATTATCCTACTCCTGCAAGACAAAATGTTAAGTGGCAGGTCATCAGAATAACAGTGAAGCGGGACCTCGACAGGCTGTGTCTTTCCCAGCACTAATGTGTGCAGCATGTTTACGTCTGGATCCTTGCTGAAGATGTTGGGCTTGGCATGATGCTGGAAATGACGATGGTTCCACCAGTTGGCAGATGCACCCTGAGGTGGACAGACAGAGAGATCCAATGAGAGTTTCCATTTGGACTGGACCAAAAATCTTGTCATTAAGCTCAGGTTGACAGTGGGGAGTAGAACAGGAACCCCATACAATCTTTTCCCACACCTTTAGATGTCCAATGACAAACTTGTGAACTAGGTGATTCCAACGTGATTTTTTGAAGACAGACAGGTGGCCGAAGTCATGCTGAAGCCATCCAGCTTGGGACTAGAAGAAAAAAATAAAAGCAAATGCTACATGATGACAAGCGACTTTTACTACAACATAACCTGAGGGAACTACAGCAAAGTCAATCTAGTTTGTATACTTCTTTTGGTATTATTCACATCCTTATCCCCAATTGCATCACTTCTTATTGCTTATTTATTGTCCACTTGTTTTTATGTTGCATTGTGTCATCTTGCACTGTCTTGTCTTTTATTGTATTGCTGTTTGTCCAGTATTGCGCTGCTCCCACCCCTGCAACTGTGACATAAGAGTTTCAATGAGTTCCTCCAAACACGTGTGACAATAAAACTTGATTCCTTCATTTACCTCCAGCTCTTTTCTGTCATCTGCTTTCCTTTTCTGGGTATTTTGATGATAACTACTTAAGTTCTAACAGGACTACGAGTTCATAAAATGCTTCTCCACTGAAGAGGACACCAAAACAAACCCACTGGTTTCTGCACATCACAGTCAGGCTACCTGGCAAATGGTCAAGATCACCACACAGACAATGGTTTGCATCCATCCTGTGCCCCAGGTCCTCAGCACCAGCAGAGCAAGGACCTCGAGAAGTAAGATATGTCCAAGGTAGAGAGAGAAGAACAGTGGGTCTGTATGAAAGAGGCCCTCTTTCTCCACACGATCACGCAGGTCCCGGAAATCTTGCACAATCACTGCCTGCAGGTGGATGAAGGAAGGCAGAAAGAGGAGGGGAACCAAAGGGGAAGGTGTGAGAACAGCACAGAAGGAAGGATCCATTTGGAACAAGAAGAGTGATGACAAGAGAAAAATCAGAGGGAAGAGAGAGAGCGAGATTCGGAGAGAGAGAGAGAGAGATCTATATTTATTACGATATAGGTGATGGTTACTACTCGTAAATATGGCTAACTAAAAAGACCTGCCAAAATCCTGCATTTATGTCATATGAGTGATTACATGTAGTTACTGTGACAGAAGTCTGACTCATTAATATATTCATTCCCCCTCTAAGGAAGGGAACAACATGAAATCTACTAACTGAACTGTCTTTTGTTTTGTTCAGAAAGCATTAAACACATTAACAAGGACACGTGGCCCAGATTCACACAGTCACATTAATGGGCATCACGTAGACCCTATTATGTAATCGTGAGGAGGAATTAAGCTGACCAGCCAAGCCCTGTGTTTGGTACCGTGGCAAACCTATGGTAATTAACACACCTCCTCAATGTTACTGCTGTCTTAATGCTTAAGAAACTTGCTGCTCCATTAAATTTAATTGGAATATAATAATTTGAAAGATTGAATCTAAAATTATTCTAAAATTAACACACAAAAAAGCTTTCAAGCACCCAACAACATAATGGCCAATTGTTTAAGATGTGTTACGGCGACAGTATTTGGCAAATGTATACTAATGAAACATCCCCTGTGTTTAAGGGAAAAATGCAAACAGCAAAGCTCACATTTTTCGGGTGATCCTGACTGGGCTCCGATGGGGACAGTTCCCCTATCAGCAGCGGCTTCAGAAACTTGCGAACAAAGTCTGGCTCTGGGTGGAATGCATCAAATGCATCCTAAAAAGGGGTTATTATTTAATGCTCGTGTCAAAATAACTTCCTGAAAACAGCAAAAAAATGCATGCCAGAGAAACAAAGAAAATTACTTTAACTTTGTATTAAGTAAAAAACTTCAAAATCATATAAAACATATGTATGGAAATATACAGGATATATCCCATTGCAAAAAGCACTTTAGGCCATGTGAAAACTAATTCTTATATCCTATTAATTTGTAGTAACCAAGAGGAGAAATACCTTGCATTTTAGTCATAGGCCTGTTTACACTGCCCAGCAAAAAAAAGAGTTGCACACTTTAATATTTTGTTGGACAGCCTTTATCTTTGATTATGGCGAACATTTGTCATGGCATTGTTTCCACAAGCTTATGCAACATCTCAACATTTATTTTCATCCAGATCTGCATTCTCGCCATGATTTCTCACCAAGATCTTATATTGACAACAAGTGAGTTGAACCACTCCACAAAGTCTTCTTCAGCCTCTCCTAAAGACTTTTAATGGGTTAAAGGCAAAGACCCTGTGTGAAAATGATGCCCCTGAGCTTCTCTTCCACAATTCAAGCCCGATGAATCTTGGAATTCTCATCCTGGAATATGCCCATGTCCAGAGATGGAAATTTCAGGTCCAGAAAGATAACATCCAGACTATGATTTAGTTTCAACCAAGCAGTTGAGCCTAAAGAGTCACAGTCAGAGTTTTTGTTGATTTACATTCAAAGGGTGATGGTTTTTTTTTGTTTTGTTTTTTTTTGCTGGGCAGTGTATATTCACAAGACATCACAGGAATATGTCATGCAACTTGTTCCTGTGTTGGGGAATCATTATTCAGTCATATCTGCCATAATATTAGCAAATAAGGGCGCTTTTCCATTGCAACTAGTACCCTAGTTTTGGTACAGTACTTTTGCTTTTTCATTGCCTTCCGGTCAAGTAACAGTACCAAAAGTTTGAGTACCAAAAGTGCTAAACCAGCTTGGGTACTTCTTTGGTACTCTAGGTTTGGACTTGAAATGATTTCTTTGATGATTGGTTATGCAAATAGCCTGCTTATGAAAATACAAATGCTGTCTTGACAATAGTTGCGAACTGTGCTACATCCACATAAATGCGTTAAATTTCTTTTACAGGAGTTTCTGAAAGAAAAGATCTGCATCCGCACTACCATTATCACTAGCATTGAAAAAAACGTCTGCGTTCATACTGCTCCATGTAAAAGGCAAATGACGTAGCTTGCGACGACACAACCAGCTTTAGCATTTGTGTAACTGTATATATTGCATATAAGAGTGGTTGTTAATGTACATATTTCTGATATTTTTTCATTTGCACATTTAACCAAAGCATTTTATAATATATATTTAGAAGTGCCGCACTTTATATTTTGTTTGTTGTAGCTCGAGCACAACGTGTCACTTAGACATTTCTTTGTCCAACCAATGAATTTGAATTCTAGAAGTGGCAAAGTATATATTTTGAATCTTGATTAATAATAAAGTTCATTTTTTATAAACGTTTCACTGTTGATTAATCTCACACACAACCATGTGTTTAAAGTAAATGCATGTATTTTATTTAGCAAAAATGAAATATCACAGTACTTTAGTGTCGCAAGGACAAAGCTGTACATGAAAGGAACCATCACAGCAACAACACAAGGATCCAGAAATTTTGTCACTACACGTCTCACTCTCTTCCTCTCAGTTTCACTGCACTCTTGTATTCCTCTATTTTTTCTGCAATAAGCAGCGATTGTTAAATTCTTAGTTTTCTTTGCGTGTAACAGCATACAGTGTACAGAAAACACGATTTAGCCTCATACAAGTAAGCAAAAGAACAGTTGCCAGGTAGTGAAAATCCTGCATGTCCTGTCCTCCATGTGAAAATTAAGGAAAAACATTCTTCATTCTTGTTAAGAATAACTAATCAGGAAAAGAGAAATTAAACTAAAGAGAGCTAATTGGGAAAGGGTCACGAGCTAAGTACGAACCAAATGGAGCTCACTGATGTATTTGTAATACAATTTTTACTTTTATGAACATCCACACTAATGTGTTTGCAGAAAGATTTGCTGTCAGACAGCTCTGAAATTTTTCTCTGCTTCTGGAAAAAAAGATTTGTGGTAGTGCGGAGGGAAGGCTAAATCAGAAGAATTTTTTTGCGTTGCAAATTTTATTTGCTTAATGAAAATTTATTTGTACCCTCAGAAAACAATGATAAACTAAGTTTAAAAAATATTGTGATCTGGTCAGAAAAACAGATACAAGAAAAAGATCAGGATGGCATGACAAGAAAGTAAAAAAATATTTTGTGCAATACACTAGGACAGCACGCATATAGTGTGCTGTCCTAGTGATGTGGTAAATGGACTGCATTTATATAGCGCTTTTTTCCAAAGCGTTTTACAATTTGCCTCACATTCACCCATTCATACTCACACACTGGTGGCAGAGGCTACCACACAAGGCACCAACCTGCTCACCAGGAGCAATTTGGGGTTCAGTGTCTTGCTCAAGGACACTTCAATAGGGTCAGGAGGAGCTGGGGCTCAAACCTGCAATCCTCCGGTTGCCGAACGGGCGTTCTGGGATATTTATATGGCACAAAGAGTTCATAAATATGTCACAAACCCGTAAATGGCAAGGATCAAAATGATTATGACTGTCTCAGAGAACGCATGCAGCGCTCATGAAAAAGCAGTGGAAGTAAACTTTAAACTGATTTTTAAACATATATTAGATAATCTATAAAACAAATAATAGGCTTAATTAAAATTGCAAAGCTTGCTAAGTTTTTTTCCTATGACAGAGTAACAAACTAAAAATATTTTAGCAAAATTTTAACCGCCTGCGCTATAATGTCCATACAGAACTGAAAGTAAAAAAAAAATGCCTGATTTGAATCTAGCATACTAGCGATGTTAGAACTGCATTTGCATAACATGCAATGTTGGCATTAATATTGCACACCATCAAGCCCTATAATATACTACAGTGATTTTTTTAATTCAAAGACAGAATTTTTGTGATGATATTCAGTGCCAGTACCAATTTTTACACCAGTGGAAAACCAACACCTTGAAATACCGTACTTTTGGTACTTTGAGAAAGTACAGTACCTGGTGCAGTGGAAAAGCGCCCTACTCGTAATATTGCCTTTATATTTTGTTTTATGTAGGGCAGACATATAGGAAAAAAGACAAATATTTTAACATAGTTGTCAGTGCGAGTTTTATCCCAAACAACACTGTATTTGTTGGCCTAAATATCGTGAAATGATAACACTGAAGTTTTTAACAGAAAAATGTATTCAATACTTAGGCTGATGAGATGTTTATAGGCGGCAAGATTTACAGTTTGGATATAGTGTTGTACCAAACTAGATGTCTGAAACTGAAAAGACAGACTTAAGTACGGGTTTGGCCCTGACGTTACATGTTAGAAATTAAATGCCACTAACGTGCAGAATAAGCCTTCACCAAGTATCAGGGCAATGCTGTTTTATTCTGCTGATGGGCCAGACTACTGTCTGTCTCTTACGTTATATTCAATTATTGTATTTTTGTCTTAATAACTATGAAAATTAATTAAATTAATGCAATATATGAATGTAACTTATGTGTATGAATTAATATGTAAAACAAATATAAAGGATGAATCGAAGGTACAATACAATAGAATATAAGGTCTATAGATATAGATAGTAGATATCTATACTACGGTATATAGATATAGATAGTAGATATAAGGTGAATTCTGATAGGTACCGTGGCATCCTCGCCGGCATAGTGGCTGATTACCCGGATGCCTCCCGGGTGCCTCTTGGCCCACTCGGTGATGTTGTACACTTTCCTGTTGATAACCAGCCATTTGTCAGTTCGGTGGCAATGCTTCTGCACCTCCTCCCATGTGTACACGCCACCGCCACTGCTGCCTCGGCTGCCGCTGGCACCAGGCTCTTTCTGTTGTCCTCCGCCACCCATGGCTTTTCCCACTTGCTCACTCTTCTCTCCTCCCAAGCCGTGCGGTCTTCTCAGCTGCAAGGCCAAAGGACCGAGTCCATGTGTACTTTAATGCCAGAGGAACCTCCCAGACACAGTATTGGTCACAAAGGATGTCGCCATACGCATGCAAATCACTGCATGCCTCAGTAAAATCCAATAAAAAAAAGTACTGATAAAAGCAGAAAGGCAATGGACTCCCATTTGGTGATCTGAGGATACGTGATATGCATAATGTAAAGATAAGAAATGTCCATAATTGATAAACTGATTTATTACCCCTAACTCCTCTGCTAAGTGAATCAAATACATACGAAATAAATTATTTGCAGGCAAGGGTAAAATGTGACACATTTTGCAAACAATGGTGTATATATATGTAGCACATGAATATACAATATATAACACTGAAATCTTAACAGTCTATCTACATAGTATTGGGGAAAACACTAATAGTGTCACTGTATCAAGGAAATAAGAAAGAAAAATACATTTGAATTACACCTGGTACCGGGTGCCGAAATTAATTCCACTTCTCGGACTATGCTCTTCAAACTGATTACATTTATTATTTTTCTTTAAAAACGTTAATTATTAAAACTGTTACTTCATATGATATCCAAAACAATCCTGCCCTGCAAAAATGCATTTCCCCAAAAAGCACTTACCCAGTAGAGATGACTCACCTGCTGTGCCCTTCCCTTACACTCCCATTCTTCGCCAATATGGCTATTCTCTCTATCAGATCCGAAACAAAGTCCACGGAGCCCGATCTCGCTGACGCAAGCCGGCCCTCTCCGTTCTCTTCCACAGCGATCATTCGAGCGCCGACAGTCCAATCGGCGTGCTCCTCCTGCCCCGCTCGCGAACTCGCAATTGGTGCAGAGGCGCTCTTCCGACTTCTATGGAATCACGGCGAGTCCGAGTGTATGAAAGGAAGTGGGTGGGATATGGGGATGCTGGAGGGAGAACGCATTTTGGTATATCGGTTTGCCCTGCTTGCCACTAATGCAGTGGCGCATTAACACTGTCAGTTGTCCCAGGGCTACAAGAGGTTCCAGAGCCCCCGTACTATTTTGTACGATGCTGTTGCTGTCAACCACGGGGAAGGGGTGTGGTGGGACGGTAAATGTTGGGGGGGGGGAGAAATAAAAAATATATGTATTAAGGACTTTTCGGTGTAGAACATATAAAGCACCAATTGTATGCCGTATTAGGGCAAAATGGGACACCGCATTTTATTTTTCAGTAGGAGACGTTCCCGTAAAATGCGGGCAGGATGGGTAGCAACGAATGGGTAGGTTGATAATTTGATTAAACAATGTTAGTTGAAACCCTTAATAGGGGAGGCCGGATTCAAAACGCTTCTGATGCAATGCCATGCAGTCGTGAGTCGGATGCTCACGCATTTGGCGTGAGTCACACTTCCAGACTTTCACGCTCACGCAAGAAATCTTACGGCAAATCTATACTATTCTGCATTTTATCATTTTAAACCTAAAATTAGCTACATCAAAAACGCAGTGATAGTTTGGAAACCCTATTTACAAGGCAATAATACTGTTACTTGTCTCGAATTGAAAATCTCACTCCAGCTAGCTGATCAAAGTTGTCAACCGTGAAAAGTATAGATTAATAATAATAGTAGTAGTAGTAATAATAATAATAACAATAATAATGAAATACATATTAGGTAGAATCACCAAACTGGGTTTAAATGTGAAAATGGACAAAAATGAAACATTTGGATGAAAAGCAGTCATTACCAGAAATCAGATACAGCCATTTTACACCTGTTCCAGCACTGTTAAAATACAGAAATTTCTTCAAACCTTCTTTCTTCCATCTATTCTATTAGGAATGTACTTAACTGCTGTCATTACACAAGCAGTAGATTTACTTTCAAAATGTTAACCCATACAAGCCCCACATGTCAGCAGCATTTTAATTTGGGCAAGTGTAAAAACTTTTGCTTGTACATCCTGTGGCTGTGGCACTGAAAGTTACATGAGAAATTCCATTTTGACCTACCTATACTAATGTGGGGAATCTGTAAAGGTACCACACAGTTATCTGGAAAAGGATAAAGATATAATAGATGCCAGTAATAAAGTAATTGGCAGAAATGTTACAGCAGGTCAGTAATCTCTGAATGATAGTAACACATGGACATTAACCACACAAATATAATAAGTCAGATATATTGGGGGTGGGGGCAGACATGTAGGCTAACAGAAGAGGTTAGAGGAAGGAGAGCTTGTTGTCCATTCAGCACCATGGACAGTCCCAGTCCAGACCACGCCTGCATACTGAAGCAGAGCAGATCACCCAGGCACTACATATGGGGGAATATATAGCAAGAAATTAAAATGCACACAACGTCTTGCTTGCAGTTTTAGATGTTTCCGTACAGCATAGGCCACAGTTCACCCATTAAATCAAGACTTAGTACAATGAAGTTCTCTCTTTAAATGATGAGATAAGAAAAAACTTGCATAGTTTCAAATGCAAACTGGCATCTTTATTTACAGTAATGGAAATTGTGTCCCAGGCAGGAAGACAGCTGCAGAACCAGACACTTATGAATATGCAGGAAGTGGAGCTTGGGTCTATGCCAGGTCCGGGGCAACTCTGATCGTGTTGATCCGAAGCACTGTCTGAGGCTGCACGATGACTGAAAGACAAAGCAAATGACAAAAAGCCCTAAGATCACAGCAAATCGAGAGCAGCCCAGCCTTTTGGTAATCCAAAAGCCAGACGTAGGACTTAAGCTCCCAAAAATATCAAAACAATCACAGTACTGTGTTTTGTGTTCTTTTTGGGTTGATAAATGAGTGACATACTATATACCGTAACACACAGTTTAAATTAGTGTCAACAACAGAATATAATAGAATACTTAACATATGCACACACTGCACCACTTTAAACTGGTGTCAGAAACAAAAACCCCCATAACAGGACACATAAGAGAAAATGTACACCCACACAACACCATTTTACTTTAAATGGGTATCAAAAACAAGAACACAGTGTGACAGAACACATACTTCTTTTCCTCTGGTATCTGTGACGCTTCCAAAACCGCATGTGTACCATTGGCCAAGACTTAGTTTTTTCGATGACTGTAGCCTCAATTCTGACCAAATTTCCACTGTATACATGAGAGGGAAGGAAAATATATAGGAGTAAGTAGTATTCCACAGAAAAACCTTAAGACAAAAGTTCCGGTGATAATGTTTAAGGTTCTGCAGATGCTGAAGAGAGATCAGACCTTGGAGAGACGGATAGCAGAAAAGTGGGGGAGAAACTACCTGCATGAAGGGATTCGAAGCTGCCTCAACTGGTGCACAAAGAACTGTATAGTTATATAGTCGTCGCAGTAGGCCATATGCAATATGTTATACGGTAGTACAAATGTATAAGCAGTTGTTACGTCAATCATATTAAATGAAAGGTCAAACAAATATTTACAGTGATTCGATGTCAATATACTCAATATCTATACTCATATCTCATGTTGGAGCCTAGCAGTCCAGACTGGTAAATTGAGCAAAATGGGTGGATTTTACCTTGCTGCCAAGGTGAACCAATAGAGCATGAGAATTGTGTTTATTATACGTTTGAGCTTGGTTTGTTGGTGTTTTGTGACCAATCAGGACTTAGAAATCCTTATAGGGAATTGGGAGTTATGGTTTATCAACTGGTTGCTCTTTGTGCTCGGGGTACTTAGTACCTGGTGCCAGAGTGTGAAGGGAGCACTTTGCTGGATTGCTCGAATAAAAGAGATAACTTTGCTCACCAACTGAGAAGTCTGGAGTTGCATTCTAAGTGGTTTCACTGGAGTTATTAGAGGGGATTTATATTTTTTCTACCACACTGTAACGGTACAATTACTAGTTCCTATGAGTTTTCCCCAGAGTTTTTTTGTGATTTTTACTTTTCTCAAAATTTCTATGCACCTTATTGTGAAAAATTAGCAAAAATTGGTCAAATTGCAAGTTCAGGATTTGTCAAACTACTACCAAGTTAAGAAAAAGACATATAAAATTCCTTTCTTTGTATAGTTCATTTTATAGTATATAATCACATTTCAGCAAGTGTGTGAGTTTGGTTTCAACATTAGAAGGGACCAAATCAGGACCGAACCCCCCACCCTACAAACTCATGTTAGTCCCAGAATACTGGCAAAGACATGTCCCTACTGTCCATACCCAAATGTACGCCACTGCATTATAGAAATAATTAGGGGTATAATAAAATTTCATGCCACAAAATTTTGCAATTCAATTACATTTTAATATGCATCGTAGTGTTTAAGCCATGTTGCACTACGCCGCAAACTGTGCCTTTTATGACTAAAAATGTAGCTGTAATAGTAAAAAAGTTACAGCTCACCAAGACACTATGATTTTATATATTTTTTTGCTACCAGTAGCGTAGAAAAGGTGCTATATCTCAAAGGGAAATAAAAAATAAACATTTCTGAGCTCTAAAAAGTAGGTGCAATTCACATGCCAAATTTCATCAAAATCAAAAATGCCAATGCAAGTATTTCTTTGGAAATGTGTTGAACTAAAATGTTATGTATAGTAACCAATATTCTTTGAATTCCTTAAAATCGATATTGTTAATAAATTTTCATATTTGTCAAGTACAAATTTGTATTAAAGTTAAACTGTATTTTTTCCACTTAAATATGGACTAGTGGATAGTGGTTGACAATTATACAATATATAAGGTAAAACCACATTAAATACAACAGGTAATACTAATCTGGTGTAGTTGTAGATAAATTGTTTACTTTTGTTTTAAGAAGGTAACACATGTTACAAATGCCATACTAGTTTTAACATTGAAAGCGTTTACACTTAAATATCTTACTTTGTTAATAAAAGTTCACAGCTATTGGCTGCTGTTTTCAATTTTAGAATTAGCATGTCACTACCATCGGAACAGCTTTTTAGTAAGGGACCTATATTCAAGACTTTCTTGGACTACTTTAGTTTGGCATAAACATGTTAAAAATAATAAAACATTATACCATCAATGTACAGCACTGTGAATCAAACACAACAAAATGAATACATATAAAAAGAAAACATAATACAGTACACACCCAAGAAGAGGTCTTCCAATTAACGTGAAATCTGCACTACCAACCAGCAAAACCTAGAAAAATAAATAAATACATAACAAAATCAGCATTTCACGTTTATTAAGATGGGTAAGCCATCTGTACTAAAATTGTATGCTTTTTGTATTAAATTCATTCTGAAACACCGCCAATAGTGAATTTCTGAATAACATTTATGAAATCACTAATAGTACACATCAAAAATATTCATGGCTATGCTACAAAAGCTACTTTAGAAAAGAGAGTTTAATAAAGTTTAATGATTTAAACAAAGCAAAATAATAAACAAAACCATATTATGGCCATATTGACATAAGTTACATTTTCTGGCCCCGAATGGTGGCCTTTAAAATATATCACCAAACAAGATTTAACTGAAAAAAACAAACCTTTTCCAATCTTATTCGTTCTCCACATTCAGCATCTATGTGGCTTTCAATGAGTATGAGGTCTTCATTTGTTACTTTCCACTGCCGACTTGCAAAATGAACAACAGCAAATAATCTTCCATATTTCTCTGTAGCTAGGATGTTGTTTACCTTAGAAATGACCGCTGAAAAAAAGGAAAGCAAAGAATTTCTTTTTCAAAACTGATAACCAAGGAGTATAAACATATCAAACTGCATGCAGCTATTCTGCAGCTCAATACAGCTACATAATCAAAGAGAAACAGCAAACAAGTAGATAAAATAATAAGCAAAATACTTTAAAGCACAAAATGTAATTAGTATTGGTTGAAAACAGATTTGATATATAATGTAAAAACAGATTTAAAAGTAAAATGCATCCCACTTAAAAGTTCCATTAATGCTACAATGAGCCATACATTTGCAGATTACATTTGCATCAAAATGAAGTATCCAACCCAAGTTGTGGGGTGGAATGGAGGCTCTGAGGCTAGGGCCCTGTGCCAGCAACTGAATCCCATGAAGGCCAGGAGTGATTCTGCTCCATTGGGCCCTTGAGCAAGGCCCTTAACCTGCAACTGTTTCATCCTGGGTATGACATTAACCTGCAAGCAGGTCCTCCAACTCTCAGGAGAAAAATTTGGTGGTTGGTGACAGGATTGGCACTTGAGTCCCTGGAAAAAATTTCACACTGTTCCACTCCATTCAAACTAGTGTGGTGCTGAGGTATCACCCACCACCTGGTTATACTTGGGTTGTCATCCCTGAGGTGGTGGGAAAAGCAAGATGTTGTACCCGCGTGTGATCCTTACCTAGTTGTTGCTTTTCCCCTTCAACAGGGTCAATGACTGACAGGTCTGGCCATGGAGGCCTCGACAAAGAGGTTTCTGGAACACAGTATCTGAGACGTACGACTGGAATTAGTTCCTTTTTAAAGAATTACATAAAAAACTTCTTGCATTATTACTGATGCACTGATGGGAAGGGGGTTACAGTTATTTCAAGGTACTTATTTAAAACTGCTTCATTAAAAGAAACAGGTCTAAAAAAATTTACCAAAAATCATCAATTACGCGTTAACAAATTAATTTTACTGCACATACTCAAAAGAATTTAACAACGGATGACAAGTTACTACTGAATGTTGCAATGTTTCAAATTGAACACAGGATTACAGTAAGGTGCAGTAGATGAGACTGCGATGAGTGCTGTGCTTTACCTTGGAGGAACTCTAATGCTCTGGGAACTCTCATGACGTATTCCTTGAAACCCAGCTACTGAAAAGACAGTTCAGTTACTGGTTCTGCCCTTTATGATTCAGATAAAGACTTCAGTAAACCAGCAGAACCAAAAAACAATAATACTCACAAATAGGGCTGGGACGATTATTATACGTAATCGACAATGTTGATTATAAAAATGTGTCGACGTGGAATTTTAGTGTCGACACTTCGTGTAAAACTACATAAATGTTTTATAACTGTGAGTGATAAGCTAAACGTATTGTAAGAGAAAGTACTTTATCCCTTCGGGTGCACGTTAACGCTGTCCTTTTAAGAATCGCGCAATAAAACTGTCTGCTAATAACAGAACTTTACTGTCCACCTGATGATCTCTTCGCCACTCGAAAGCTACAATATTTCATTTATTTTACCTGCGGCACGGTTCATTTACAATACAAAGTTATTCCGGTAATAAGCTGGCTAGTTGTTTCACTGCTGACACCGTTAAAACTATATCAATCATAGACTGAATTCCGATATAGTTTTGTCTAATATCGCCGGTGCTGGCAGTGCCGGACTATTTTGTAAGGCATGCACTGGCCAATCATGTAGCACTTCTCTCATAAATATTAATGAGACATCTCCTACCACCATACAAAAAGGAAATTTGCCGCCCCCCCCCCCCCCCCCCCCCCCCCCCCCCCCCCCCGGCGGCCCGCCCCCC
>JAODKC010000021.1:11277056-11288766 GCA_026777985.1 Mormyrops attenuatus
AAGCGGAGTTTGATCGGGAAATTATTCCATTACGCTGCATTATTGACGTCTGCAGTCGGGTGCTCTCATGTTCGCTCGGTTTACGTAGCTCGGTTAGCACGGTAATTTAGACGATAGGCTGTTGACAGAGTAACGTTAACTTTCGGTTAAAAAGGTTTTACAGGATTTTCACGCCTATTTTGAATTTTACTCGAATACAAATACTTTTCCCCCCTCAACAAATACAAATACCGGCTGCTTTTATATACATACATGCATGCATGCATGCATGCATGCATGTATGTATATAAATAAATAAAATCAGCCTTTAAGGTTGAAAGATGTCATGGAGTAATTCAAGATCTGCAGTGATCTATGGTTCACTACACTTTACTTGAAGCGCTATTTAGGACAAAGCTGGTAAACAGACTATTGACCTTTGTACACAAATGTGTTTGAATACCAGTTTGCACATTGCACTCAACTCTTAACTGGATTGTCCCATTGTAACATTCACTGGTGGTGGTGGAAATTAACCCCAATTAAAAGCCTTCCAGAAGTCACCAGAGGTAAAGCAGGGCTCCTAACTTTAAATTTAATTCGCTCAAGGTCCACACCTGTTACCCAAACATGCACGACTGTACCACAGGTCAGTCAATAGCTGACAATGGCAGATTCACAACAGAGTTATTTATAATAAAAAACACCAGACAGTGTAAATCTTAAACTATTTAATCATACGAAAACAGAGGTACCACACATGGCATACAAAAGGACAGCTTGAAGAGTTCAGTGTTTTAGCCCCATACCAAGATCTTTATGTACTACTATCAAGACAAAATTAAATCCTGAAACAAAATGCTTGCATGTTCCAAACTCAGTCTACATAAATCTTATAAAAGGAAACATTATAAGCATCTAATTTTTTAAACTATGTTTTACATCAAAAAATCACACAATGACAAAAACAGAAAAGTTTTTCAAAACTCTTGGCTTTTGCCTTCCAATGTTGAATATTACTGAAGGACAGACTTAGTTTGGTCAGATGCAAATTGTAGAAGGCTTCACTTTTGATTTAAATTTTCACATTGTAAAACAGATCAACATTTTCTTGATAGAAAAGGCAAAACTGTACAAAACCTAATTTTAAATATAATCCATCACATACTAATTTAAAAAAATCCCACAGGTTTCACTCAAGAACAAGAAAAAGCAGCTGGAAGTCAGTCGCTACATTGTCTCAGATCAATGAAACAAGGAGTCTAATCTGAAGGACATCTTTTAATGTCTCAGTTTGAAATTTGGGGAAAAAAAAAAAATCGGGGATCAGGGATTTCGTTTACAGTCCACAAATTTGTTTTTCCAGTTTAGTATTACTACTAGCAGGCGGCATCCATCTAAAGCCACAGACAACTAATCAAACCAGTCTGCCCCAGGATGGTCTAGGTTTGATCTGAATTCCATCAAGGACAAACTGGTTAAGAATTTGAAAAAGTGATTTAATAACTCACAGAATCAATACTGCATTTAAACCACTGCACTAATTTATATGGTTGGGAATTTATGCTTCCAGCTCAAGGGGGGAAAAATCCCACTCAAACAGTTTCATAAGGCATGTGCTCTACAAATCCCTGGTTATAAACAAAGCATAAAAACATCCACCTTCTAAAAACCATTGCTTTTGACCATTTTTAAGCAGTTGTGGAATGCTGCTCCAAACATTTCAATTTAAGGTCAAATCAAGACAAGTATGAACATAACTGAACTGAACACCAATTCATCAGCATGAGCGATACAATACTTTGTGCTGCCAGGACAAAGTGAGTACTCTAACAAGGAACACACTGAGACGAGAAATCTGTGCCTTTCCAAAGTCACACACCTTACAAATTTCAGAAGATAAAGCAGTATTTCCCATTCAAAAAATGCTAAATGTGAATTGTTCAATTGCAAACACTTATGCTGTGTTGTCTCTCACGTATCAAGCGATATACATTACAAAACACTTTACAATGCTGTTAAACTAAATACTTAAATTTCCTCAAAGCAATAACCCATAATCTTTAATGAACAGGGTCAGTAATGATAAACATGAGTTACAGTATGGCAGGATGGATGTTTTATCTGGAGTCCCAGCATGAATATATGTGGATTGAAGATTTGGGCACATTCACAGGATTTAAGAAGGGGGGGGAAGGGGAGAAAAACCTACTGAATACATTACTCACATCAGTCACCAAATAAGTGACTGGAATACTGATCTGAGTGTGATTTAGTCTAATGAAATATTTGCAAACCACCTTCCTGAAACGAGCCACACTGTACCCCATACAATGCAAATATTAATTTCATAGACACAAATTCATTATATCGGAGCCCCAACATAGTCAACTCACCTGGTAAGAACCTGAATGGCACCCGTTTTGATTAGTCACTGCAACACTAATTAACCTCAAACACAGAAACAAAACCACCTTTTGTGTTAATGCACATTAAACTATTGGGAAAACAGGAGGTACAGAAAATGTGACCAAACATGCTAACTTTTGGCACTAGTTTATTCATTTCCAAATTTCTAAACAAAAATAAATCACATTTTGCCGAAGATTTCAGTGCAGTTACCAAAATTATGCATGCAAGATACAGGCTAAACTAATTGTGACAAGTAACTGAATTGTGCCCATTTTAGATTTTCATATCAAACTTCAGACAAATGCCAATTTCCCAACGAAAGCAAATTATGTGCCTGTGGTGGCTGGACACACTAGACAGAAGAGGCAATCCATGTGTCTAATGACATCACTATTTATAGGAGCTCCCAAATGACACATTACAGTGAGCTAGCCTAGCACATTTACAAAGTCATCCTCAGTTTAAGCATAATGACATAACATCCTAAAAAAGTTAACAGGAGAATACACAAGCACACGCACACACACAAAGTAAATTCTATAAATCTGTTTCTGACAAAAATGAATAGGAAGACTGCTCTAAACACAAAATAGGGAAAAGAAAACCTGTAAACAGGCAAAACTATTACAAAAATTACACTTTTGCAATATCTAGTGGTTACCTTAGGAAGTTCTAGAAAAATAGATTTTTGCTTGTAACAATATTTAAATGTAACTTTATACATTTTTTTTCTTGAAAGAGCAGTCTTTCTAACTCACTATCAACAGTAATGAAGAGCACACAAAAAAACAAAAATCCTTGTATAATCAAGCGTCAAAAGTTAAGTGTCAAAAGATGAAAATTTCAAGCATCAGAGAAGCGCAGAGGACAACGACTGGACGATGAACTTTTGACGTCACATCGACATGCTAGGCAAACGATGAACAAACGGGAACGAAGATATCTAGAATGAAACAAAACAACAAGGAGAACAACCTAGTTAAAGCAGCGATGAAACAAGGAAAGGAAAAAAGGAAGGTCACAAATGATTATCTTTGCATGGGACTTTACGGGCACACATCCTAAACATTGAACAATTAATGCAGAACAGAGGAAGAGGAGGGGGAGTTATGAGCAACATGCTAAGGAAGCTACAGATGAGAACTGACAGCACACGGTAAGACACCACACAGACTGCCTAATCCACATTGGATCGGGACTTAGTGCTCTTATAGCAGATATTGCTTTGGAGGAAATTAACTTTCTAAAAAGAAATGGCAAAAACGATCACTGTCAGGGTTGTCAGTGAATAAACTGGTGCTAATTTTAACTGGGAAAAGGTAGCTTAAGTTTGAGTGGTGTGACTGTCAGAAGTATGTACAAGATAAAGCATTTAAACATTGACAAAGTGCAATTTAAGAGGATCATATTCAGAGTAGCAGATCTGCACTGTATGTGTGAAAATTGATCAGCTAAATTTAGGCCACGCAGATCTGTCAGAGGTTCAAAACAATTTTTACAAATGAATTACATACTCTAACATGGTAATTTGCTATAGTAATAAAAGGGTGTGAAACAAAAAAACATTTCAGAGACCTGGAATTTTGGCAACATTTTCAAGCCTTGACTTTAAGACCACATTCCGCTTTTTGCCCAAAGACAACTTTTGCTATGAGACAGCATTTGGCACATTACTTGCCCACTAAAGAAGAGTCAGTGTAAGGCTCCCTTATCAGCTTAAAGGCCAAGAACATCACTGCGATATTAGTACAGATTCATCTAAAATGTCAAGTAGGTGCTGCTTTAACTGTGCAGCTGTATGTAAGATATTTCAATTACATATGCAGTGTAGTACAGCATGTATGCCCCACCCCATCTCAAGCTTATTCAGTCCATGCTGTTTTTCGGTGAGCATTATCCTTCTTGTTCATTATAAAGGCAGGGGCAGAAGCACTGTGGTGGTCACACAGAATCTAATACCTAAATATAGACATCCATTTCCAGCTATAATGACTGGCTCATGTTTACAACCAAGAATGGTCTGAAATATTTAGCAGCATGGTAAATTCTTCCATTGATAGTATTCAGCCATTTTGACTTGTGTATCAGTAATAACATCACGGAGTGAAAAGGCTAACAAGTCAATGTCTTAAACCTTGCACACTCAAATGCATTATATATTAATACATTTACCAATTTAAATACTAAAATTCTAAAAAATACTGCTGAAGTAAAAGTTTAAGTAAAAATGTTTTATTAATTTAATTCAGAGAAATAATTTACGCAATAAATAGTCTCCAAAACTCTGGAGAAATATAAAACCCTATAAAAATAGAAAAGGCATAATTTTGTAATATACATCTGGACAATTTCCATTTGTATAAAAACCATTTGTATGACCCTGGATGCCTAAGAACTGCTTTAGTTATTACATAACACTTACATCACCAATTTGAAAGATTGTAGATCACGTCAACTTCAATAATAAACACACACACACACACACAAAAAAAAAAAAAATCAGCAGAAAAAATAGGGGGTTTGTCTGTTGTCTAAAAAGGCCCAAAACGTAATAGACTAGTGGATGATAAAAATTTTCCTGGTTACCAGCAAACACAAGACAGGAAAGGGGAAATCTATAACTTGGATATGAAAACTTGCCATTTTAAAACCTAAATATCCTTCTTTCTCATGTCAACTGGATGTTAGATAAAATTCAGAATTATTGCTGAAAAACTGGTCAAATGAGATGATATTCAGCATCAAACCACAGAGTGACATTACCACAGCAGATATAAACAGTTGAACTTGAACACAAGGAAGTTGGATACTAATCCTTTTTGTGACAGGCAGAAAACTAGCAAGAACTCAAAGGCAAATAATGTCTGACAGGACCTAACTAGTGTGGTGTTCTGCAAAATCTTCAGCTGTTTATAAGAAAACAAAAGAAAAAAAAAAATTCAAAACTCATTGTGGATCCCTGAACAAATGTCAAGTGCTCAGCAAGTATGTGTAGGTCTGTGTCTATATTAGAGTGAGATATAGTATGAGTGAGCCAAACACCACCTCATTACAAAACTACCAAGACTGAGCAAAGTGGCAAACCAGGGTTTAGAAAAAATAAAAAATATCAGCTTACTACCCCAAGTCTAAACAGTCTTCAGCATTAGGTAAAATACTTCAGTTAATAGACAATACATCCTAATGACTAAAAGCCTCATAGCATCATAGAACTCATTAAATTTCTTGTTAAACACTGAAAATATAGTGACTTCTGCGTTTGAGGAGTTGTCTAGATGTCCCCCTGGACTGCTCTGAAATATAATTTAGGGTTTGGACAACCCTTGATTAACATGGGGAAAAGGCAGTTTGTGGGAAATCTTGTGTTATTATAAATGGATGGGGCTAATCAGTTCGGTAACAAAACTCAATGTAAAATGATGATCCAACCAATTGAAATTTGGGGATAATAACAGCAGTAATATTTTGGCTACAGGGTTCCATTCGTATAACACCTTTTAGACTTCTACTGTTACACAGCAACCTATATCATATGGCATCTTAAGAAAACATCAGGGATTTTTTCCAGTTGAAAACCACAAAAGTAGAACCCATTTTCAGTGAACAAATACCTTAATATTAACATCTGTCGCTTTTCATTTTTTTCCTCCTCCTTTGCTAATACAGTGAACCGGAAGGAACCCCAGAGGAATGTATCTAGATTTGTGTAATACTCAATGGGGCTCTCACACCACACTCCACTTACCAGAAAACATTTTATAACAAGTCCATTCGAGAGAAAAAACACTCAGTATGGCTTGCTATCATTTTTGGAGCGCTTCAGCTGAACCTTCAGTCGCTTCATGCCGATCTGGAAACCGTTCATTGACTGAATGGCAGCCTGAGACGAAACTGGATTGTCATAACTTACAAAGCCTGAAAAGAGAAAGGGAGGGTGTCACACTAACAGCTCTGTACAAGCAGACTATTCTTTAGTGTACCGATTATTAGTCCGACATACATGTGGGCAATTTAAGTCTGAAATGCAGACTGAAATGCAACTGCTTCATGTTTTATCACTCACAGGGGCCACTAGTCACACTTCATTCCAATTCTGCTATCACGTCTGACTGCTTATACTGAAACCAGCACAGCATGTTTAGAGTAATGTTCTTCCCTTTGAGGCTTAACTTACATATGCTGTTCTCCATTTCACTTACCAAAACACTTGCTAAGGTTGGTCTGCTTGTCTATGAACACCTTGGCAGAAATGACGTTGCCGAATGGCATGAACATCTGGAGCAGATCCTGATCTCCAAACTCCTGGGGTAGGTGGTAGATGAAGAGGTTGGCACCTTCGGGACCTGATTTTTAAACCAAGCAGGAAGAAAAGCCAACAACCATCAAATGTTGCCAATACTGAACCTTTTGAGATCATCTTACCAAAACTGACAAACCACAAAGTTTTATTCTTCTTAGGCAATGGTTTGTACTAATGATTTTAGGAATCACCTACAATAAGTGCTACAACTCATACTTAAGAAGTCTGAACCCCAGACTGGTTCTTACTTGTGCTTGCAGCCCATTGGAAAGAAGACAGAGCCATAAGTAGAGGGTGACAAAACATTGAGACCCCGACCCTCTCCACCCCCAGGAAAGGACGACTGCCATAGCAACATACACACCAGCACACCATTATCAACAATTTACAAAGGAAGAGTGAGAAAGGGCACGAGATAAAAGCCAACTTCAAACATCTGGAATGAATCATCACTGTGACAAACAGACCGAAAAGCCAGCTAACACACACCTTCCTTCTGGCTGCCTGCAGCACCCATGTTCTGCTGGGAGAGTAAGTTCTGGTTGTAGAGGCTAGGCAGGGCAGCTGCGGCATACTGCTGGATGCCCGAGTAGGCCTGGCTCAACGCCTCCATTGTGCTCCCTGTACCATTGGACAGGCCCCCACTGCCAAGCCCGCCGTTCAGAGCAGCCATTCCTGTAGATTCAGGACAGGGTGAGATTCTGACAGCCAAAACAGGCCACAATCATAATGTACATTTACCAGTACAAGACAAGAGAAACAGACAGCTGTCATTTTTAACAACACATATTTGACTCAGACACTGTAATTGGGCTGATGCGGACAGCATTTCAAGGGCTTGCTTACTGTCACAGGTCTTTGGCACCACTTTTGAAGGCAGAAACTCATGTCATGTTGGATTCATATCCAAGCATGTATTCAAACAGTTACATTCTGAATAAAATTCACACAGCAGAGCCACAGAGAACACACTTAACTCTGCAGATGAGCCTAAACGTCTGGAGCAGCTAAGTGTCCCTTGGACACCTGCCATACTCACCTGCGAGAGACCCCATGTTGAGTCCAGCCCCAGCTCCTGCTGCCAGGGACTGCAGGGCCCCAAGGGAGGCCATGGGGTTGACTGAAGAGTTGGTGCTGGAAGTCGGAGATGACCCTGCTGCAGACACAAGGAAAGACCTGAGAACTGACAATTATGACAATGTAAGGTATTCACATCTACCTGGGGGACGTGTTGCAGGGCAACACATAAGCTGGAGATAAGAGGAGCAATTCAGAACCAAGGTTATCAAGTAATAAAATGAAATTAAAAAGTGCAAACGACACACGAAAGCTAAACTGGAATTAAAACAAATTCCTAAACTAACTAATAGAAATGAAAATTCTGACCAATATTTAAAATTTAAATATTGGTAACTTTGAATATTAATCAGTATTCAAAGTTACCGTCAATCAGCTAATGACATTACTACTACAAATAATGGAGATTGGAGTTGGAGAATGGAGTTGCGCTGAATGATCAGCCATGTTCCATTGTGCAAAACAACACATTTGATTGGCTCATTCACCACTCAGAAGTGGTCACAAAGTACCAGCCTGCGATATTTCCAATTCATTATTGAATCTGGTTGACATATCTAGCTTTCATTTTCCACAGAGTAAAAACGATGTAAGCTTATTTTACTAATCTGCACCTGTAAGCTTGGGAAGCAGTCATAAGTTAAATGCACCTATCTGCAAAGGTAGAAGCACAACATGTATCTGTAACATTACCTTGTTTGGAAGATCAGTACATCAAAAATAAAACGACCTTGAAGCAAATTCATTGAATGGTGCACACACGCAACTGCAGAGCTACATCCTATCAAGGAAACTCATTCAAATTCAGGTCACTCTATACTGTTGCCTAAGTGGGTTTAAATGAAGAGGGAAACAGTTTGACCAACACATGTAGGTCTCCCAGGGGGACTGCTTGCTGTCAGGGTGTTGTGCCTGTGCTGTCTCTGTGCCATACCTGAGCTGGTGAGCACGCTGAGTGGGCTGCTGGAAGTGGTTAGCGCACTGGAGCCTGTGGGTGTGGACTGGGCCGCGCTGGCTGCGGCCGCTAGGGCTGCCAGGTTCTGCATAGCATTCAGGCCTGGAACAGAGAGCCGGGAAGCGTGCTTACTTGTATGGGCAACTGCAGAGCATGCATGCATATGTATGTATTTCCCCATATATGCATGTATATGCAGAGAGGCCCAGTCCATCATAGGTTTGAAATCAGCAAAGTTTAACCCTCGGGGCCCGAGTGCATCGTCGGCGACGTAGCGCACTTTTCGCGTCTATTTCAGTTTATATCTCGCTGAAATCTTCATGTAGAATCATGAAAAAAACACTAAGTCCGTAATCTGTCTTCTTTTCAAAACGAACATTGTCGGAAGTATTGAAGTTTTTAAAATTAGGTTAAATCAGCAAAAAAGTAAACCATGTCACCTTTCTTTGTTTTACCTGCATCGGGGGCGTGTAGTACCGCCTTCGCGTGAAGATCGCTATTCGCATTCTAAACAGCCACATTTCCACGTATTGAAATCACATTTGCATAGTAATTTGATAAATGACGCAGCGGTGAAATGCGATCCAGACCTCAAGACAGGAGTGGTTACAGAAGTCCACAGAGCTGGAGCTGCTGTGTCGTGAGTTGGCCAGCTGGGAGAAGGATTGCGACCACCAGAAGTGCATAGCCGAGGCAGCGGATGTGGCATTGTGTGTCCAGGAAAAGGTGTGTCGTGGCTTGGGGGCCCAGATGGCTGAGAAGCACAAGCTACAATAGGCAGAAGTCATGCTGCATGGCCGGGAGGAGGCGTGGTGTTTATATGGTTCTCACCAATCAGTGTTACATTTAAACACTTTACCGAGTTAACTGAGTGTTGTTTTATAGTGTTAAACATTATTAACTCTTATTTATAGCATTTAGTTGACAGCACAGAGTGTTAATCACTGTGACTCCGCCTCTTCCCAAACTACAAGCCCAAATGGGTGGTCCAAATCTGCCTCATTTTAATATGCACTAGTTTGAACTCATTTGGGCAGCCTGCTGCAGTGTTTGATTAACCTGCCATGAAGAGAAAGATTCTGACAAAAATGGCCTTTTCTCTTTTTATCATTCATACTAGTTTTGATTATTTCTGAAGATTGGCCCACTGTGTTTATGTAAGCTTTCCTTTTTTGTGGTTTAAAGTTGGGGTTGAGTTAGAGCCAGAATGCTGAAAGCTTTCATTGTTTTTTTTAAGTATCAATAACATAGCAGGGCTTAGAGAGCTCCCCTAGTGGTTAAAGGAATGTGTTCTCCCTAAAGCGAATATAATGGGTGGTGGCCTCATTCCTTTTAGACCAAAATTTGGGGTAGATTAACAAATTAAGTCATTTTGCTCATTTAATATTCAGATTATTATTGTGCTTAATTTTAGAAACCCACCGCAATCAAGGATGGCATGCCACAGATATTAGTACCACATTTTACTGCGAGTGTTTCGGTTTGTGTGTCGTGTCTGAATTGATGTATGCCACCTGGCTTGTGTTATTTATGGATTTGTTTGTGTGAAGAATTCAGGATAGACAATCCTGCCTGGTTGATGTACGTTACATCATAAGGTTTTTTTCTGGTGAAGTTTCAAGTACACATCCATGGTTTTTGGTTTTGCCACAGAATCTCTTAGCGAAACTGTCAAAGGAGGTTGAACTCTCATACTCAGTCATTGACTAACATTCCAAGAGCAAATCCCACTAAGATTCATTCCTGTGGCTGCAGCAACTTTAATGCTATCTGAGTTTTTTTGTAATTCTGGTCTTTTTGAACCCTCTGGGCCCAACGGCATCGTTGGCGATGCCGCGTATCTTTCTCATCTATTTCCATTTATATCTCGCTGAAATCGTCATGTAGAATCATGAAAAAAATGCTGGCTAAATCTGTAATCTGTCTTCTTTTCAAAACATCCATTGTCGGAAGTATTTAAAGTTTTTAAAATTAGGTTAGATCGGCAAAAAGTAAACCATGTAATCTTTCTTTGATTTACCTGCATGGGGGGCATGTAGTACCGCCTTCGCGTGAAGATCGCTATTCACATTCTAAACCTCACCTGAAGATCGCTATTCACATTCTAAACAGCCGCACTTCCGTATATCGAAATCGCATTTGCATGATAACTTGATAAACAACGCAGCGGTGAAACGCGATCCAGGTAAATCCCCATCGGGGCCATAAAAGGGGGGGTGTGGCCAGGTGTGAATGGGTCATGCTTACACATGAGAGCTCCTAAATATTCAATGTACTATAGTTGCAAAAATGTTAAGTGTGTTTTATGAAATGCAACAAAGCAGTCAAGAAAAACTGTAAAAGTTAAAACAGCTTTTGAGAATCTGATTTTGGGTTTTAATGCATTGAGCTGCATTTGGTTAAATCAAATCAAATTTATTTATAGAGCACATTTAAAAACAACAATTGTTAACCAAAGTGCTTTACATTTCAGTTAAGTCATGGAGCACAGAATTATAAACACATAGATAAAAAAATAATAATAAACTACAATTAATATGGATCACCAGAATGTACAGCCTCAGTGTAGTTAAAAGCCAGGGAATGAAGGTAAGTTTTCAGATGAGATTTAAAAACAGAAAGGCTAGGAGCCAGCCTGATGTGATGAGGCAGTTCATTCCACAACCTGGGTGCAAGTACTGAAAACGCTCTATGACCCCTATTCTTAAGCCGTGCCCTTGGAGTGAGTAAAAGGGACTGGCCTGCAGACCTCAAGGATCTCGATGGTGAATACAATTGCAAGAGATCAGCAATATACGGCACAGCCTGCCCATGCAGGGCCTTAAAAACAAACAATAAAATCTTAAACTCAATCCTCCTCTGAACAGGGAGCCAGTACAAAGCAGCAAGAATAGAAGAGATATGATCTCATCTACGAGAGCCAGTAAGGAGACGAGCAGCAGCATTTTGGACAAGTTGTAATTGTAACAGTGAAGCCTGACTGATGC
>JAODKC010000021.1:11313924-11330908 GCA_026777985.1 Mormyrops attenuatus
ATATATACACATATATACACACACACACACACACATTATATATATATATATATATATATATGCTCCTCTACTTACGAACGTTCAACTTACGAACATTCAGACATACTAACGAAGAGGACTGTAAGTCCAAAGTGTTCACTGGGCTCCCGTTTCCTGTCCGCAACATCAAAAAATTTTTCTGCGCTCCAGTTCCACCTAGTATGACTTCTGGCTGCTACTCCCGCTGTGCAGCAGTGTAGCATGTGTACTCCAGGCATCGTAGTTCTTTGTACTTGTGTATGCCCTTAAAATGATAGTGAATAACGACTTACGAACATTTCAAGTTGCGAACAGCCGTTCAGAACGTAATAAAGAACACTTTCTCTCATGCAGCAGTCAAGCAGTTGCTGCAAGAAGGGAATAATCAATTATCAAGCTATAAGAATCACTCCCTTAATCAACCTCTAAGGAGAATTTTTGGGAAACAGACACAGAAAAAGAAATACCTTTTTTCAAACGTTTTTTTCAATCCTTCCAGAATTCATCACTTAAGCTACTCACGGCATTGGTTCTCATCACCTTTTTCTTTTATGGCGGTCGGCATCCAGCTTAATGGTGCTTTACTGCCACCGTGGCTTTGGTTAACTTACTACTCTCAAATTAGGGGGTAGCCACTGTACTTGTGTATAATAATGTAGACCCAACTAATCGATTATTAAATTAGTTGTAACTATTTTAATAGTCGATTTTAATCGATTTAATTGATTAGTTGTTGCAGCCCTACTTATATGGATCAAAAAGCTTGGTACAGAATCATTCCTGTATAAATATGCTTATAGTAATCAAGTAGTCCGTTTACAGTGTTCATTTTGGGTCTTTTTGAACCAGTCAACAGATGGAAATAATTAAGACTGCAGTAATCCTGTTTTTTGTTTTTTTTTTACTACTTTACTTTGATCATCCTACTTTGCCTTGCTTTAACCCATCTGCTTCTGGGTACCTACCTACGGCTAATTCTGTGTGCATAGAAAACATGACAGGAAAAAGTCATTTTCTCTCAATGACAAAGACTCAGAGCTTAACTGCACTGTATTTTGAAATTGTCAATAAAATTAAGTAAATAGCGACACTATCCATTTTACTACCTTATATTCATGTAATAAATACAGACAATCCTCACTTAATGACCAAGTTCCATTCCTACAACTAGGCCATTAAGCAAATTGGTCGATAAGCGAGGAGTCGTCCTTTACCAATATTTCAAGCATATTGTACTAGATTAGTGTCTTCAGTATATTTATAAATGTTTACATTAAGGGTGGGACGATTATTCGACGTAATCGACGATTTCGATGGCTTTAATAATGTCGACGTTGAAGCAGAATTTTATTGTTGATGCGTCGTGTAAAACTATGTAAATGTTTCGGAACTGCAATGCACTACGTGATCGTATTCTAAGGGAAAGTACTTTATCCCCTCGGGAGCACGTTAACGCTGTCCTTTTATGAATCACGCAATAAAACAGTCTGCAAATAACAGAACTTTCCACCTGATGATCTCTTCACCACTTGAGAGCTACAATATTTTATTTATTGGACCTGCTGCATGGTTTTCATTTACAATACAAAGTTATTCCACTAATAAGCTGGGTAGTTGTTTCACTGCTGGCACCGTTAAAACTATATCAATTATAGACTGAATTCCGATATAGATTTGTCTAATATCGCCGGTGCCAGCAGTGCCACACTATTAAGTAAGGCATGCACTGCCTAATCATGTAGCACTTCTCTCATACATATTAATCTCCTACCACCCTGCAAAAAGGAAATTTGCTGCCCGCCCCCCGTGCACGAGGCAACATGGCTGCGTCTACCAAAGTTTGGGAATACTTCAGTCATGACACCAACAGTGGTGTAGAGGTACTTCTCTGCTTTAGTGAGAATTGCATTGCAGGAGATAATAGCCCCCTACAGTGGTGGAAGGAAAATGCGTTAAGGTTCCCAACTCTGGCTGTTCCGGCCAAATCATACCCGTCTGTTTCTGCAACGTCAATCCCATCTGAGCGCCTCTTTTCGGCAGCTGGGAACATTGTCACAAAAATAAGAGGAAGCCTAACTGCAGATCATGTAGACATGCTACATTCCTCTACTGTAATGCCTAACTGTCTCTTCATGTTATTGTTATGAATCTCATTTTTTGGTTCATGCACATCTCTTAAGATTTGCCTTTTTTGTTAATAATGCTCTAATGTTTAAAAATAGGTCACTTGTACATATTAACTAAGATATGAAACAAGTAAACTTGCAGCCATTGCTTTTCAAAGACAAAAGTATAAAACAGGAAAACTTTAACCTTGCACACGTCCATGCTTTACGCACTACCAGAATACAAAGCATACGCATCAAACTAAACGCAACGGATCATGAGTTCAGTGTAAACGGATACAGCATATCAAAATAAAGGTCAATTACTGTAAACAATATACAACCGTCTTTCACAGACACAGAGCATAACAGACAATACAATAGAAACGCCATGCTGCAGTTTCCACAACCAAAGTTCTCATACAACTTACAATACTGACTGGCCGGACGGTTATTAAACAGGTAGGTCACTAAGTATCTGTATACAAATGTCAATAAGAATCTGAGACATGACATTAAAAAATGGCTACAATGAACATCTGCTTATACTGTTCAGTTCTACCCAGACAGACGTGATCACTATAAGCGGTTTCCACTTTAATTCCACACAGATTTTTCCAACTGTTGAGTATGCGGGTGTGCATCATGTATGATGCTCAAGAATCATGGGTCAACATTTTCAAGGGGCTTATTGACGATAAATATTGGCTCATTCATATGGTGGCCGTATACTTCAAATGACATCCAAACAAAATGACATAAAACATGTTGACCTGAACAATGTAGCATACCTAAAAAGAATGGTGCTCACCAATCTTCTGGAGTGTCCATTTCATTTCCATAGTTTTACTTGTTTCCTTCATTACCACTTAACCTGCAACTAGGGCCGCCACGATTAGTTGACGTAGTCGATGACGTCTACGCTGAAAATGCGTCGACATTAATATTTTAAATCAATACATCTTTTTAAAAATTATTTTAATGACATTACTCTTGATTTCTAAAACAGTTCATTATAACAAATGTTTTCCTTCAATATCACTACCTAACAGAGTAGTTCAGATTATCACAAAACAAAAAGGTGGTTTGTACACTGTGCAAAGTTTCAATGGCGCACCACAGCGGCATGCACAAGCACTTGAAGGGAAAACACACAGGTGGTAAAATAGGCAAAACCACTACAAGTGTTGTCTCTTTATGTTTTTTAAATTACCATTAGTATGGAGAGCATTTTAATACGTTTTGTCCTTGTAGCTGCTAAATACACTCATTAAAGCCATAAAGTTGTCTGCCTGCAGATTTTCTATTAAATAACTGTTTGAAAAAATGTTTAGGCCAAAATTTGGGCTTATTCTACGTTGATTGATGGTACCAGTGTGCGTATGTTCATGCTAAAACAAACAAAAATGGACACTAAAAGAATAGTTAATGTAATTGAATATATAACAACCATATTTATCAAAAAACATGTTGGACTTTAGACTGCAAAAAGTACCACGATCCACCAACAACGTTATACCCTATTTATCCACAATATTTTTGGCGTTGAGCTGTCCCTTTCTTCACTGCCACTTCAGTGGCGTGCCTTGCTAATCAAATTTATTAAGCACAAAAGGTACAACGAAGTTATACAGAATACTACCTTTCGGGCATTACAAGAAGCCCCTCGTTAATATTTTAGACATACTACTAATATGCTTATCAAATTGTGGTGCTGAGAAGCCAGCATCCATTATCTAAAGCCCTGAAATATCATATAGTTTGTTGTCATCAAAATAAAGTTGACCTGAATGAGAAAGTCAATTTGATTTTCTGGACAAAAATTAATCGTTTAATCAACCAATCAGTAAATTAGTTGACTGATTAATCGATAAAAATAGTAATTCCTGGCAGCCCTGCAACAAGTTGAGAGAAGAAAAAGAATCAAACTTCCAAAGATACTGACTTTTTCTATGCATGCTCACATTTTCTATGCATACATTTACCTGTAAAAGTATAACATGAATGTTGACACCAGGCCTTTACTCACCACAACCCAGGAAATGCAATGGAATTTGCTCCTCTACCTCGGTGATTTCTTACAGTCCTCAATAAAGATACACAACTGAGGCACAGCCTCACCACCATAATGCACACAAACAAGTCCCTGTGAGATTAAATTATGCAAAGTGCATTTCAGTTTGGTTGGTGGTCGCAACCTCGTCTTTCCAAACCCCCTTCCCCCCAACGAAAAACCAACACGACCCCCCCTCCCCCGGGCAAAATTGACTGTCGATATTCCATAGCTCACCAGAGTGTTTTCCATCTCTCTCTGTAAAGGTTGGAGAACACTGTTCTAAATCACTGACTATTGCTTTCCAAAACACTTAAGGTCAACCGGGCTAACCAGTAGACCATGTGTGTGTAGGCAGATTCTGATCATGGTAATACAACGTGAAAAACACCGTATGACCACAACAACCGGCCTAACATGCACGGCGGCCGGGCCGGGGCGACCCTGCGACACACCGTTTCACTACCCACTCCAAGAAACGATCCACACCCAGCCGACTAAGCAAACCTGGAGGCGCCTTGGCTCCACGTTTCAAGCGACACGCCTGGTGCCACGGCTCGGTTATTAAAGGATTTTTATCGCCTTGGCGTCCCGGAAACAGCACGGGGTGCCGAGCCTAAAGCGAGGCCTCGACCTAAAGCACTAACGTTACTAGGTAGTTATGCGCCACCATTATGTTTATGTGATCAGGCACTAGGCAGAACTGAATATTATATTTAAGAGGGATTATTCACAACCGCCGTGAAACATATCAACCGCCGGGTTCAACCTGTATTGATAAGGTTACACGTATAATCCAATTTCGCCCGCTCCAGATGGAGCCCGATGATAGTGGAAACGCCTAAAGACAGTTATACATACTTTCAGACACCCAGTTAGCTGCGCAAAGACTTATGATAAGTAAAACTGAACGAAACAGAGTCCAAAAGAGAAATTCCATAAACTTTACTGAACCTGCCGGCGATTTCGAAATATCGACCTACGGGTGCAACTTATCCTCCGACATCCAGACGCCCATACTACGGACGAGGCAGGCCGGCTTGGCTGGGAGTCAGACAGCGACATCACGCCAAAGGAATAAGAACTGATATTCCCCTGAAGATAAAAACCACAAAACGAGAACAGAAAGTTCGCGAAACAGCCGGGCAGCAGACGGACTTTGGGCCTCAGCTAGAGAGAGCCCCATGACGCGTTCTCTTATTGATAGCTAGCTGGCTACATAAACAAGCAAATATCCCAACGACACAGGGTTCAACTTACCCTTCTAGCGTTATTTCAAAAGAAGAATATTAGCAAAGTGCTTAATGCTCTGTCCGAATATCGACTCGTCTAAATATTAACAGCAGCTCCAAAATTAATTAGATAACTAATGAAATTCCCTCAAAATTTCCTCTTGAGCAGGGCTCTTTAGCTGTATCTTCCAGCACTGGGCTCCGCAAAATGGCTGTCTTTCCTGCACGCACCATCTAAACCTCAAACGAGGGGGTTCTTTCATCTAGAAAAAAAATGAAATTCACCACAATTATGTGCTGCCACTCAAAATGCGATTTATTTTATTTTAAAATTTATATATACTCGATAATTTATTAAATTTAATTTATCGGCCTTCTCTATGTAAATTCTGTTGTTACTGGGCAAAAAACACCCCCAGAGTTACTTAATGGTAAATTCCTTAACAGTTCCTGCAGAGGAAAAGGGCGAGATCGCGTAGTGGTTTACCTTGTGGCAGTTTTTGTGTATATATGCTTCGACAGTACTTTGCGTGCTTGTTAATTTTAAAACATATTTTGTGCAAGCATAATTATTTTCAGCAGTGCATATTTTAAACATGTGAGCAGTTTATATAGCAGCAGAAATATTTATGTGGCTCTATTTATGCATGTCGCTTGTACTGCATAATATTTCATATACTGTATTTTTACTGGTTAAATTGCAGTTTAATTGTGCATTACAGTGCCAGCAATAAATTGATGGGCAACATCTTTTAACCGACCCAAAATTTGTCTTAACTATACTGTGTCGCGTTCAACCGATGTAGATATCACATAATCTAAAAAATCTCACCCTTATATAGGGCGTACTGTCACCAGAAACAGAACTCTTCGTCTCCTTAAATAAACTGGGTAGTTATATAATTTAATTTCACTTGCACAGTTTGGATTAGCTGTTTAGAAAACAAATGCATCAACACTTAGTAGTTTGCACTAAAATCTGGTATGGGGCATTTTTCACAATTTTGTAGTCATTCTCATTTTATTAAACAGTCCTTCACTCTGGGAATAACTGAAACGAGAATAAGTTTTATATTATGACCGAGGACAGTTGCCATTTTAGGTGCCACTTTTGACTTTGCATATCTCAGCACATATTGACTACATGAGTCACGTGGAAGGGGGTGGGTGGGTAACAAGGAAGAATCTAAAGTTAATAATAAGTTGGCAATGACAATAAGCAAGACGTTTATTATAAATGCCACAATGCATTTATCAAAATCCATGCAATCATCATTCCACACATAGCAGGCATTACATACAAACATGTTTCGGTTTCAGTGCTGTCCTTGTGCCTGGCAGGTACTGCAACGCGAGGATTTGAGGGTGATACTGCCACCACATTGGTATTTCGGCTCCAGTGAAGTCTCATATTAGAAATTTTACTCTTTGGTTCTTTTATATATCCCAACATGGGTAGTTTCTGCAGTAAGCATGATCGTTCTAGTCTTGTCTCGCTGGCGGTACTTCCACTTCCCAGAAATGCTGTTTAGCCTGCTTTGTGTCTCACGGACCCTTTAAATATGAGTTATAGACAGGGATGGATAAGTACGCATTCACCTTTAAAAACAATACGTGCAACAATCGACTGTTTGTAAAGCCGGAATGCGTACTTATTTTATGTGCATTTGCGCTTTTATGAAAACAAAATATAATGCATTTTAATCTTTAAATGCTAACTCTAGATCTACTTCATTTGCGGTATACAGGTTAAAATGCACGGTATTTTTTTGTCATAGCAGCGCAAATGCACATGAAATAAGTACGTATTTGCGCTTTTACAAACAAATGGTTGTCGCAGGTATCGTTTTTAGGTGACTTGCGTACCAGTTATCTCCACCCCTGGTTATAGAAATGGGTTATTGAATTCAATTACTTTATTAACAGACTCAGGTCAATAGATACACACACAAAACAGGACAGATAAATAAGAAAACACATATAAAAAAATCAAATGAAATACAAACATCATACTTTGCCTGGTAGTGACAGTGACAGGTTTGGCAGCATTAACAGTGACACAGCAAAGCATAAAGTAGTAATGACAGGCGCAGCAGACAACGACAATACAGGACGCATAAGTTACAAAAATGTCTAAGATAAGCACACACAATACACATGGCTACACCAATTTGCTCTTAAATTAACAAAGGCAGTGCTCATTAATTAGGCATATTTCCCAGTCTGAAAATTCTTAAAAGACACCAGGATTTAATCGGCTTAACCCCTCATTTACGGCTATAATTAACCGTTCTGCCGTGTATAGCACGTCATAGTTAGGGATAACATGATGACTCGAGTTGGTAAACATGATGCATTTAATCCTCCGGGCCACGGGGCGGCGAAGGTGAGCGATGCTCCTAGACCGAATGGAAGTCGAAATGATCAGTGCAATCGCTTTCTTTCGGGCAGCTCGGATGAAAAGGTGACGGATGTGGATCGCAGTAATAGCATCGGGTTATGGGGGTTGTTGCGATGTCGGGGGCTTTTGCCAGATTGCTGTTTTATCCTACTCTTGGCTACAATGTCGTTATGGAGAAAGTATCATACAGAAGGTGGTTTGACCGTGTGGATAATACTGTAATTCTCGGAGCGCTTCCCTTTAAATCAATGACTGCGGAGGTAATGTGTATTATAAATGCCCGTGTTTCCTTTTAACTGTGTCTGTGGAGTTCCTGCTATCCTAATACGGCTTTGTATATATACTTTATAACATTTTCCCTAAGGCGTTTATACATTTTTAAAATTCATTTAATTCCTAGTTGGTACAGACAGAAAATGTCCGTGGGGTGATCACTATGAATGAAGAATATGAAACTAAATATTTCTGCAACTCAGCTGAGGTAAGACAAGCAATGGTATATTCTTGATATTTTCAGACAGTTGAATTATCTAACAGTCGTGTAATAATGGGAGCAGTTACCATATGCCCCCCCCTTTTTTAAAAAAAAAAACCAAAGAAGAATTCGTCTCCCTTTATAACTGGTCTTCATATCTGTTTTTGAAATTGTGGTGCTTATACACTACTAAGGAAACTGAGAAAACAATATGAAGTGATCTTAAACCGCATTTCTTCCATATATTTTTATACGTGGCTTGCGTTGTGTATGAGGTACTTCTTGGGGGGTTATAACAACACATCAGCCAATGTATGAGAAGCATGCCAGAAATGCTAATGACCCCACACCAGCTGTGCCTGTTGCCTGCAGGAGTGGCGATCAGTCGGTGTTGAACAGCTTCGCCTCAGTACAGTGGATCTGACTGGGGTGCCCAGCCTGCCGAACTTGCACAAGGGGGTGGATTTTGTGTTTCAGCACAGGGAGGAAGGAACCAGTGTGTACGTCCACTGCAAAGCTGGCCGTTCTCGAAGCGCAACGTTAGTTGCAGCTTACCTCATCCGGGTGAGTCCTCCACTAAAAGGCACTTAATAATGCTCAGTCCAGTGAGAGAATATCCCACCTTTTTCGTTCAGGTATTCGCAAGGGGGTGACTTGTGACCGTCTGGATTTCTGTCATGCCCACAGCTACACAAGTGGAGTCCTGATGAGGCTTGTGGGATGCTGCGATCTATCCGTCCACACGTGCTGATCCACAGGACTCAGATGGAGGTCCTGTGGCAGTACCATAGGCAGGTCTGTGCAGGCTGAACATGCCATATACGACACACAGATCCCTGGAGTCAAGCAGTGGCAGAAATGTTCACAGAATGAAAAGCTGTCATCGGCAAATACCACACTGTGGCCTGAAAATATGTGCAATTTAGAGACTGACTATAAATTGCAAGTCGCCTAACATAGGTTTTGTGCCATTTTCAGAGCAATTTAAATTCATAATGAGATCCAGGGTTAGATCAAATTGCATAACTGCAGTGGCATAGCAGTAGAAACTAAGTAAAAATGCTGAATCCTGCTTTTTATTGTGAGAATGTTCATATAAATTTGTTTCATATTTAACTGAATGGGTAAGTGTTTGAGGTTTGTTTGTTTTGTTCATGCAGGCCTGTTGAATTCCCTTAGGATTTGCACACCTCTTTTTCTGGTGATTTTAGTTCTTTCTGTGGCATCCCCAGGCGTTCTGTTGATTGTTGTGTGTGAATCAGTAGCCTCAGATTAATAACAATATTTTAATAAGTGACATAGGGCCCTTTTTGTTTGTTTTCTTTTCCATTTCCCAGGTTGCACAAGTAGAACATAATTATTTTTTCATGGTGTCCTGTCAAAATAAGCCTTAAAGAAGATATCACACATGCAGATCTGCATGCTTTTGCCAAATGTTGATGATTATAAAAATAATAATAATAATTACACTTTATTGATCCCTTTGGGGAAATTCTCTTTTTGCCAACACCATCTTTTTCTCCATGATGCACAAACATATATGTAGGTGAGAGGAAGTTTGGCAGCAAAGTGCAGCCATCTGCAGCAGCGCCATGGAGCTGGGGGTTAAGGACCTTGCTCAAGGGCCCACAGATTTAACTGTTCTGCAGAGGCTGAGCTTGAACTGGCAACTTTCCAGTTACAGGCACAGAACCTTAATAAGAAAGAGCACAGAAGGATTAAACATATTTTACACACTAGTGTGAAAAGTTGTCTTTGGTTGTGCAAGCTGGATTGATGCCTTGCCCATAATCTACCTGCCCTTAGTGAAACGATGGACAATTCCTGGCCTCCCAAGCTGAAGGCTGTGCTGGTTTTTTTGATCCCACTGAGGCTATATGTTTTACAGTGAAATGGCTCAACAGGCTAACACTCCATACCTGTGATTGGAAGGTTACTGATTCAAGCCCCAGTTTTAGCAGAACAGTCACAAGTCTGCGGCCCCTAGAACAATATTTTTCATAACCACTAATCCAGTCCAAAGTTGTGTTGGTTAGTTTCAATGTGAATTTAATTAGATATATTGAAACAACTAGAAAACATTTTATTAGAGTTAATACAACTCTGGCAGTTTCACATTTATAGAGGAGGTAAGGAGCATGCACTGATTACAGTGCATTGCTGCACCCACCACACAACAAACCACCTCAGGGATGAGAACTTGAGTGCAGCCATGTGGGGGTGATACCTCAGCACCACACTAGTCTGAATGGACCAGTGCAAGTTTTTTTTCCAGTGGCTAGAGTGCCAATTCTGCCACCCATCTCCAAGTTTTTCCCTTCAAGTTGGAGGACCTCTTTATAGGGCTGGATGTAGATTAACGTCATACCCAGGGCAAAGCAATTGCAGGTTAAGTGCCTTACTCAAGGGCCCAGCTGAGTAGAATCACTCCAAGCATTCACGAGATTTGAACCAGTAACCTTCTGATTGCTGGCACAGATCCTTAGCCACCAGTCCCAAATATTACTTACATAAGATAAAAAATAGTTTAACAAGACTGAAGAATGATACCAGGTTTACTTCTATTACATTTGTTTTAGATTTTACCCAGGTAATCAAGGATAATTAAGAACTCTGCAGCGATGAACACCAGTGAAGCCTTTGATTTCCCACCCCTAACTTAGCTATATCATGCAATTTCATTATTAAATATATATCAAATTTAATACAAAACTACCTGCAACAGTAACTGTCAACTGCCTTTAGAAACCTGTGACACTGGAAATCCATTATAGTTTAAGCATTCCTGGGGAATCAGAAAAATTACAGGAATTATTTATTATTATGGGCCTATTCATTTTAATGAAAAGGCCCATATTACTCTTCATTTAATATTAGTATCATTGGGAATAATTTACTATTTAATATTATTAAAAGACTGATCACACACTTTGTCTGCAGTTGGATTATATGTATATTTCAGTATCAGTTGCATTGTTATAAAATGTATAAAGTATAGCTCCAATCTTTAGGTGTTTTTTTTCTTTTTATTGTATTATTGTTCATATGTATGTTATAATACAGTAAATGCTATTTTAATTCTTCTTATGAAGAAGTAAAACAAGATTATTTTTAAAGGGTTTTATTTTATTTAGATCTTTCTTCACAAGTATAGGAAACCGCATGTCACGTCCTGCTCGTGCGATCCTCCTGTGTGCCAAGCACACCCCTTGGTTGGGACGCACCTGGCTCTTAAAGGGGCCAGGTCATTATGGAATGCCATCCCGCGGGTCCCACAGGTCCTTAAAGGGGCCACGCTTGCTACGGAGGTGCGAACCCCGGGTCCGTTCCCCATGGTTCCTGTACCGGCAGTTCCTGCAGCGCCCCCCGAGGTTCCTGCACTGGCGGTTGATGCATGCCCCCCGCGGTTGTTCCTCATGTTCCTGACCTGCCTGTTTCTATTGTGCCTGACCTGCTGGTACTGGATGTTCCTGACCCGCCTGTCCCTGACGTTCCTGATTGGCCTGTCCCGGATATTCCATACCTGCCCCCAAAGGTACCTGCTCTGGTTCCTGACCAGGCCCCAGAGGATCCTGCTCTGGTTCCAGAACTGCCACCAGAGGTTCCCGCTCTGCTTGTTCCGGCTTCTGCATCTGTGCCTCTTGCTCCAGTCACCTTGGTTTCAGTCCCGGCGGCTGATGCGCTGCCCAGGGAGGCTCCAGTCCTGGCAGCTGACGTGCCGCCCTGCGAGGCTCCCGTCCCGGCGGCTGACGCACTGCCCGGCGAGGTTCCAGTCCCAGCAGCTGACGCGCCGCCCTGTTATGTTCTAGTCCCAGCAGCTGCGATGCCGTCCTCAGAGGCTCCTGCTGCGGCACCGCCCTCACAGAGTCTACTGCTGCATCGCCGTCCTCAAAGGTCCCTACTCTCTCTGTCCCTGCTCCACCCATAGAGGTTCCGGCTCCGCCCGTCCCTGATGAGCCTGTTCCTGAGCCCAGAGAGGGTCCTGATCCGGACCCTCCGGCTCCTGCGTCGGTGCCTCCGGCTCCAATCCCCCTGGCTCCGGACCCTACTCCCGTGTCCCTGACCTCCATCCCTGAGGAGACCCCCAACAACCGGACCATCGCTCCTCCTCCCTTGGTGGAGTAGGAGCTTGAAAGGTACCCCTCGAGGATTACCCAGACTTCTCCGGGGTCTCCCTCTGGGACAAAAGCCCAACCACTGCCTCATCACGGTGGAGTCTGGCCGGGTCCCCACCTGTCGGTGTCCTGAAAGGGGAGAGGACACCTGCGCAGGGGTCGAGTCCCGCTTGCCCTGCCCCCTGGCTCGCCCTCGGTCCCTGTGGCCGTCGCTCGAGGGGCGCCTGTGGGTCCTCCGGCTCCTGCTCGGCGGTTGCCTGCGATCCCCTGGGCTCCTGCTCGGTGGTCGCCTGCGGATCCCCCTCCGATGACTCGTCGGCCGCCTTCGGCTCCCCCCACTCCAGCTCATCAGTGGACGGCACCTTGGTCGGCTGTGGCTTTGCTGTCACCTGCTGCGGCTTCCCCTCCCTCCTCACCTTTGCCGAGGTCCTCCTCATCTTCCTCCTCGCCTACTCTGGTGCCCCCTCCGACTTCCTTCTCACCTCCTTCGCCTGTCCCTCAGTCTGCCTCCTCGTCCCCTCCTGCTCCTACCTCACTGTCATCGAGGGTCCCTCCAGCTACGACATCAAGGTTGCCTGCTGCCCCTGTGGCTTCTGCCTCTCACCTGCTGGGGTCCCCTTGCGCTCCCCGTTTTTCGCCATCCTGCCACCTATATTTACCTGAGAACAGCTGTGGTTCATCAGAAACCAGGTAGGATAGAAAACCAACTGGAGAGTAGCTCTCCAGGACCGGAGTTAGAGACCCCTGGTTTAGTGTATATGATAAACCCTTGTTCTATTTTTGGATGTGATTAAATACTTTTGCCTAATTTACAAATAATCTTATCTGGGTTGTGTTGTGTTTTTCATAATTGCATATATCCAATTGCATATAGAGAAACCTAGAGATGTGGCTGTTTCCCACTGCTACAGTGCCCTCCACAATTATTGGCACCCTTTGTAAAGATTTGTAAAAAGGGTTAGAAAAAATCCACCTTTTGGTGGAAAAAAAATCTATTCAAAGAAAACAAATCCTTCATCAAGAATTATTTATTTTCAACAAAAACATGTTCCACAGTTATTGGCACCCCTGCAAATTATAGCGAACATAATGTAACTGAAACATGTTTTTCATGTAAATTGTACATGTTTGAGTTGATTGGAGTGTGTAAGAATGTTCAAGCTGTAATCCACGACTCCCTGGATAACTTGAGTACAAATATGAGATGACACAGAGGCAAAATTACCTTTGTCATCCATCGACATGGGAAACATAAGAGAACACACAAACCAAATGAGGGAGAAGTGTTTTGACTTCATAAGTCAGGGAATGGGCATGAAAAAATAGCTACTCGTCTGAACATGCCCATTTATACTGTTAGGGCAGTAATAAAAAAGTGGACAACAAGTGGAACTGTTACAAACCTGTCTGGAAGAAGGCCCAAGTTAATTTTGCCCCCAAATACAGTGCCAAATGTTGATGTTTTGTTCCCCGAGCCACTTAGTTATCACTTTTGCCTTATGGCATGGTGCTCCATCATGCTGGAAAAGGCATTGTTCATCATCAAACTGTTCTTGGATGGTTGGGAGAAGATGCTCTCGGAGGATGTTTTGGTACCATTCTTTATTTATGGCTGGGTTCTTAGGCAAAATTGTGAGTGAGCCCATTCCCTTGGCTGAGAAGCAACCCCACACATGAATGGTCTCAGGATGCTTTACTGTTAGCATGACACAGGACTGATGGTAGCACTCATTTTCTTTCTTCTCCAGACAATCTTTTTTCCAGGTGCCCCCAAAAATCGGAAAGGGGATTCATCAGAGAAAATGACCTTACCCCAATCCTCAGCAGTCCAATCCTTGTACCTTTTGCAGAATATCAGTCTGTCCCTAATGTTTTTCTTGGAGAGAAGTGGCTTCTTTGCTGCCCTTCTTGACACCAGGCCATCCTCCAAAAGTCTTCACCTCACTGTGCCTATAGATACACTCACACCTGCCTTCTGCCATTCCTGAGCAAGCTCTGCACTCGTGGTGCCCCGATCCCACAGCTGAATAAACTTTAGAAGACGGGTCTCACGCTTGTTGGGCTTTCTTAGGTGGGTTTTCTTTCTTGGGTTTTTTGGGATTAAGTTAATTTTCATGGTAAAGAGGGACATTGCAATTGACTGCAATTCATCTGATCACTCTACATAACATTCTGGAGCATATGCAAATAGCCATCATAAAAAATGAGGCGGCAGACTTTGTGAAAATTTATATTTGTCTTATATTTCTCAAAACGTTTGGCCACAGCTGCGTCTTGGGTCTGCAAATGCTTAGCGCAAAACTAGTGAACATTCAGCTAATCCAAGAGGCCAAACCACAGATGCTTAACTTAAAATTCACTGGCACATCCAATCAGATTTTATACGGTAGGCATTGATTGGCGCAAATTGCAGAGTGCACTGCATGCTTCATCATAGCATTAATTTAAACCTATAATTTTTTTATAGGGTCGCGACTGAGCTGGCATGGTAAAAAATGGGTAGCTGTAATATCCAGAGCTAGAGTCTGCGTTGTGGTGACGTAATAAGTCTGCGCCCAGTTGGGCAGAGTAGGTTAGGAAAAGAATTACGCACTAATAAAAAAAAATGGAGTAGCAATGGCTGCCCGCCTGAGTTCTTTGGGACTCCCGAGCTAACTGCATATGCCGGACAGGAAACATTACAGTAGCGGTGCAAAAAAAGTTGAAAACCAACGCTCTAAGGCTGATAAAGCCTCTTGCCCAAGCAACAATCAGCCAATAAGGAAGCTGCATGCAAGAAACCACACGGGTTAACAAACAGCAGCAAATCTTTCATGGCTGGACCGTAAGCGCCGTACAGTACGGGGTGTAGGCATCAGGCACCTACAGGGGGCGATATTCGCCAGTCAGTCATATGCGCCATGAATACACAGGAATCGCCGTAACCTTGTGTTGCAGTACTTCTTCCGGTTAAATATGGCGTCTTCTCTGCTTCGAGTCTTTCGTGGAGGGTTTAACACTTCCTCTAACAGTAAGTATATAACGGGAACCTGCTTATTTTAATTGTTCTGGGGTATATGTCGGAGGGTTCTTTGCATTCATTTATACAGTTACATCATCGTTTGACTTGTAAAAGGTATACTTTGATGGAATTTGATCTACTGCCGTCTGGCTTATCAATTGACCTTCCTGATGATCCCAGCTCTCTGCATATATATTTGTACCAGGTGGCTATAATTGCAGCATTATAGTGATATTTACAGGATAGTTATGATCGTTTTATGATATATTTTAACGTACATTCTTCTACTTTCTAGTTGTCAATCGAAGATTCGCGGTCGGGCTTGCGAGGTCTGAGACCACAGCAGCGGAGACGAGACGTGAGTATGATGTTAGTGTAAATAAACATAAATAACCGCATACTGTTTATTTACGTATTATGTAGGTGTGCGCAGCTGTTTATTAACGAGTAACTACGGACGGCGGTAATAGTCTTTAAAAATCTTTAACTGACTTAACTTTTTACACGCATTGGATAATATTAAAATTTATTTGCAGAAGGTGATTGCATTTCAGTTCAACAAGCGACCTTTGCATTGTCATTTTTGATTTGGATGAAATTTTGCGTGTGAATTGAGTCACATATATTTTCCAAAGTTTTTTTTTTTTACTTTAAAAAATCCCTTTGAGATATCGCGCCGTTTCTATACCTCAGGTAGTAAAAGATGAAAATTCAGAGTGGTTTCTTATATACTGTAACCTTTTTACAATTGTGTCGACATGGCTCAGCTGTAGCTCGTTGGAATGGTCAAATTACACTTACGCGTGTCTTTCAGCCCGTGTCAATGTATTACTTACTTTCTTTGTGCGTGCCGAACCGAAAATAATGTACCGAACGACACACAAATACATATGCTATTATGCTTATAATGCATTTTTATGTGCATGATTGTATTAGGATGAACTCACGGACGATTACGTCGCCCACGTAGCATAGAATTAATAAGAGTTGTTCACTGTCCTCCTGTTACTGTAATATTCTAGGAAGTCGTGATTGTTCAACTCCACCTAGCAGACATACATTGATTGATTGATTCTGATCATGTATGGACTAATCATTCCAAGATTCAAATACGTCGTCCATGATTCACCCATAATATTGTGCCAAGGTTGAACTGCACAAACATGTTTTTCACTGATCACTTATATAACTTGTTTTTTTTACCAATAATTTGGTTTTGGGGAACGCTTTTCTCGTCCTGGGACACTTATCTTGGTTTTGGGGAAGAAGAAAGCGCGTCGCCCAATGACGCTTGCCTTGTTAAGAAGGGAAAGTGTTGCCCAAAGATGCTTGCCTGGTTTTTCTAGTAATCAAAACAGAAAGCGTTATTTGGTGTGCTCTGCGGCTGCAGGCCATTTCACTCCACTTGGGTGAGAATTGGAGAACTGAGAGTGCATTGCCTGAGAGGAGGGGTGAGCCTGGCCAGCCCATTCCCTGCCCACACGCACAGTCGCTTTCTTAATTTAGTATAAAGGAAGGGGGAGAACTCGGCACTGACCGGAGCTCAGCCGTGGGATACAGCGCGCATCGCCCGGCACTTTCTTT
>JAODKC010000021.1:11358430-11369994 GCA_026777985.1 Mormyrops attenuatus
TAGTTAGGTTCTCCCCAAATGAGCTTGATGGGCCGAATGGCCTCCTCTCATTTGTAAATTTCTTATGTTCTTATGAATGTAGAAAATCAGAAATGAATTGGTTCATTATGTTCAGGCTGTCTTCTGCCTTTAAATATACTCAAACAGGATAGTTCAATTGTGAAAGTTTCAACCAAATTGTTAAATGGATTAAATATAGTGGGCATGCAGCTCAGCTATGTGGCTTAGAGAAATGTCGCTCTTCTTTCTTTTTTCTTTTCACATTATTTGTTGTCACTGGCACCTTGACATTACATTGTACTCAGTATTGTCTTACATTTTTACCCATTACTTAATTCATAAATTTACAGATATTTATGTGGATTATGTTCTTCTCTATTTATGTATGTTTAAGCAATAACATACGAGAAGGAGTGAGGGTGTACTCCAATATATCACAGCTGTGATTTTGTTGTAGGCACAAGGCCACAGGCCGAGTTACACAAACCACATCAGCAGTTACCGTCCTGGAATGCGACCCAGTAGTTCTCTGGCTATGGGTGTACCTCCCTAACAATGAAAGCAATCGCATTCCCTGTTTTATATGTGGGAGCTGAATCAGTGGTGAAACCCATGCTCAATGATAAGTCGTCATACTCCTTTTGCCACCAGTGACGCCATGGACTAGCCTGTCACTGCCATCAAACTCAGAGCTCTGCAGCTCAGCATTTCATGGTGTCCGAATGATAATGTGCAACAGCAGCTAAGGAAAAAAAGTTTACAGGAAAGATGAGATTAAAACCTGACATGACAACCCACATTCTTTGTCTTTCCTGAAGGATATAGTTATGATATGTCCTTACATTTTTTCTTGAGTACCATGGGAAAAATTATTTCCAAAAGAATGACACTGTTCCTCAGGTCCAAGGGACTAATGAAGGCTCAACTTCTGTATCTTAGGTTTTGGATATATCATGCATACATATAGCTGTCATATTTAGCAAGGCTTGTGCTTAATAATAATGTAATAATTGGCAGACCGAGGCTTTGCGGCGGAAGGACTAACACAGACACTTAACATGCACTGGAACCAAATAGGACATGGGAAACACCGGGAGGTCAGATGCCAGACTGTAAAGTACACACACAGTGGGAGATTTATATTAAGCTATAGACACGCGAGGATCGGACAGGGCTCACATAAGACATGGGAAAACACAGACCACCATCGGGAGCAAATAATAACATTATCTACAACCCACAACACAATAAGGGGCTATTTACAATGTCCCAGCATGCTCAGCACATCTCGCCTGCACCACGCTGATATATTCATATGCATATGTATCTGAATCTGAACACACACACACACACATACGTTGTTTTTATGTCTTTGTGGGGACTCTCTATTCATTTCAACAGGCATAACCCCAATGCCAACTATGGCAACTTTAACCGCTAAGCAGCCCTAACTTTAATCATAAGTGACCAAACAAAATACAAGACTTTTGGCATTTTTTAGTTTTTTGATTGCATTTACAAATTTTTATAAAACTGAGGTTATCCTTGTGGGGACCGACAATTCAAAATAACAGATTGCACACACACATGCCCACACACACATACACACATACAAAGCTAAAATGTATCATCAGTCCAGCAGAAAGGAAAGAGCCCATTGTGCCAGCGTATATAAACAGCTCAGCTCTCTGCTCACATGGGGGCTGTGTGTACCAGCTGCCAGCAGCATAGGCATTTACATAAGCATTAAATGTGCATCCAGGTTGCCAATACTTGTGTTTACCGCAAATAAAAATAAACAAATGAAATGGCAGGACCTTTGCTGGGGGGAACCATTATTTTAAAACGCTCTCATGTTAAAATGATGCAGTTGCCCACACCTCCCCCATACTGCAGCAAGTCACATGGGACAGAGTGGAGGTGCATGCCTGGTATGGGACCCCTGATCCAGACACACAGTCTGACATGTAGCACAAATTCTGGCTTATTTAATGACACTCCACTATTAAACTGTAATAGAAAATAAGTACTTGATAAAAAAGATGTAATTACAGGGTAATGAGGGGATGAAAAGTCACAGGGCCCAGATGTTTTATAATATTAATGTGATTAATATGTACCTGCTTAAGAAGTCTGCTGTGACTGGGAGGAGCCATGGATGGTCTGAAACTCATCAGCGGGATCCCAAGCCCTTTCCCACAAAACCGTTTCTTCATCCCTACACTGGTTTTAAGGTGTAAACCTGAAACGCTAGCTGGACATTTCCTGTTTACTACCACATATGAGGGATACTGAGCTCGTACAGAACACAAGAGGATTCCTCAGTAATAACCATCTCTGCAGGCACATGCATCTTGTTTGATTATTATGAATGACAAAGTATTACATCCATTCATCTTCCAAATGTTTATCTTATAGATAGATAGATAGATTGATTGATTGATTGATTGATTGTTTTCATATTTTATTAATTCATCTTTCCTCTTCCCTCTCTGGCAAGTCCAGAACCAGAGACTCCCATGATGAAAGCATTTTGATAAACTCACTCCAAATTTCACAATTTCATAGGAATCACCGTATCCCTAATTAAATAGATTGTCCATAAATTACATGTCCTATATGGTAATAAGGATTATAAGGATAGTTTTCAAAAGGATTATTCTCTTTCTCAGTCCTGCTACAGTATGATTAATGAAGTGAGGGTAGGAGGGCATCTTTTTTTACTAGGCACAACGTGTTGTTGTTAGTGATAAACTGTAAAACACTTGAAAGTAACTATCTAACTGCTGATACACAGTTCAGCCCTGAATGACATGTCCACTTTCCTTTGCCTTTGGCCTTGAAGATTGTAATGTAACACTGATGACAATAATGAACGATCACAGTAAAATGAAGCAACAACATACGAGAAGGAGTGTGGTTGTACTCCAATATATCACAGCTGTTGTCGTAGGCACAAGGCCAACTGTTGACTGCCGGCAAGCAACACAAACATTCCAATGCAACAGAGCTCACTCGCTCCCAAGAACTTTGCATCATTTAAATTGGACTAGGTAACCATTTTTAGATGCACCTGTAAAACGGAGTGATATATCTGATCTGAAATGTCAGCGTGCGGTTATTAGGGATGGGTATCGTTAGGATTTTATCGATACTGATATCGACACCAATACCGCTTATCGATGCTGATACTTATCGATATTCTTATGAATACTACTCTCCATAATGTAGTGCGAAAAATAGAAATGTAACAGTTATTTTAATATATATATTTTTTGTAAAAATAAGTTAGTTTCCTGTATTCCTGTAGTACATTCTCATTAATTTACAGCCACCAAATACTCAAGCATTATTGAATGCAATGCGTTTTTATTCAAGCATTATTAAATGCAATGCAGTTTTATTTGATTAGTGTAATTCAATGTGCTTTTTTGCATCAACAACTGTTGCCATTAATTTACTTCCATAGGCATTACATTTACTAAAGTGAGCCCTCACTTTTAAACGCTTTACCCTATATGTCATGATGACTGGAGAGGACAGTACATAAACACGCATATATGTGACGAAAATGTGATCACTTGACGCCTGCAGTCTCTTCATCATTAGGGGAAGATTTAGAGTTTAAAAATGCCGCTATGTTAGGGTGCTTTTCCACTGTAACAGGTATGGTACTTGCGATACTTTCCCTTTTCCATTGAATGGTCACGTACCAGTACCAATAGTTTGAGTACCAAAAGTGCCAACCTGGCGTGCAAGATCAGGATTACAGGTACAGGAAATAAGGTATTTTGTATAATATACTAGGGCGGCACTATATTATTTTGTTGTAATAATTATTGGGGTATTTATAAAGCAAAAGGGACTTTAACATAAATTTCTCACAAACTCATCCAGGAGTGATCTACACAGCAAGGATGAAAAGGATCATGATTGTCTTGGAGAACGCATGCAACGCTTATGCAATAGCAAGGGAGGTTTTTAAACCTATATTAGATACTCTATAAAAGGAATACTAATTGAAATTGCAAAGCTAGCTAAGTTTTTTCCTATGACAAAGTAAAAATGTTTTAATGAAACAAACTACCTCTGCTATAATGTCCATACAGAATTGAAAGTAAGAAAAAGCCTGATCTTGTGATGATCGCGTGGTGAGCGAGCAAGGAAGCAGGCGAGAGAGCCATGAATGCGATCAAATGGGGTTTATTTCTGGTTGACAGGATGACAGGGGAGCACATGGCAAACTCATGTCAATGACAGACCTGGGGAAACTCATATATAATATACACTAATATACACAGGACTACAAGCAGGAAATGCAAAACAGCAGGTAAACGGAAGGATTCCACACAAGGTTAACAAGGTAGGCGTGGTCCACATGAGGGCTGAACGATCAATCATGACAGTACCCCCCAAAAGGCGCGCACTCCGGGCACACCCTAAGGGAAGAGGCAGACGAGACAGGACCGGGAGAACAGGACCTGGAAAACAAGACAAAGGCATCACCGGGGCACAGGGAACAGGACGGAACCACAGAACAGGCACAGGGGCAGAAACCAAGACAGAATCTGACAAAGGACAGGAAATGCAGGAATGAAAGGGCCAGGAGTGAACACGGGAGGCACTGTGGGACGAGGAGCAAAGACAGGAGGGACAAAGGGACCAGGAGGGAATGGAAGAGACACAGAGGGACGAGGAGCAGAAACAGGAGGGACAAAAACAGGAGGCAGAAAGGTGGAGGAACAAGGGGAGCCCGAGGGAACCCCACCGGGCAAAAGGCGGCAGCCGGAGGAGCCGCGGGCGACCGAGTGGCCGAAGGCAGAGGGACCCTGGGCGGCAGCGAGGCAAGAGCCGGAGGGGACCATGAAGAGTGCGAGGAGACAGGCCGAGGGACAGGTGGAGGAGTCGGGGAGGCAGCCGGAGAGGACAACCGTGCCAGCAAGGAGGAAGGGGCAGCCGGCGCAGGCAACAGCACGGCCGAAGCCGGTGATGGCGCCGTCCACTAACGTGCCGGAGCGGCCGAAGAGGAGGGCTGAGGAGGCGCCGTCGGCAGGCCCGTAGGTGGCCGACAAGGCGGTGGAGGCGGGACCGAGGACGGTTGACCAGCCCTCGGAGGGGGACCCGTAGGTGACAGGCGAGCAGGTGCCAGGGGAACCGTAGGTGAGCCCTGACCTTTACGTCGGTGTCCCCTCCTCTTGCGGGACACCAAGAGATGGGAGTTGGGTCGGGGTCGACCCGCTTGGGGCATCAGCGGGGAAGACGGCCCCCAGGAGGAGTTCCTTGGGGTCGCTGAGGGGACAGGACCCGGAGTCTTGGTAGCTGGTGAAGCTGGAACCGGAAGGACAGGAGCAGGTGGTGCGGAGGATGGATCATGTGGCACGGAGACCCCTGGGGCTGGTGCTGGGATCTGTGCCTCAGGAGCAGGTGCTGTTTGCTTGGGGATCCATGGGGTAGCATTCCTCCCAGACCCAGCCCTCTTCAGAGCCAAGCGTGTCCCCAAAAAGGGGTGAGCTGCCAGCGTTGGTTGCTGGGAGGCAGCCTCAGGCACCAGCGAGGCAGCAGCCGGCAGGCAGGTTCCGGGCCCGGGTGAGATGATGAGCTGGGGCGGAGCTGGAACCTCAGACGAAGTGGGGGCAGACGGAGCCGGAGCCATGACAACAGGTGCTGTCTAAGGCGACCCCTGTAGGGGCAAAATTGAGATGGGCGAAGGTACCGGAGCCTCGGGCGCAGCAGGAGGCGGCGTTGCTGCAGGAATCCCGGGCAGCGATGCCACCGGGACCTCGGAGGGCGGTGGTGTGGCGGCCGAGACCTTGCCGAGAAATGGCGACTGCTGGGACGGTCCCGGAGGCGATGCATTCGCGGCTGGGACTGGGGTCCCGCTGAGTAATGGTGCCGTAGCTGGGACAGGGCCCTCTGGGATCAACACCTCAGCCACCGGGTCCAGCACGTCAGGCCGAATGGGAAGATGCAGATGAGGTCATGACCGTGGGACGCCGGCGAGGGGTCGGGAACTTCAGGCATCGGCAGCGGGACAGGAACATCAGGCGTCGGCGGTGGGACAAGCACAGACAGGACAGGAGGAGGTGCATGTGAAGCCCTAGGTGGCGCGGCTAGAGCCTCGGGCGGAGCTGGAGACGGAGCCGGCGAGACAGGCAGGTGGGCGGTGGACGAGGCCACAACAGGCAGGCAGAGCAGGAGGTGGGGCCACAGCAGGAGCCGTCTTGGGCGGAGCAGGAGGCGGGGAACCTGCAGCGGAAGCCGACTTGGGCGGAGCAGGAGGCGGGGAACCTGCAGCGGAAGCCGCTTTGGGCGGAGCAGGAGGCGGGACCACAGCGGGAGCCGCCTCAGGTGGTGAGGCAGCAGTAGGCGGGCGGTCTGCAGGGGTAGTTGCACCTCACCAGGGTCCTCGGGTGGAGCAGCAGGTGGGGCTAGGCCAGCAAGTGCTGCAGCGAGCGACACCTGTAAGGGCTCAGCAAAGACGAGCGGAGCAGAGATGGGCGGAGCTGGGGCCCCAGGAGCCTCGGGCGGAGGCCCGACCTCGGGTGGAGCCGCAGGCGAGACAGGCAAGTCAGGCAAGACAAGCAAGTCAGGCAGGACAGACAGGGCAGGAGATGGGAACGCAGCAGAAGCCGTCTTGGGCGGTGCAGGAGGCGGGGCCGCAATGGGAGCAGAGACGGGTGGTGCTCGCAGGTCAGACAGGACAAGGGGCACTGCAACAGCAGGCGTTGTCCCTTTAAGAGTCCGCGGGACCCGCGGGATTGCATCCCACACTGTCCTTTCGGAGACAGGCAAGTGGCCTTGAAGGGGGAAGCCGCCTGCGAGGGCAACTTCGCTCTGGTGGTGAAATCTGGTTCAGGAGGGGTTCCTCCCAATCACTGGCAGGGAGAGAAGCGCAGGAGAGAGAGGTGGCTCCCAGGCAGATCGCCAGTGCTTCCTCTGGTGCCCTCTCCTTACGCCTCTTCTTTTTTCGCCGGTGGGTGGCGGGCTGCTGCGTCATTTCTGGGATGATGGATGGTGAGTCGGCAGGCTCCTCTCCGTGCAGCGCAACAGGCGGGATCCTCCTTCCCGTGACACGCTGCACTAATTTCCGGAGATTCTCGTGCACCTCGTTAATGAGGCGCACGTTCCCGGACGGCGTCATCTTCCTCAGGAGGTCGCCGCTCCAGCTGGCTAAGTCCAACGCCACAGGGTCCTCCCGGACCTCGGGCTGGTTCAGCCAGTACAACGCCTCTTGCAGGAGACTGAGGCGCTGGCTCTCGGTCCACCGCGGCGCTGGCTCTTGGTCCACCGCGGCGCATTTTCGGCAAGGTCTGTCATTCTGTGATGATTGCGTGGTGAGCGAGCGAGGAAGCAGGTGAGAGAGCCGTTAATGCAATCAAACAGGGTTTATTTCGGGTTGACAGGACGACAGGGGAGCACACGGCAAACTCACGTCAATAACACAATATACACAGGACTACAAGCAGGAAATGCAAAACAGCAGGTAAATGGAAGGATTCCACATGGGGTTAACAAGGTAGGTGTGGTCCACATGAGGGCTGAGCAATCGATCATGACAGATCTTAATCTAGCTGACTAGCGATGTAAGAAGTGCATGTGCATAAAATGTGATGTTGGAATTAATATCAACACCATCCAGCCGTTTAATATACTATAGCCTTTTTTCGAATTCAGTACAAAATACACCGCCCTGCGTTGTGATGTTATTCAGCACTGGTACTAGTTTTTATGCCAGTGGAAAACCAACACATTCTTTAAATACCAAAAGTACGGTGCTTGGTGCAGTGGAAACGTACAGAAGCGTAATGCGTTCACTTGAGAAAAAATTATTCTGCTCTGTTTTTCTGAATAAAAAAGAATTCTGCTGTTTTTCTGAATTAACGACATACTGTTTTCATGTAAAAAAAAAATACGCTCTGTTTTTCTGAATTAACGAGATACTGTTTTCATGTAAAAAAAAATACGCTCACAAAGAAGTGTTTTCTGAATTAACCTCCAAAACTCATTTCGCCTACTTTAGAGCTCGATTTCACTTGCAGTGTTTCTCCAGGATCAGTTGGACCAGTATAGCATGCATCATCTTGTATCTGTGAAGCATGCCATACTGGTCCAACTGATCCTGGAGAAACACTGCAATGTACTGCAGATCAGAATGGGCTTTCCGTCTGAACAATCGCAAAACCTTGAGGTGCCTGAGCAAAGTTGACAAACCAATAACAATGCCACCTGTAATACCCAAGAGGCACGTACGTGTCACGTAAAGTGCGTATCGGAATGGGCTAATGGGATATGGATGGCGGAGTAATAAAGATGTTAGTTTAAGCTGCAGCCTGTGGATGAAGTGCTTTAATTCAGAAAAACAGAGCAGAATTTTTTTTTATTCAGAAAAACAGAGCAGAATTATATTTTCTCAAGTGAACGCATTACGCTTCTGTAGAAACACGCCCTTAGAATGAATTAATGGCAAAAATACCAATAGTGGCACTGTTTGTTCAGGAGCTAATTGATAGTATCGTATCGCCCAGCCCGGATCCGGTACCAATTCAGTACCCGGTCTCGATACTCTGATAACAGCACTCAGAACGCCTCTTGTCCAATTAGAATTCTTGGTCGGAACTAACCGTTATATAATTAATAATGACCAGAGCACCATTCATATTACAAATGTACATGGCGCTTGTCCAGCATTGTGCTCTATGCCTCCTGGGATAGGCTCCAAGCTCACCAAGACCATGCACGAGATGAGTGGATGGATGGATGGACAGATGTACATGGAGAATGGTTTTCCATTTACTGTAATATGGCCATGATTGTCAAGCAGTGCCACAGGGATTCTGGATTTACAGCTGGATCTTGGTTGGCTTCTGTGTTCCCACATTTCCAAAATGACATCATGGTCTTATTCTGGTACAGTGTGTAAAGGTCATCCAGCCAACCTGGCATACAAGGACAAATACAAAGTATTCTAGACTTGTACACCGCTAAGCTCACTCACCAGTAGATCTGATGAGCTCAGCTGCTCAGCTAGGGAGTTCATTACTGCCAAGACTGGGAAGAACCTTTGTGGTTGCCTAGCAATCAGCGGGCAGCTCTGCCCCTTCAAACTTCTGCATCAGGCAGAAACTGAACCAACGATCCACTTCAAAGGGGTAGCTGGACTGAGGTCTCTGGCTGGTATCTTCCAGCCACAGTGCTTGCTGTGTTCCATGGAGATGCAGGTGGTATAATGAAAGGCACATTTTTTTTTAAGTGATTAGTTATCATTGTTGTCACATCACAGCACAACAACAAAATATGTCCTCTGCATTGAACCCATATGTCACATCATCACACAACAGGGGAAAGCTAGTTCAGTGCTCAGGAAGCAGTACCCTGCTCAGGGTACCTCAGTGATTCTTTGCTGATCAGGGGTTCAAACCAAGAATTACAAGTGCGTTTCCCTAACCATTAGGCCACCACTACCCAATCAAATCCACACTACTGCTCATCACATCCCACGGAATCTGCTCACTTTCACTCACCCACACGCGGAGGATTAGCTGAGAGGCTCGAAATGCAAATCAGTCAAAACGGGATCCAGTGTTAAGAAAGCATGTTTTTATTTAAAAAATGTAGAAATTCACACTTTCATGATGAACATGGGTGTGCAGTCTCTATGGAGTACAGGCTCCCTCTTAATTTTGTATTGGGGGGTATCTAGTCATTGACATTGATAATGTACTTCAAGATAAGCAAAACGACTAAAGTGGCATTTAATTACTATGACCTCAGTCACATTCTCATTTTTGCTTGTGCCCTATAAAGCCTCAGCCGCTTTACTACTGAAAAAGATACATAACCCAGGGCTGGAAAACCTATCAAGTTAACACATTTTTTTTTATCACATTAATGCATTCAGTATTTTGTTAACCAAAGTATGAGCATAGATTTTAATAAAGATCTATAGTATTCTTTCCTGGTTATACACAATATGAGTATTTAGGTTGTGACATTGCCCAGAATTCAGAGCTAATATCAAAACATTCAGTTTGCATCTATTGGGGAAACTAATGTTATCTGGTTTATTGCATTTTTAAAACTTCTCAGGTGGAGGCATGTGTGCTTTGAAAGGCGCCTTTAAATAAAATGAACTATTATTATTATTATTATTATTATACATAGGATAAATATATCATAATTTGCAATATTTGTTCTATTTTCTTCAAGGCTTATACCTTAAGATCTCTCATGTTATAAAGTGTACTTTCAGTGGTTGTCAGGCTTCTGTTTTCAGAGCCTTTTGACAAATAGGTGTAAGATTTTAGATCAATGTCATGGTAGGGATTAAATAGTGTGTCAATCATCCGTGTGTGCCTGCGATATGTTTATGGTTTATGATATTAGTCGCCAAGGTGTGCAATAAAAAAAAATTGTTTAACCTCCTTGCTTATAAACGGTGGTGGGCACAGCACCAAAAAGTTAGTTTCGATAACTGCTAATCTGCTAACTCCAAAGTTTAATTCGATAACACTTAACTAATAAACCACTAAAAAATTTAGTGGAAGTTAATGACAACCGTTAACCGCTAGCATTTATTATATGAATTTAGTCTTGGGCTCTGAAACCCTTAAAAACCGTATCTAGAGAGCTGAAATTCTAACCTGTTCAGCAATTTAGTTCCACAGGGCTGGAGTGATTACCTGGAGATATTATTAATTAATACTCTTAAATTAATAATTCGTGCTCTCGGGTTAGTAATTTATGCTCTTGAATTAGTAAATCGTGGCTTGAGTTAGTAATTTGTGCTCTAGAATTAATAATTCGTGCTCTAAAATGAATATTTTGTGCAATCAAGTTAGTAATTGCAGAGCCCCACTCACATTAAGACATTTCAAACATCCCAATAGCTTGCCATAAACTAACATTTACATTTACATTAATGTTAATGGATATGCTAATCTGCTATCAAAAAAGTTAATTTTGGTTCTTAGTGATTATTGGAACTCTGCCCACCACTGCTTATAATACAATGATCTCTCTTATCTTAGTGCATCTAGCCTTTTTGAAAATATTGAAATTCAGCTTTTACTTGCTTGCAAGCAATATTTTAGATGGAAATGAATAATCTTTACATCACATGTTTAAGATAAACCATCCATCCATCTACTGTAATTTATTATCCTATTCAGGGTCAGAGCCTATAGGCAGGGAACAACCAAGCACAGGGGATCAACCCATCACATGGTACACTCCCACACCATTACCGGAGTACCCAGTACATAAAACACAATACAATGTCGAAAGACACAGTATGGGGTACGTAAAACAGAGTAAAATGTCAGTCCCAACTAAATGTTAAAAGCTTTCCAAAATAAATAAGTCTTGAGTTTCGATTTTTAAAATGATTAAAAAAGGCCAATAGGATGTTGGGTTATATCTCTAGGTATGTGGAGTTTAAGTCAAGGGAGGTGATGCTATGATTATACAATTCCTTGGTAATACCCCACTTAGAATATTGTGTGCAGGTTTGGTCACCATACCTTAAAAAGGACATTGCTGCCTTGGAAAAGGTTCAACGTAGGGCT
>JAODKC010000021.1:11381131-11391713 GCA_026777985.1 Mormyrops attenuatus
TATATATATATGTGTGTGTGTGTGTACATATATATTTATTGAAAATTGCAGCCTGGCTCCCTGTTTCACATTAATGAAGGGATTCTTTCTTGCTTTATGGGACTTCAGTCCTGCTTCTAGGAGCCTGATATGAACTGTCCTAGCAGTGCACCTCCTGTATCCCATTCCTTTCGAAGGTCACTTGATGTCATCTTCCAATTTATGAGAAACTGTCGGAAAAGTTAAAGGTCACCTCTAGCATTAGAAAGTCACTTTCGCCCTGTACTTGGCAGATTTCTGGTCATTCCCAGTGTTTCTGGTCATTCCTGCTTCATCTTATTCTTGTGTACTGCTGTCTTAGAAATTTTGAACCTGAAAGCAACCTGCTGCCGAGCATAGCCTTCTGCAAGCAGAACCATGATTAAACCAGGATTTTAAAATGCAGATTTTTTAAAAAATATTGAATGTATATACATACACACACACAGTCCCATTTATTTCTATGGGAAAAATGCTACTGCTAACTATGACAACCTTAACCCTTCCCCAGACCATAAACACAAGTAACCAAAGAAAATGCAAGAGTTGCATTATCAGGTTTTTGACTGCAATCACAGATTTTTTGAAAATTGAGTTTTCCCTTATGGGGACCAGGAAATGGGTATTCATCACCTAAGGTAAGGTATATCTGGACCATACACACACACACACACACACACACACGTTGGTGTACCTATCTAAATGGGGACCATCCGTTCATTTCTATTGGGAAAACCCAAATCCCAATCACAACACCCTTAACCCCTACCCATCCCTAACCTTAACCATAAGTAACCAACCCAAATACAAGCCTTTTGCCATTTTTACTTTTTTGATTGCATTCACAGATTTTTATAAAACTGAGGTTATCCAAATGGGGACCTTAAAAGATGTCCCTAAATGTAGGGAAATTTCAGGTTTTACTACTCTTTGGGGACAATTTGGTCCTCAAATGTGATCTATGCAAACCCACACGCACACACACACACACACATATACACAAAAAACAGATAGCACTGTTGATTGTCCCCACCTTTAGAGTCATCCTGCACTGACATGGAGAGCAGCAGTAGTGTGTTACTGACACCCAGCATCTGCTCTGGACACAGGGGAAGGTTTCAATTATTTACACATTCATTGTATCAGCAACAAGAATATCAGATTCAAGAGCATCAAGAAGGGCTGAATGAATAGTTAGGGTATGCGCTGAAATACAGAAAGGGAGCTTTGTGAGCAGAGCGCTGTTTTTCTTCTTTTAAACTTTGATACTTCTTTTCAGTATCAAGGCAGGTTGTCCACATTGTACATACCTAAAGAAATCTTTGGATGGAGTAAGACAGCTAAGGGTGACAAAGGGTATCTTAAAACCAAATAATCTAGTTATGGAAGGCATCCAGAGATAAGGCATCAACCACTTGCCAAAGTGTTGCTTCTGAATAATGAAACTCAAGGTAAATCTAGGTTCTTAGTGGAAAAAAATAAATGTTAAAGCCATAAAAAACACACAACTCACACTCCACCCACAAAGGACACAGTAGTGTAGTTTATCATCAACCCGCAAGGTGACACGTCGAGATGAAGAATTGTGAATGTTCTGGCCATTGATTGAAGGTGTTGAGCTTCTACTGGATTCTCTAATTTCACCCATCTGAGCCACACCGCTAAAATTCTGTCCTCCTCTCTACAAATGACTATTAGTCTTTGATTCCCTGATCAAAGAAAAATCTGTTGAGGCTGGGGGCTCTAATCCTGAGTCCTTGGCTGTCAATACATTTTAAAAATGTAACAGAATCAATATATCATTAAATGTAAGTAACTGCTAATCATAAAAATTCACTGATTAGCTGTAACACAACTCAGTTTTATACAGTATATAGTTTTACTTTATATATGCGAAGTAGTATGGTAAATGTAGCATATTTGAAATATGTGATTAACAGAGGTAACAGCAGATTTACCTTTGCCATAAACACGAAGTTCTTGTTTCTGTTACCACATGAGGACAATGCCATAATATATCTGTGCTGTCCTTCATGCTTCTCAGAAAAAACAAAAGCCAACACAGACACTTTATATATTTCTTTTATAACTTTTAAAACCCCTGAAAACATGGTTTCACATTGTAAAATGATTTTAAAGAAGCTAAAAACACTTCACCACGTCTTCACTAAATGTACATTTCATATATTATTATTTTGCTGCTACTGAGACACCAAGGGGACCAGAGGAAATGGTCTGTCAGCTGCTGGTACCGAGACCCCGAGGGGACCAAGGAAGCTGGTCTGTCACCTGCTGGTACCGAGACCCCAAAGGGACCAGGGGAGCTGGCCTGTCAGCTGCTGGTACCAAGACCCCGAGGGGACCAAGGGAGCTGATCTGTCACCTGCTGGTACCGAGACCCCAAAGGGACCAGGGGAGCTGGCCTGTCAGCTGCTGGTACCGAGACTCTGAGGGGACCAAGGCGTTGGTCTGTCACCTGCTGGTACCAAGACCCCAAAGGTACCAAGGGAGCTGATCTGTCACCTGCTGGTACCGAGACCCCAAAGCTACCAGGGGAGCTGGCCTGTCAGCTGCTGGTACCGAGACCCCGAGGGGACCAGGGGAGCTGGTCTGTCACCTGCTGGTACTGAGACCCCAAAGGGACCAGGGGAGCTGGTCTGTCAGCTGCTGGTAGCGAGACCCTGAGGGGACTAGGGAAGTTCGTCTGTCAGCTGATGGTACGGAGACACCGAGGGGACCAGGGGAGCTGGTCTGTGAGATGGTGCTACTGAAACACCAAGGGGAGCAGATGAGCTTGTCTGTCAGCTGCTGCTACTGAGATGCTGCTGGCACCAGGGGAACTGGTCAGTCAGTTGCTGATACTGAGACCCAGAAGGGACTAAGGGAGCTGGTGTGTGAGCTGCTGGTACTGAGATACTGAGGGGAGCAGGAGAGCTGGTCTGTGAGCTGCTGTCGGTACTGAGACACCAACGGGACCAGGGAAGCTGGTCTGTGAGCTGCTGGTACCAAGTTACCGAGGGGAGCAGCTCACTACTGGCTGCCAGTAAGCCCTGGCTTCCAAAGGGTCCGGTCAGCCAGTGGAATGTGAATAAGGGAGTCATGTGCATAACACCTCCAGGAAAGAAAAGTGTGGAATACAGATAGCTGGAAGTTTGGGGCAACTAAAGAAAAACAGGGTAACTATTCTTTAAAATAATGGTCTACCAGCACGATTATTTCTTGAGACCCTCACTCTACAATGTACATGGCCATATTCAGTGGCTGTTCCCTGCCTTGTTTCGCTGCTGGCCATTTCAAACCTGCTTCAAGCTTGTGCAGATCCTCTGCCTCTTTCGGTAATTATGCTGCTCTTGTTGTCACAGGGCTATTTGTTGGGCTCTCTCTACCTGTATGTGAACAAACCATTTACTAACCAAATGCTCCCTTTTCTCTGCTTTCTCTGACGCCTCCTGCTTGGGGCCATCTGCTCATATGTGATTAGATCATGATCTACACTGAGACAGTTGGCCCATAATACTGTCTAGGGACTGTACTCATATGTTTTCTGATGCACTGATTCGGTCCTCTTACTCACAGACCTTTGTCACCTGACCATGATCAATCCCACCCATATTGTCATCTTCTATCATTAAAACATATTCTACATATTCTTTTCAATTGGTTTTGTCTATTGTATTTTTATTAAGTTTATTATTAAGTCATTTATTATTTCAGGAGTGAGCGCGATGAGTTAGTGGATTAATGAATTTGGGAGAAATAAAAATGAACTTTGTTGTGTTGATTTGATAGTCTCTGGACAATAGCTATAAGACACCGTGCAAGTGCTTTGTGACTGCAGCTCATTTTACATGGTGTGCAGTCATATGAAAGCATGAGCAGACCTGTCAGGAGCCTAATTTGAATGCTGGACTACTATCAAAAGCATATCAATCTCAAGTTTAGGGGTGCCCTCAGAGAGTGAAGAGGCAGATGTCAATGTTTGGAACATGATGTTGCATTACATAACAATGGTGGATAGAATCAGGAGCTACAGTATACCATGTAAAAAACTGACTATATAGTTCAACATTGATATTTGGGGAGTGGAAAAGAAATATTGAGAATAATTTGACCAGATAGGAATCCTTTGGATGATCCACATTCTTCTTATTTAAATGTCACAGGAAAAAAAGTATTACACAAAGGACTTTATTTCAATTTAAACCACATAAAGAAAGGCATCAGCTTTTTAAATGAGTACTGTAGCTTTTCCCTCCCTTTTGCGGTAGAGCTGTCCCTTTAACACACAAGCCTGCATTTGCTCAAGAAATGAGATCTGGCTGTGCCGCATTCACAGGAGTCTGTGCTGCAGGCATACTAGCCAGACATAAGACAGCCAATCTAAGCATGCCAATGGCTGGTGTTTCCTTCTTTGATTTGAAATAGATTAAACAGGACACTGAAAGACACCACTAATGATTCACTACTGATATTGGCACTAAAATGCATGCAATCTGAATGTTATTATCCAGTCACCACTTTTTAGATTGGCATAAGCAGCTATCAGTGCCACCCACTGGTCAGAGGGTGAATTTACATTTGGATTTCTGAGTCCTCTCATGAGGCTGTCTCTGGGAAGTCAGGCAATGAAGTCCATTGGAACTGAGGGAGAAAGGGCACTGCCAGCTGTTCACCATCCAACATGTTTGCCTGGTGATTAGACAATGTCATGCTGGACCAGGGGGAGTGGTGTGTACCTGAGCAATCAGCTTCTCCCTTGCCAATGCAACATCCAACAAGAGAAACTTATCTGATGGGAATCAAGCTAAAAATACAATTGTACTGAAACCTGTAGTTTCTTCAACCAGGAAATCTTCTCCTGAGCAAAAGCTTATTACTGGATGCAATCTCGAATATATTTTCAGCAATTTAAGTTATGGCATGAAAATACATGAATGGTTGTATGAACCAAAAGGTCCCATATGTTTTTATTGGTACATTGTCTGTTTGTCCATCTGCTTTGCATTGAAAGGGTTTGCGGAGTAATCTATATCAAAGAGTGGAATTGTGTCTTGAATGAGTTTGTGTTTTAATTTTTTTTATTTCCATGTCAATTAAGGGTAAAATAAGCAAGTGTCTCTAATATGCAGCAAATGCTTCACCATTTAAACAATACCATTTTACGCAAGATTCCAAAATTTGTCAAAACGATACTCTGGGTAATTCCCCACACCCACAGGAATAAAGATTTGTGTCATGCATTAAATCGATGTGAAAACAGCATGTAAAAATACAATATTCTATATAACTTACAATACTTTAATTAGCCACTAAAGGGCCACATAAGTATTATACACAGCATGGAGTTTAATCCATTACAAAAGTTAGTAAGGATATAGTTCCATACATGTTATATCTTTCTTTTAATCTGTACAATGATAATTAATAATAAATTGCTGCAACTCATGATGAAAAGTAAACAAAAGCTTTAAACTTTAGCTAAGAAAAAAGGACACAAAAAGAGATTAAGTACATGTTTTTTTTTTTTTTTTTTTTTAAAGTAGCCTACTTGGCCAACATTTGAAGGGTGCCACTTCCAAGACACCTGTGCCCTTCACTGTACATTTTTGGCATGCTTTTTTTCCAGATCAATACACTGTGAGTGAAGTGTAATGTCAATCACAAGCTCTCAGGGTAACAACATGGAACCACCCCAAGAAACACACGGAAATCTCTGCATTAGATTAAACAGAAACATTAACACTAGGATAATAAATGCCAAGGACCTCTGACCATGTGGCTCATTGCTTTGTTAAAGACTGATTAAATGAGTATACATGAACCAGTGTGGTATTCCACAGGGAAAAAAAAAACAACATTTTCTAGCTTTGAGCTGCCAGATGAGGCAATTAGAAATGTGGAAGGATACTGCTCAGAGAAATGTGGAAGGGCACTCCTCAGAGAAATGTGGAAATGTACTCTCAGCTCTGGAAAGTGCAGCAGGTTAAACCCCAAGCCCCAAACCCACACATCCTCTGCATCAAGACATACAAGATACTTCCTCAAAGTCCATTAAGTAGTGGCCCTTATTTAAAAAGAAGCCTTAATTGTTAAAAGGCTTTACATCACTTATTAAAAGGTGCGACTTCCCCCAAGCTCAGGCAAAGTACACTGGAATCATAGTAAACTGGACTGGTGAATGGCCCGACAAAGTGATGGCAACAAGTGGCAGGTCATCTGCACCAGATCACCTCGACATAGTTTGCAGGGTACAGTCCAACTTGTCCACTGTCCAGTTGTCCTTTGCACCAACCCTGCTCGTCCACCTCACTGAGCTTCATTAGTTCCTCACCTATGGACCCAGGAGAGGACAAGATCAAGATTAAAATTAAAATCCTACAAAGATTATAGATTTCTCTATTTCAAGACTCTAGTTGTCTCAAGTATTCTGGTTATATAGCATACAAGTTAAACAGCCACAATAACATTAAAGTATTGATTATTTCCCCAGAGAATATCTCTGGCCCTTTGGAAAAAAAAAGGGGGCAAGGTTATTACAAACACTACAGATGGTACATGCCCACTAAGAACAAACCCGCTTTGAAGCTCAGCTCATCCTCCTCTTGGCCCACATAGTCATAGAGGGCTTTCACGCGCTCTCCCACCGGCTCAACATCACTGTCCCTCCCATTAGCCGTGCTGCAGTTCCCTGAGATGTCTTCATCAGACCAGGCGTTCCCACTGTCACAGATCAGGGGCAGAGAGGGTACCACCACAACGCTAAGTCATCAGGCAAACTGATTATCCAGCAGCACAACCATAATCCAGCCCAGGGCTCTGTGCTATCCATTTTCCCATGTAGCACATGTGCTATAAAGTTTAAAAAAAACTTTGCAGCACACAAAAATTTTTAGTAACACACACGAAAAATTGCATAACTCACTGTTGAATTTCAGTAACATACCCTGAACATGCATGTAACATACATGGCCCTGAGGTCCAACAAAGGTGCTAACACTTGTTCCATTAATAAAGTTTTATTAAATTCATAAGTGAGCTAATAATTCAGTTTTATAAATGTATTCAAAATAGGGCAATTATCAGCCAGTTAATTTGACAATAAGACAAAAATACACACAAAGGGAGTTTGCGCTGATCTTGGGGTTCCCAAAATCAGGTTATGGGGGGGAAGGATCTTCCCAGGGGGTCCCCATTGCTCTGTAAACGAAGAACACTGCAACCCCCTGTCAAAAAGGGGGTCGCGAATCTCCGGTGCTGTTATTTTGAAGGTCATGGACTGAAAAGTTTGGGAAGCCATGCTTTGCTTAATACATGCTCACAATTATAATGTACAAAAATGCAGCCATGCACACACACAGACATAGAGACACAAAGACTCACTATCTTTCACCGTACACTTTGTTACACGCTGCAAATGACGTTGCTAGCATAACCATTGCCTCCTTTTGAGACAATGTCATCTCCCCAATCCTGCATAATATCAAAATTTCTCTTGAAATAATGACATAGGACTGGGCAATAACAATATTTAATTGGTAATTGACAATAATCAGTAATCCTGTGCCGATATCTCACAGTGACTAACGGGCAAATATCACCTTTGTTGGGAAAGTAGGCTTAGACTACAAAGCAAAACAACGGAAGTATTTATGATTTGGCTTTTGGTTAAGCATTCCGGCCTACGTTTCTGATGCAGATTATAAGAAAAAGACTATTACATGCAGCATTTCACAACCATTGTCCGTTTGCAGTAATTGTGTGTTCTCTATTCTTGTAAGTTGGAAAGTTAGATGTTATACATTGTCACATCACCAGTCAGCAGCCAGAACATCAGCCATTTACAGTAAGTGCAACTTGTCATTGGGAATTTTTGGCTTCCCAACATGAATGGTTGAACAAGAAAACAGCTTACCATTGCTAATCGCCTTGCAACAGGGGTGTCAAACTCAGTCACTGAAAGAGCTATATTAAAAACCAACAACGAATTTGAAGGCAGACCAAGATTTAATTATTTAGTTAGTAACAGTATGACCCAAAATATATTACTGAAATGTTTACTACTGTATATGTAAATAATATTTACAAAATGTGAACTTTGTAGTAAACATCCATCCATCCATTATCCTAACCGCTTAATCCCCACTGGGGTGGCAGAGCCCATCCCGGGAGCAATGGGCGCAGACGGGAACCACCCTGGCAGGCGCCAACATACCGCGGGGTGCACACAGTCACATCCACAGAGCCAATTTACACACGCCAATCAGCCTACCCTGCTTGCCTTTGGACTGTGGGAGGAAAATGGAGCCCCCAGCAAAAACCCACGTGAACACGGGGAGAGCATGCAAACTCCATACAGAAAGGACCCAGGATCGAATCCAGGACCTTCTTGCTGTGAGGCAGTAGTGCTAACCACTGTGCCGCCCGTAGTAAACATTATTCCTGAAAATTCTCTTAAAAAAAAAAAATAAAAAATTTTAATTAACAGTGATATACAAAAAAACAAGATATACAACTTAAACCAAATGCATCCACTGAGCTGATGAACCATTATTCATATTCAAATAGAAATGCCTATATTAATGAACAGCTACGACCACTGATTAAAAACCTTGGATACTTCTGTGGTTGTGTCTGTTTGGTGGGGGGCGGTTGGACGATGTGATCATTTATCCTGATATTTTAAAAATTAAAAAACATTTTATATATTTTTAGATATCACCCAGCCCTAATGGGTAATTGATTTAATGTTTTGTTAGCTACTATCATTAGGTTGTTACTGATAGTCTTCAGTCATTTAAGCGTTCAGGGAAAAATTATGTAGTGTGTCTGTCACTGCGCTAATCATTTTGTTAACCATGAGAACCCGTTATTTACTTTACAATATTAGTTTTAACCTACTTAATTTCTTGTCAATTCAGTGTAGCTTTCCAAAAAGAACTACAAATAATGGTGTAATTTCATTGCAAAGTCCAATTTACACACCTGAGAGAGAATATTTTTGTAATTTGTACGCACTGATTTTTTTGTTGCATTGTGATTCAAATGTCACAGTGATCCAGCCATCAACAAAGATACATAAAGATAACCGATACGTCATTATGCCTGGCAGACTTACCTTCATCAATACCTCCAAATAATAAATATTCCATGCCTACAAACTCCACATAACCAATACACATGCACAAAGACTTGTGCAAATCAAAAATTTAGTAAAATAAAATAAAAACAAAAATATCATCTGGATTAGCTGAGAAAAAAAAAAAAAGTAAAAATAAACAAAAGGTAATTCAATACTGACATCTACTGGAAGACCCCTAAGAAATCTAACCAGGCACCCATTAAATAGATTGATTTATCAGCATACTTTTGCTCTGATTTTAATATTTGATGTGTCCACCTGTACCTAATGCACTGCACTAAAGTATCCCACTCACTGGGCATAGGAAGTAATGCACTGCATCTGTCTCTCCTGATGACACCATTGTCTCTGCTCAGATCTCTTCATGCTGGCTAACATCGCAGCCTAGATGAGGGTCATTATCACCTCCAACCTAACCTCTCCATAACTGAGCTTCCCTGCCAGCCCTACCATCCACCATGACATCACTGTGCAGCTTGGATCATCCAGACTGTCTCCATCAAGGTCTGCTATGAACCCATGGGTAATGTTAGACAACCATCATTATTACATGCGTATCATTATTCATTATTATGTGCATTACGTCCTTGGCTGAGCACATAACAGTGGTCTCCCGATCTACTCTGTACGACATCCAGAAGATCAAGCTTTTTTCTGTCTCAGTATGCGGTTCCGCTTCTACTCCAGGCATTTGTTACCCCACGACTTGGCTCCTGTAGCTCTGTACTAGCAGGTCTACCAAGTTGTGCTAGCAGACCACTGCATCACTTGGCAACACATCTGATATTCAGTCAGCCTAAGTGTTCTCATGTCACACCCCCCGGTCTCTCTTCACGAACTCCCTATCAGCGCTCACATCAAGTCCTTATAGCTGGCTTACAGATCTATTAATGGACAGGTACCCATCTCCATAAAAAAAGGCTCCTCAAGACCTATGTTCCATCTTGCCCCCTTCGCTCAGCAAACCAACATGTGAGAAGTGTCACTCCAGACTGTTTTCTTGCGTGGTTCCTCAGTGGAATGAGCTGGCAAACCGCGTCCGGACATCAGACTGCCTCTCTACCTTCAAGAAACACTGTAGACTTACGCATATTCCATAAATTCCTCTACTAACCTGATTCTTCATTGAATGCTCCTACGTTGCAATTACTAGCCCTTGAATAGTCTTATTACATTCCTACTTTATTAAAAGTTGTATGTGTAGTTGAGTTGCTGTTGGGTCGCTCCTGCTCCAAAACTGTACCTGTACCTGGGCATCCATTATAAGTTCAGCATAGCTGCACTTACAGCGGGGAAAATAAGTATTTGACACATCAGCATTTTTATCAGTAAGGGGATTTCTAAGTGAGCTATTGACACAAAATTTCCACCAGATGTTGCCATCAAGCCAAATATTGAATTCATACAAAGAAATCAGAACATTTA
>JAODKC010000021.1:11391813-11403413 GCA_026777985.1 Mormyrops attenuatus
CTGGCGGCACAGCGCTACTTTGCAAGACATTTAAGGTGGAACCGAAATCGCGAATAAGTAGCTGGTGAATAAGTAGCCAACTTCAGCCTCGTTCTCACCGGACCCTCCAACCCAAACCCAAGCCCGGTGACCGTCCACGAGCCATTGTGTGCAGATTTCATTACCACAGTGACTGTTCACATTTTGCGCCGCGCTAGAGAACGCCGACAGATTACAGTCGGAGCCTTCACCATCTCAATCTTTCCTGACTACACCGCCAAGGTAGCCCGGGCTCGCGCTGCATTTAATAAGGTCAGGCAGCAACTTCGTGGCATTCAAGGTGCTCGGTATGGTCTGATTCATCCTGCGCGACTTCGCATCACGTATGAAGGTGTTGAGAAGGACTTTGTTTCAGCGGAGGAAGTCAGCGATTATGTCAAAACGTTGATTTCTGGGTGAGCTTCAATAGCCCTTCAGTTTTGTGCTGTATTATACCTTAGAGTTTATGGTCTCACTAGCCTTAATCTTACCTGTGCAGTGTTTTCTTGGTGTGTTGCGCTAGTTGGTGTATTGTTTGTTTGCCATTTTCCCTCATTTTTATGGGGCGATGTTATACAGTAAGACTACACCAAATTTTTTGCACTTGGACTTCAGATCAGATTAGCGCAACCTCTTTTTATGCTCTCTGCATTTAGCTGCACAGGTTTGATTTGTTTATTTGTATTTCCACATGCTTTATTACTTTATCCTCTTGATCTGTGTGGGAATCCAATTTGTAGCATTGTGGGGACCATTTTTGTTGTTTTGATGGAACATAATGTGTTTATTGCTACGCGCACACTGTCAAATTGTGTTGAAGTCGCGGGGGTTTTTCTTTTCTTTTTTTTCTTTCTCTCTTACTTCTGCTCGTGTTGTTTAGTCTCAGATTGGTTCATTCACTAAGGTGGTCCGCTTTCGGTTATTCTGGGAAACACTGCTGTCTCCTTTGTTCGGTAGTTATGTGGAGACTTTGGGTTTGTTTGTGTTTAGGGGTATTTGGGGGGGGAGGGTGTCCCTTCTCGGCTCTTCACGACTATTTGCATTTTTGTTGTTTTTTTTTCTTCTTTTTTTTAATGGCTAATGGCAATATAGATCCCAGCATTGCTGGGTCAAGTATGCCTCTCAGATTTGTCAGTTGGAATGTCAGATTTGTGGGTAACCCTATTAAGAGATCTAAGGTTTTCACACACTTGAAACGTTTAAACTCTGATATAGCATTTTTACAGGACTCACCTTTGCATTAAAGATCATCATAGGTTATATGGCCCTTGGGTGGGTCAAGTCTTTCACTCAAACTTCAACTCTAAAGCTAGAGGAGTCGCCATTCTCATTAATAAGAAAATTCAATTCTCATCAACCGATGTTATCATTGATAAGAATAGCAGATACCTCATTGTTGCTGGTACCCTAATGCAAAAAAAAGGTTTTGTTGGTAAACGTATATGCCCCGAACTTTGATGACACTGAATTCGCCAATAGATTGCTGAATAATATCCCCTTCTCGAATACTCACTTGCTGATCCTCGGAGGAGATCTAAATTGTGTTTTTAATCCAATTTTGGATCGATCTAATCGCCATAATCTTACTCAATCGGCTATGTCTAAAACACTTTCAGATTTTGTGAAACAGAGCGATCTTATTGACCCGTGGAGATTTCGTAACCCTTCAATTAAAAAATTTTCTTTTTTCTCCCAGGTGCACCATTCGTATTCTAGGATTGATTACTTTTTTATTATTTTTTATTACCTATAAACGTAGTCCACCACTTTGGAGATTCAATTCTCTTCTGTTGGCAGATAAAGAATTTTGTGAATTTGTTTCAAATTCTATTGAGGAGTTCTTGTCCTTCAATCAAAACGATTCTATTTCATATTCGCTGCTATGGGAGACACTTAAATGCTACCTGAGAGGTCAAATTATTTCTTATTCTGTTCTTTCTAAAAAAAGATTAATGCTAGGCTTAAAGAACTTACATCCGCGATTAGTAGCCTTGATCAAAGATATACACTGAACCCTTCTCCAGAACTACTGAAGCAGCGCCTTGATTTGCAAGCAGAATTCGATCTCATGTCAACTAAAGAGGCAGAGTGCTTGTTACTACGCAGTCGTGGCTCATATTATGAATATGGCGATAAGGCAAGTCGCTTACTGGCTCATCAGTTACGACGACGAGCCACCTCCCGTTTGATACCTAGTATTAAAAACACTTATGACACTATTACCACAGATCCCTTGGAAATTAACTCCATCTTTAAATCATTTTACTCTTTGCTATACAAATCTGAATCTCCTACAGACAATGCTAAAATGAACGAATTTCTCTACAACCTTTCAAATCCGATTATTGATACTAATAGTGCTGGGCAGTTGGACTCCCCACTCTCCCTTGAAGAAGTGCTAAATGCTATTACAGCTATGCAATCTAACAAAGCCCCTGGCCCCGACGGGCTTCCGGTTGAATTTTACAAAACATCCATTGGTAAATTGGCTCCATTACTTTTATCTGTATTTAATGAATCCTTGGAAAGGGGTCCTTTACCACCGACTTTAACACAGGCCACTATAGCTCTCCTTCTCAAAAGTGACAAAGATCCAACCTCCTGTGGTTCCTACAGACCACTGTCTCTGCTTAATGCTGATGTACTGTAAAGGTGTTGGCGAAAGTAATTGCATCTCGCCTAGAAGATGTGCTTCCTCTTATTATATCCGAGGAGCAAAATGGCTTTATAAAGGGACGTCACTTGTTTTTTAATACCCGTACACTCTTTAATATAATTTATTCAAAACATCCAGCTGAACTTCCTGAACTTGTGATTTCTTTAGATGCAGAAAAGGCTTTTGATAGGGTAGAGTGGGAGTACTTGTTTACAGTTTTAAAGAAATTCGGATTTGGTGATAAATTTATTTCTTGGATTCGCCTCCTCTATTCGTCCCCTAAAGCCAGTGTTCATACTAATAATGACTATTCTGGTTATTTTGCTTTGGGTCATGGATGTCGTCAGGGTTGCCCTTTGTCACCTTTGCTTTTTGCCATCGCTATCGAACCTCTGTCTATTACATTAAGATCTTCTTCTGGATTCAAGGATGATTTGTTGTTATATATTACGGATCCTACATCCTCCATCCCTGCTGTTTTAGGTATTTTGGAGAACTTCAGCATTTTTTCAGGTTATAAATTAAATCTAGGGAAAAGTGAGTGTTTTCCCATTAATACTGCAGCATGTCATCTTCAACAGTCCAATTTACCCTTTCATTTTAGTCCATCAGGATTTAAATACCTAGGTATTAACGTGACTCATTCTCTATCTGGCCTCACGTCAGCTAATTTCACTCCCTTTATCTCAAGGATTATATCTGATATTCAAAGATGGGGTAATCTCCCCCTTTCACTAATTGGTAAGATCAATGTTGTTAAAATGAATATCCTACCAAAATTTCTTTTTTTATTTCAGTCAATTCCCCTTTTCTTGCCGAAACAATTTTTTACCTCATTGGACAAGATAATTTGCTCTTTCATTTGGGGAGGGAAGCCACCTAGGTTTCGTAAAGCTTTACTGCAGAGATGCAGATTTAGTGGAGGACTTGCATTACCTAATTTCCTAGCTTACCATTGGGCCACTCATATTACTAAACTTTGCTATTGGTTAAAATCTTCTGGACCTTCTTGGTGTGATTTTGAACTATCATCCTGTAAGGGATCTTCTATACCCGCTCTGCTTTATTCCTCTTTACCTATAAGACCCTCTCTGTATACTGATAATCAAGTGGTTCTTAACACACTCAAAATCTGGTTTCAGTTTAGGCGGCACTTTAAATTTATAACTGCATCTTTGTCGGGTCCTCTGCATAATAACCATTTATTTCCTCCATCACTCTTAGACTCGACATTCTTAATGTGGTATGACAAGGGTATAACGGAACTCAAACATTTATATGTGGACGGTGTTTTTGATAGTTTTGCCAATTTGTCATCTCGCTATGGCCTCCCTTTTGCCCATTTGTTTTGCTACTTTCAAACTCGAAATTTTGTTGCCAAGCATTTCCCTAATTTCCCCTCTTTACCGCCAGAACAGCTGTGGGAAACCATGCCATTATTTAGCCCTCTTCACAGAGGAATCATCTCAAAGTTATATGATATTATCCTGTCTTTTAGCAACCACTCAACTGTTAAACTTAAGCATACATGGGAAGGGGAACTGGGAATACAAATACATGAGGAGTCTTGGAAGCAGGCCATAGAGAGGGTGCGATCTACCACCTTTTGTGCTCGTCTTGGTCTTATTCAATTCAAGGTCATATACAGGGCGCATTTCTCTAAGTCCCGACTTTCTGTACTGTTTCCGGAAGTGGAAGACAAATGTGATAAATGCCATGGTTCTCCTTGTCACCTTAGCCATATGTTTTTTCTTTGCCCTGAGCTGGAGGATTTTTGGGCGGGTTATTTTACTACTATGTCATCTGTCCTAGGGGTAATTCTTCAACCTTGCCCTCTGATTGCTATATTTGGGATCCCTGATCGCTCGCTCGCACTTAACTCTACTCAAAAGGATATTATAGCTTTCACGTCCCTGTTAGCAAGACATTTAATTTTGTTGCATCGGAAGTCTGCTAAATATCCTCCTATTTCCAGGTGGCTTAAAGACGTCATGTTTTTCTTAAAACTTGAAAAAATTAAATACACGCTGAGAGGATGTAGTCAAATTTTTCCATAAATGGCCACCCTTTATTTCCTATTTCACTAATCTAGAGGTACTATCTGATTGAATACATGCCTGCTATGGTTATACCTATGTTATGTGGTTGTGGTGGGCCATGGTGGGGGGGGTTGTTTATTGTGTATTATACTACACCCTGTAATTTATTTCGATTATTTTCTTCTTCATTCATATCAGGGTGGTTTTTCTTTTTATTATCTTTGTTTGTTTTATGAATATATTTATTTAGAAAAGGGAAAAGGTAAATGGTATTTTTGTAACTGGAAGTATTGCATTGCATTTTTTTTTCCCAATAAAAATATTTGAAGAAAAAAAAAGGGGGTTTTATTTCAACCAAAACACAACATAAAAAGGTCAAAGGAAACAGACCGTAAGGGGTCAAAACAAGGCAGGGAGAACAGGGGACAAACACAGGGGCACAGGGTTAGCAGAAGCAGGCAGCAGAGACACACAAGTAACAATACAATGACCGGACTGGGGAGCTCAAGACGAGGAGGCACTATATACACCACAGATGAGGAGCAGAAGAGAAGCACCTGGGATCATCCACACGAGGGCTGAAACGAGAGGCAGGGTTAAATGAGGAACAGGTGTGGCTCGTTAGTGCCAAACCACAGAGAAAAAAGCATGTGGGGTGTGACAGTTGTTCACAGAAAATAATTATCATTTACTGTGCGTTGATAGTAAGCAAGGAGCTAATGTTTAACAACAGTAAAAGCTCATCAGTCTTTATAGGGTTACATTTTTGCTGCGTGGAATTCTTGTTGGAGAACCAATAGGTCCAATTCCTTTCCTGCCTCCCGATGAGCATTTGCTGTAACTAGTGAGCATTTTAGCTTTCAATAGATCAGCTAGTAAACAATTGACTAACAACTGACTAAGTTGACCAGTAAGTTCAAAAAAGTGTTTTGGTTTTCCCTACTCAGAGGTCAGCAACCTTTTTAAAGCAAAGAGCCATTTTATCCTAAATGTCTGAACCAAGATTAACAAAGGATAGAGAAGAAGGTTTGAGATACGATTTTGAATGCAATATCGGTATATATGGATTCAACACAAAAGCAAAACTTCAAGTACTAACAAAAGGGGGGGGGGGGCTCTCAGTTTTAAATCACTCGGACGCGTAACAGCGCAAAGGTGGCTAATATCACAATATTGTTCAGTTCTGTAGCGATAGTCTTCATCCTCACCCCTTCTTTCTGAGTAAAGTTTGTTTGGCTCTGCAGTCGTTTGACCTTCACTCTCCACTTCACTACTTGTAAGTATGCTGACCGAGCTGTGCAAAATGAACTCGCCACTCTGAACTCAGTTGGCTTTAATATGTAAATCGGAGAAAACATATCAATTTTACGAAGACTTGGGAAGGCGTGGTGACAATTTACTACAAAAAGTATATGAAGAAATTAGGAATCTCAATAAACTTTGAAGCCTACATCCAATCTCGGACGCTGAAGAAAACTCTGGAAAGTGTACCATTTGACTGGATATATAATCTCGTTGTAGAGAATGACTTTGAGGAAGATGTAAATTATGCAGTTAAGTAGGGATGTAACGATAATCGTAATATCGCAATACCGCAATAAAAAATACCTTGACACCGTTGTCGGACTGTTATAATATCAACCACAATATCACATGGTTATTTCGTATAAGCTCCATTTAAAAAAATACATACTACATTAACGAATGCTTTGTGCTCTAATGGCCGTGTGTAACCCACATGACAATAGGTCAGTAAATCCATTACAAACAACTATTTCAACAATAATTTATAAATTGGTCAAATAGAAACAAAAACACATTTACAGTATATTGGCCACGAGATAATTAAGTGGTGGCCACGTCTTTCTTAAAGCGTGGGAACGAGTTCGATTTCCGGGATGTTGTACGCTGGTCTAACGCACTTGTCGATAATGCCTTTAGGAAGTTAACATATATGTGTCATTTAAAAAACGATCATTTCTTTGTAAAATTATACTTACTTTTATCCACTCTCAAAGTTGTCCATGTGTTTCCGGGCATTCGGAAATCTCGTGGGCACACATTATAATTCGTGGCCACGTAATAAATTTTTTTCTCCAATGTCACCAGAGGGGCTCCGTACTAAACGATAACTTATCTCTTTAAGAAAAAAGATGATTGTGTCATGCCCCGCTCGTCCTTTCCCCTCGTTAACCTCGTGTGGATTCCCCATGTTCACCAGCTGTTTCCGTTTTCTGTTGTTAGTCCAGTGTATTTCAGTCCGCGTTCGAGTACGTTTCCCCAGTTCTGTCATTAAGGTTGCATGTTTTCTTGTGCCCTTATTGGGATTCTCTCCTAATAAACCCATCGTTCTCTGATCCTGGACTACTGTTCGTGTTTCCCCACTCCGTGCACCCCGAAGACATGACCGAATGGCAGGACTCCAAAAACAGGTACCCCCCTGACCTAGGATTTCTACCTCGGTCTGGTCAATGAGGTCGCCTACTGGCTCGATCAGCCAGAGGTGAAAGACGACCCGTGCTGCAAGCCCTCGTTTACCAGATGCGAGATATGCTAGAAGAGGGACCCTCGCGGAAGAGAAAGCGAAAACATTCGGCAGCTGAGAAGCGGGGTGGCAGAGGCTAACCTGAGGCAAGTCGCCTTGGACAGCAGACTGCCCTTCGACCCGCTGCCTGAGATGCCCTCAACTCTGCTGAAAGCAGTAAGAAAGAAGAGGGGAAAAAGTTGAAGATGGGAGGAAGCTCCGGAGCTCCTCTTAGGGGCGTCTCGGTTTCCGCTGCTTGCCCTGCTGTGCTTTCCGCCGTGCTCGCTGTGGTGATTTCCAAGGCGCACCGGCCAGCCACGCCCCCACACCCGTGTGTAACCCCAAAGCCCGCTTTACTGCCGCCATCACGTTTTGGGACGTGCCTGGCCCTTAAAGAGGCCAGGTCCTTTTGCGATGCTATCCTGCAAGTCCTCAAGGTCCTTAAAGGGGCAGCACCTGCTGCCAGGGTGCAAATTCCAGCCGTGCCTCCCATGGTTCCTGTGTCGGCGGTGCCTGCAGCGCCCCCCCATGGTACCTGTGCTGGCGGCAGAAGATGACCTGGAAAGGTTGGCAGACAGCCTGCAGAAGCTGCACCGTTTGAGGACTGGGCAGACTTCCCCGGAGGCGCATGTTCCGCCCCCTGAGGGTCCGGTCCCTGTGGTTCCTGCTCAACTCCCTGTGTGTCCTGCTCAGTTCCCCATGGTTCCAGACCCCCCGGCTCCAGTCCCCCCGGTTCCTGACCCCGTGCCTCCAACTGCCATGGCCCCAGTCCCAGAGGAGATCCCTGATTGCCGGACCACCGCTCCTCCCTCCATAGTGGAGTTGGAGGAGGAGCTAGAGTGGGACCCCTCGGGCATCTCCCTGACATCCGCAGTGACTCCCCCTGTGACTCCTCCACCACCACCACAGCAGGGCAGATCCCGGCCGGGTCCCTGCCTCTTGGAAAGGGAGGGGACACCTACGCCGGGGTCGGGTCCCGCTCACCCTGCCCCCTGGCTCGCCTGCAGTCCCTCTGGCTGCGGCTCTGCGGTCTCCTGCGGGTCATCCAGCTCCTGCTTGGCGGTCGCCTGCAGTCCCCCTGGCTTCAGCTCTGGGGTCGCATTCAGTTCCGCCTGCAGCGCCTAGTCGGCCAGCTGCAGTCCGGCCTCTGAAGCCTCGTTGGTCACCTGCGGGTCCCCCATCTTCGGCTTGTCGGTCACCTACGCCTTGGCTGGTGGCAGCTACGCCTTCACCTGCCACGGCTCCTGTTCCCTACTCCCCTCCACCTGTGTCCCCTTCATGTTCCTCATCGCCCCCTTCGTTGGTCCCTCCGCCTTCCTCCTTGCCCCCTTCGACATTCCCTTCTGCTCCCTCCTCACGGTCGCCAAGGGTCCCTCCGGCTCCGGCCTCGCGGTTGCCTGCTGCCCCTGCGGCTTCCGCCCCTCGCCTGCTGGGGTTCCCTCCGGCTACCCGTTTCCCCCCGCCCTTTGCCTCCTTGCTCTCTGCCTTTGTGCCCCTGTCTTTGCTCCTCATCCCTCTGTGCCTTCGTTCACTCCTGGTTCCATCGTTCCTCCCGTTGGTGTCCCCCCCCGTGTCTCCGTTTTTGGTGCCCCTGTGCCTGTTTGCCTTCCCTGTTCTCTGTCAGTGGTTGTCTGGCTTTTTGTTTCTGTGTTTGTTCTGTGTGTCCGTCCTGTTCCTGGTGCCCCATTAATGTCTTGGTTTTGTCTTCCCAGGTCCTGTGGTGTCCTTGGTTCCGATCCTCGCTCCCCTTGGGCGCGCCCAGAGTGGGTTTATGTCATGCCCCACTCGGCCTGCCCCCTTGTCAACCACGCCCCCTCGTTAAGCTTGTGTGAATTCCCCGTGTTCACCAGCTGTTTCTGGTTGCAGTCCAGTGTATTTCAGTCCACATTCGAGTACGTTTCCCCAGTCCTGCCATTAACGTTGTGTGTTTTCTTGTGCCCTTATTGGGATCCTTTCCTAATAAACCCCTCGTTCTCTGATCCTGGACTACTGTTCGTGTTTCCCTGCTCTGTGCACCCCGAAGACATGACAGATTGTATGCAGATTGTGAGGTTATGTCACAAAGTAACATGGAGAGCTTGGGTCGTTTTTTTTGCAGAAGCGGTTGAGGATTTAGAATACGCTAAAAAGAAGACTTGCTAAATTTGATTTTACAGCTTATGTGGTGTAAGAGGAAAAGGAAGATGTTTTAAACCACGATAAATTGTTTTTTTTTTCTGTGCTACATTGACACTTCTGAAGATTTGGAACGGATATTCCTGCATGTGCTTCACCAAACAGGGACCCACTGAACGGAGTTCATAGCAGGGTGGTGAGCTAGACCCATGGAGCACGGTGAAGAATGAGTAGAGGGAACTTTGAATTTCTTACAACGTGTGCAGTTAGGATATGATGGACTGAATCGAACTGTTTATTAACGTTTGGACATTGTTATGCCTGAATGGTATACGATGTGATTTTGTTTTTTCCCTTTATACGTGTTGAATTGAGTTTGATATGTGGGGGGAGGTTAATGATTTAAAGGAAAGATAAATAGGTGCTAAAGATACTGGATAAAGGATTTAAAAAAGGACTTATTACGTGATTATAAATAGGTACACTGTAAAAAATGAAAAGTTGAGTTAACTTAAAGAATTGAACTAATCTGCTGCAAAGCAATTTTAAGTTTACTCAACTTCTGTGGTTAAAGTTAGACTAAATAATTCTGGAAAGTTGATTGAAACTGCAGGTTTAAGTTAGGTATACCTCCCTCAGTAAGTGCATCTAACCTTCCTCAGTAAGTACATCTAACTAGTCATCATGAGTTTGTTTAAAGTTAAAAAGGGGGTTGAGTGAACTTTAGCAAACGAGTAGGGACAACTACAGACCTGAAGTTCAGTAATCTCAAAAAAGCTTTGCAGCTGGTTGCCTTAAATTTTTAAGTTGGTTCAACTTAACTTACGTCTTTTAATTTACAGCTTTAAATCTTGCATCCAAACTTCTTCCACAGATACCTGTATGGCTTTCACTTTAAAAATGAAATACAGAGATTGCAAACCATACTGTAAACACGATACAAAAGACTGTCATTTTCTCAGAAAAATATTTATTTGACAATTCTGCAGCAAGCAACATTTTCTGTCAGCATGAAATGCAAAAATTGGACTCAGATATAGTTCTAACTCCAGTCATCCAAAAAATAAATAAACATAAAACAAAATTAAATTTAAATTAAATAAAAGGCAAAAAGAGAGGCAAAAATATTAATCCTTTAAATCTTCTAATGCCTTTAAAGTGCTGGAGTAAAACAAAACACAAACGCTTTTAAAGTGCTGAAGGAACAAAATTGTTCTCAAAGTGCCAAAATAATCTTAAATGCTGCAGCAATAAACAAGACATGTGCTAGAGCAATCAGTTATTTACAACTGTTAAAACAATACTTGAAAGTCATAAAACCTTACCTTAAAACTCAAAACTGTCTTGGCATACATATACATGTATTACAAATACAGCTATTGAACAAACAGGAAGAAATCAGTGCTTGCACTTTTCATTAGCAATATGAACTGCAACTACTTAAGCTTTAACAATTTGTTTTTGAAGGACTGGACTCTTGCAGAGCACTGGGGGTCAAGGCCAATAAACACTTTCTGAATTGTTTCAAAAGTGTATTTTAGTTCTTTAGGATAACTAATGTTGAGGGCATAAATCAAGCCAAATAGGAGAGCAACAGCTATAGGGAGGTCTTGCACATTATCCAGCACAACCTGCTCCTCTAGAACTACAGACAGGCACCTTACAAATGGCTTGAATGGATGGTGGGAACGTCATCTTCAACGACAGTTAAGACCCCCATCTTCATCCCTTTTGTGTGAGTGTGTCCTGGGTCTGTGTCCTGAAGTAAAAAGCAGCATAAAAACAGAATTAAAAACCATTTTTAATTGACTGAATTCTGCTGGACCACAACAAGCTTTTTATATTGTTGAGATAGGTCACTCCAAAAAATCACACATGCAGTAATTTTCCATTGTTTTCTTGGATATAACTCTTGTTGAATTTGTGCTGTCAGACTTATCACTGAGAAGCATTCAACTAAGATGATTCAATAAATACATTTTTGCCAACACTGTGTGTCCTCCTTTCTATTCTTTCCCCTGCCGTTTGGTTTATAAAACAGTTAGCAGATTGGTTTTGGACACCAGGCAAAACTCTTTTCTATTTACAAGATCTGGTTAGTACCTCAGATGAGTGTATATGCTGATAACAGACTGATAACACTTACCAGGCAAGTCTTCAGGAAGTTTCCAGTGTTACACCAAATTCTGTGACCATCGAATTCTGTGACCCTAGAGGCGCTGCCGCACATTTTCGCGAAGTTCCCGTC
>JAODKC010000021.1:11413124-11424519 GCA_026777985.1 Mormyrops attenuatus
CATTCCTTTTTGTATTGTTTACAAATTTTCCTTCCCTCAGAAATGAGGAGTTTGCTGCTATATTGTGCACTAAAAGATTCTGATGCTGCTATAATGATGCTGTTTAAGTTTAAGTTATTGTTTACAAGTTGTATTGTGTTTTTGTTATTTACGTTTTTTTTTGTTATTTATATATATATATATATATATATATATATGTGTACACACACACACACACACACACACACACACACACACACAGGCTATTGAAAAACCCATATCGGGTGACTTCTACTCTCAATGCCCCGACGGCCCACGATTTTGTTCCTTTTCAGCTCTGTACCAGATTGAGAAACATTGATCTAAAAGGTAGAAGTGCACAATTTTCTGCTGTACCTGGCCTCAGGAACAGCGGAAGTCAGCAAGCATACCTGTACTGTAACTCCCCTTGCCTTGTTGTCATTTTTCCATATCAGGCATGTACTGATAACGTGTCCAAATGTGTTACAGCGTGTAAGCTCTGGATAAATACTTAGTACATTGCTGCCTTCTGTAAAGTCTTAAAAATGTTCACAAATATTTTTTTCCAAATTAAAACGTTCATATACCCATACATTTTGAATAAAGAATCATATAACATCAATACAACCCAGGGCTCTTCTGGCCTTCAATTCCAAATCAAAGCCTTGTTTTCAGTTCTCCCAGGTAGTTATTTTAATAATTATTGATTCTAATTGGGCACAGAGGCTTCACACCTGGCACACAGATAAAGGAAGGTTGGAAAATCAGCAATGCTCGGTCCTTGAGGACCATGATTTGAATAACCCTGATATAGCCTAAGAATTATGTCACTCAAACTATGGGTGAATTCTGTGTGCATTTCTGAAATCTGCATTAAAAAGCACATAAAGACACATCATAAGTTGACAAAATCTCTGTTGACCAGTGTGATCAGAAGGTATAACCTGCACAATGGATCACACAAGTCACTTTTTCATTTGATTACTACCTTAGAGATGCACTGATCCGATATTCATATTCATTTTAAGCATTTGCTACTTGCATATACTCTCTTTGAAGATATTCATATTGATTTGTAAAATGTCTCAAAATGTTTAAAACTAGATGTACATACGAGGTGGAACAGTGCATAATGTACGTTTCTAGTAGCCTAATTAATGATTTTTTGGCATATATTTTTTCATCTGTACTTACTAGTTTATACATTTATACATTAATAATATATTAAAGTACAAAATATATACATATTATATTGAAATATTAAAGTAAAAGGAGCTCTTGTATCGGACTCTGTATTGGCAGTTGTGTATCACAATCGTATTGGAACTCAAAAAATGTGGATCAGCCCATCCCGAATTACAATGCATTCCCTCCCTGTTGGGTAAGTATAGAGGAAGCCTTACCTCCCAGAAGCTGCCAGAGCTAGCTGGGTGGCTCACGTCGCCGTTGGAGGACATGGCGTAGCTAGTGTCACAGCCTGGAGTGCTGGAGGCTGCCTGTCGGGCCAGCAGAGAGCAGGAAGCAGCTGAAGGCGAGCCACAGCAGAGGATGATCAAAGAATGCCATGCAGAGGTCTCACACAACATAGGTCACCTTGCATAAGTCAGCAGTTTTTACATAGCTCAGTTGTGGAAATAATGACACCAGTAACTATGCAATAACAATGCCCTGATTTTGACAGACAAAAAGAGCTTCCGGTCATAGTATTAAAAATAATATGGATGGATGATGAATGGATGGATGGGGTCAGCAATATAAACGATATAATCGACTTATTGTCATAACTTTTAAATAAGAAAATGACAAACTTTGATAAAGGAAAGGCAACTTGATTGGGGGCAACGTGTGGCTTAGTGGGCTAAGCCTCTGTGCCTATAATCAGAAGGGAGGTGGTTCAAGCCTTGAGCAAGGCCCTTAACCCCCCCAGCTCCTTGAGTGCCGGAACAGTCGTGGCCAGCTTGCTCTCACCTACAGAACGCAAACTGGGGGAGGCATAAAGAGAATTTCCCCAAGGGGATCAATAAAGTATCTATGATGATGATTATTATTAATAAAAGGAACGTTGCTTGATAGAGCATGTTAGCCACATCACAAAAAATGAACACAAATCCAAACATATAATAGTCTTTTAAGAATGGACAACCTATGCCCATCAAAGGCAAAGCAAGGTTGGTAGAATCAGTGGAGCACGCCATATGCTACTGTTTTGATAATATCGTAGAAGACATGGTACTCCCTCAGAGGAAGCTTCAAGCGTCACTGAAGAACGCAACAGCTCAGCAGCAAAAAGATCTTTTAGAAAAAGAGATATTGTGCATAAACAAGGTAAGATGATGGTATTAGTTGGTCCTTTTTGCAGTTTAAAGTCCAACACACAACACCGGGGTTGAATAGTGTAAACTGAAAACTTGTGCAAACTAGAACTGTAAACACAGCAAACTTATTTCACCACTTGATGCATTGCCATCCAGTAGAACATACAGAATGCAAGTGCTTACAGTCACAGGAACCAGCAATTCGGGTTTCCACTTTCAAAACAAATTGGGTCCCGTGTTGGTTAAAAAAATGGGACACAGAATTTTATTTTTCATGACACAACAGGCAATATCTCAACTAGCAATTGCAAACTGTATTATTGGCATCTTCTAGTGTTACAGCTTATGACAAAAAATATTTTTGTGACTTATTAAAATTAAGTTGGTAGTCCATTCAATTTGTTCCTTTTTTCCCCCCTCATCTTTTTAATCCATTTAAAGGGCAATTCAAATTCTAATTTTAACAAGAACCTTGAAGTAAAGAACCAATGACAGGGCAGAACTGAATTTCTCATTTAAAAACGTAAAAACAATAACAGTTATGAATACATTTGGCAGATATTAACCTCCATAGGTCTCAATTCACTACAGACACACAGTGGACTTGCAACAACATTCTAGACGTAAACATTCAAATCACTTTTGACAAATATTTCACACCGCTACAGCCTCTGTATCTCATACTCCTGACAGAAAGGCCAGTGAACTTCAGCTCCATACCTAGTGTCTGTTTTGACAAACGACTCTGTAAACCAGCAGTTTCTTCTTGACTGCACAAATGGCAGATATTAGTTAATGCATTTAATGTTATTGAGAAATAATTCCATTTGCTCAGTTATTGCCTCACTATTTCTGTCTTTTCCGCATACTTCCATGTAACTTCCAAGTTAGCACCAAAGCTTGTGGTCAACCAATCAGCAAAGTTAATCACTGTTAGTAGTGTTGGGTGGTATACCGGTTCATACCGAAAACCGTTTTTTATTGTTATGATATGAATTTCTCTTATACCACAATACTGGTTTAAACAGCCTACACAACGTTCAGAAAGTGGCGCAGCTGGAATCTGTTTAAGGGGGGGACTTTTTTCACTGCTGCACCACTAAAAATGTACTGCGGAAGATCAGAAACGGAAGATATAGCTGACGCTGGAGTTGAAAATAATGAAACACTGGGGTTGTCAAAAAAATAGATTCTCAGATACTAATCGATAAATTTGTATCTGATTCAATACTTATTTTCACCATTATTAATACCAACAGTGTGGTTTTCGCCTCATTCGCCACACTTCACACAGCACCACTACAGCGCTGGCTCGCTCACTCACTCACTCACTCACTCAGCCCCACCCCTCCTCTCAATAGCCGCTGAACGCATTCGTACTAGTTAACACACACATACCGAGTTGGCCAAACATGGCATATACTGCAGCTGAAGGCACTTGGCAAGCTGCTTTAGTAAAAAGAAAAAGAAAAAAAAAAAAGAAAAAAGTGCCGTTTGGAAGTATTTTGCAGACAGGCATGGAAAGGCTAAGGGTGTCGATAAGCCTCTATGCAAACAGTGCTACAAAGTTGTGTCGACGAAGTCAATTAGCACGTCAAACTTGGCGAAGCATCTTAAAGACCGACATCCCGGTCTTTATGAGAAATTTCGCAAGATCAGTAAAGCTTGCGTTCTTAATTAAACACTTATCGAAAATGTTAACTTGGCTGGTGCACACCTTAGCATTACCCGTTTATCTAAAAGCAGTTAGCCAACAAACACGTTAGCCATATGTTATCATTGAGGTAGCGGATAGGTGCAATTGCGAATAATAAAATTATATAGTTAATGTGGGAACAATGCAAAAACGTAAAACAAAAATGTGTCCTCTAAAATGTGGTAAACGGCCAGCCAGTCATACGTAAAAAAATAAAAATAAAATAAAAAAAATACCGTCATATACCGTGAAACCGATATAACTTTGACAAATACAGTGATATAAATTTTTGGTCATACCGCCTAGCTTTAACCGTTATCCCTACCCAGTAGTTAAACGAAAAGTACTTACTCCAAAATAAGGGCTAAAAAACATTTCAGGAACTACCTCCAAGGAACATCAATTGGGTCGAGTTACTGTGGAGGAAACATGACAGAAGTTCCTGGATCCTGAAAAAGTTTCTGGTTCCTGAAAAAGGTTCCAGTGGTGGGAAAGTGTCTTAAGTCCCATCTTGACCAGTGAATGCTGAACATAGTTGTCTCTTCCTTTCCCGAGTTCAGCCTGACCCTTGACTTTTATTCTCACGGTCATTAGACTTCCTGTTACAGATGCGGCAGTCTTTGCAGATGGCCAGGGTTACTGTATGAGGGAAATCCCACCAAAACAACCCTTCATAAAAATGGAAATCTGGACATCTAAGAAAAATTCATTCTTACAAAAGTATCATAAAAATAGACATAGTACCTCCATTCCCCAGACGTTTTAACAAAACCCAGGATGGTGTTTCACACTGTCATGGACACAAAAAGCCAATTTTTTCACATTACTTCTTGGGCTCCCTTCGGAATTTCTGACCAGTTGCTTTCACCTCATATAACATGAAGACCTTTGAGAGGATGGTACTGAAACAGCTCTGACTACTGGTCACAGACCACCTGGATCCCTTGCAGTCTGCCTACCAGGCACACATGGGTGTGGACTATGCTCTGACCTACATGATTCACAGACCCTACTTCCACCTAAACAAAGCCAGCACCACAATCAGGATCATGTTCTTTAACTTCCCCTGTGCCTTTAACACCATCCAACCTCACTGATTAGGTAACAAGCTCAGGACAATGCAGCTTGATGCCCCTTCAGTGTCCTGGATCATGGACTACCCAAGTAACAGAAGTAGTTTGTGAAGCCCCAGGACTCTGTGTCAGCGATGGTGGTGAGCAATACTGGGGCACCTCAGTGGAATTACAGTACAACACCAGGGTGGCTCAGGGCGTTGGAACCAGGATCCAGCAACCCGCAGCCCCTGACCTTTCGCAAAGTCAAGGAACATGGAGCCACTCTCACCCCAGTCTCCAGACCCATGGGGGCCGACACAATTCTCATAGCCTGTGGTTGCATTAAAGCCACCCGTGACCAGAGGAGTGTCACCTCGTGGGCTCTCATCAACCACCAAGCGAAGTTGCGAGTGAAATGTCTCCCTCAATGAGACATCACTCACCGCGGTCGGAGCATACACTGAGACAACAGACAAGACACCCAAGGAGTGCCTTAGCCCGAGTCTCAAAATATGCTCGTTGAAAGGAGTGACACCAACGGGAGGAGCCGATCCACCATAGCAACAGCTACTCCCTGAGTATGGTAGCCATCAGACAGATGAGACGAAAACTAGGTATACCCACCTACAGAGATCTGGCCACTCCCTGGTCTGCGTACCTCAAAGAGTGCTGCCACCGAAATGTGGAGTTTACAAAATTCCCCCTACAGCAGAGGAACATGGTCATCTTGCTGGAGAAACAAGGCATTCCCTGTGCCTACCCAGATGGGCTGGCTCAAATTGGGACCCACGTGCCACCATGCAGCAGGCAATACCTCGGCACCACACCAGTCCCTATCCCCAACAGTCCTGACTCTATTAACTCTTTGACAGTTTAGACTCTTCTGGGGATGAGGCTCACAGAGGCTTTCCCCCCCATCCCCTTCAAGATGCGTACAGTCTTCCTGTGGGCGGCTGCAGCAGAGCTACTCCTGGAGAACAGAAGGGTGCTGTGCCTGTTTAGATTGAGCTGCTGTGAAGTGTTTTACGGTGGATGGAGTGCCAATCCCAGCATCAACCCCACAATTTTTTTTCCCTGCAAGGTGAAGGACCACTTGCATGGCTGGATGCAGTTTAACGTCATACCCAGGACATGGCGCACCAGAGCAGTACCAAAAAGAAAAGCAGCACCACAACTAGAATTAAAATAATGGTGATGCTTGCATTGGACAATCAGCCATTTTCAATAGTGGAGGACAAGGGACTAATTGGCTCATAAACCACTTACAATTGGTACCGGACTGCAACATTTTTGCAATTCATTATGAAACCTGCTCTGCAGATCGATCTGTGATTTTCCACAGAATAAAAAATTATGTAACATCATTCTATGAACCTGCACTAGCAAGCTTGGCAACTTTCTCCATTGGCATAGCTAAATACTGCATTTCCTCAATTAAAAACTGGGATTCAACTAAAAGCCAGGTCTCAGATAACAGCCGGGAGCATGGTTGACATGAACAAATAAAGATCAGGCCCCAAAAATAGGCCGGGGGAAAAAGGAAGGATGGATAAACTCCTGGAAACTCATTTATAAAGGATTTCTACAAATGAAATAGACAAGAAACATTCTTATTCACATTTATATGATTATAAATTCCAAAATCTTCAAACAACAAAATTAAAACATTCACATAAGTTTGCACATTTACAAGTGGTCCACAGCAGTCGTGCAATACATTTTGGAGGAAACAGAAAAAGCAACATCTACAGTTCAGATAGAAATGTGCGTCCAAGTTTTAGTGTATGATGTGCGTTAAATATATAAACATTTCTATAATATCTGATAAACAACTAACATTCAGCATTTGATTTATTGTTTTAAATGAATGACTTCATATGTTTCAAGGCCCTGTGCCAAATCAGGGTATGAGCATAGGAATTCAGTACTCTGAACACAGAAAGTTTAAATTGACAAGTAAAATATAACCCAAATAAACAGAGAAATATACAAACAGATAAATAGATAAAGAATTTAAGACAGAAAGAAAGAGGCAGACAGACAGAGAGACAATTCACCAACGGTCTGCATTACGAAACAATTTCTTGCTTAGCCGGATAACTTGTTGGATTTAAAGTAGTCTGGGCTAAGTGAATGAAGATAAAGTCCATTAAAACTGAGGTCTCAAATCTGACAAATTACCCAGCCAAGCAAGAATCCTGTTTTGTCATACAGGCCCCAGGTCTACAGTGGGCTTTCAGGCCTTAATTAAATTTGTCAAACCAACGACAGTGCATAAGAAACTGATCACCCTCCTATTCTTTCACAGCTCTTAATCTCTACTCGTCACAAAACACTTTACTAAACTCTTGTGACTTTGTATACAAGTTACCTTTTGCGCAACACTTCCCATCCCAACACTCAAACAAATGACAGGCTACCTAAATGAGCCATGGGGGGGGGGGGGGAAACATTCCAATGTTGCCTCATACTCATAAGCCAAAGCGTTTACACTTGTTTATGACCAGTACCTACAGCAATTCACAGCATAGTTTTTTTGCTTGTGGTTGGTCTGGTTATGTGACCTGGAGCTGTCCCTCTAAAAGTAAGGTAATACTGTGAAGCAATGTCATCAGATCGTATACAGATCGAAAATTGGATTACAGTGTTATTGATTAAAAAGTTTAAAATTTACAGTCTTCAAGCTACAACCAAGTTACAAATTCAACATTTAATTAATGGTTAATTAGGCTTGCTGTTAACTTGAATGACAGATTTGAATGTCTTATTATCAAGCTCTGCCCAGATATAATCAGTGTCGAGCTCTTTTTAAGGCAGCTTCTGAAGAGCCCACTTGCCAACACACTGTTGCTTAAAGCACCCAATTAAAGCTGTGCTTTTTACTCAAGTCAATGGAATCAAGCAGGTTGTCGAAATATGAAAATAAGGAAGAAAACGTAGAGGAGGGGTGTGTTAACACTGTGTGCAAAACACATCCTAGGGGAAATATTCAAGCATATTCAGATCACCAACTCCCACTTTATAAAACCAGTTATTCCTAGTGTTACAGGCCCCAACTTGCAACTTGTATAATCAATAAAATGCTGAATGGAAAACTACAGCCTGCATGCACACCCCAAGACTGTTAAACAGAGCTGTGTGAGGGAGCAAAATATTTTTAAAATTGCAATTTTGTTGGCAGATTCCGAAAAATCCCATCTAAATGCAATCTATGAGAAAGTCTGACTCCCAAGTGAGTCGTTGGGCATGCATCTCCGCATTCAGTGTGTGGCGGTTCCGTGAGGCCGCCACCCCAGGAAATAAAGGCCTACTGTTCATCTACTCCACTGTTCAATACAGTTGCCTAATGAAAGCTGAGTGTCCTCTCCAATCCCAGGGCAAGCCTGAGAACAAAGGGAAGCTTTGTTCCACACCCTTATTCTTTCCATCTTTGCACCAAAGAGGAATGGAAAAAAACAGCCACATAACACAAGTACATTTTGAAGCCTCCATTTTCAAGCACACATGAATTTAGAAAGTAAATAAAATTCCAAAAATTCAACCATCACATGCAAGTTTCATTCTTCCATGTGTGGGTTGGAACAACTGGATTAAAGTTTTTCCAAAAAACATCAAACACTAAACAGAAATCTCAAGTTCAGACTGGAATTGTATGGGGATATTACTACACGAAACATGCAGAGACAAACCATAAATATTTAGGGAAATTAGAATAAACAGCATAATTATGATATCTTACTCTCAGTGACCCTCTTGTATATTTATAACCTCTTCTACACAAGAGAACAAACATTATTCTGCTGAGTTAGGACAACCCAACCCTAATAAAAATAAAAGCCAAGTGAACAGGGATATACCTATACCAGCTGACACTTAGGAAACCTTCAAGAACAGCACAGGTATGATGCATTAACAGCAGTCTGAGTGAAACTGCAGCTCAAACAGCTCATTTAAACAAAATGCGAAAGCCTGGTTTTGGTGCCCTCAAATACAGAATGACCCAGTTTGCAAAGTTCTTTCCCGTACAGCCACTGTGGTGAATTAGGACAAGACAAAGCAGGAACTCTTCAAAACACAGGTTTCTGCCAGCTGTGGCGCAAAATTATATAGGTATAAGCCTATATGAACACGAACACACACACCGTTATATAAGCACCTACTATATCATTCATGCTGTGGAGAACGGCAGAAGCCACTAGGCTGGAGCTTACGTTACGGTTAGCACAGTTAAATCCTGGAAAGCAAGAAAAAAGGCTTGTTGAAATGCGCGCCTTGGTCCTAATATCTGACGAAATCAAAACGAAAGAAAAGACGGCATAGATCTAACAACTTGCTGCCCCGATCAGCTAAGTGGTTCAACTAAATGTTTGTGATAACTATTAGGAAACAGTTCGCTTGTCGCACTGATAATATTATATAAATCACTGCGAGCATTATTTGATTTTGTAATAAAATCACAGGTAAAATGAGCCACCGACACATTTTTCTGTAACTGTTGGTCAGTGTAAGTTAACATCTTGGTTTTTATCTCAATGGGCACTCCCACGTACGCAATTTTGTTATATGAATTAATATTAATACGTACATTGCAAAGCGGGACGGGAGAGTTCAGGCATGGTTCTCAAACCGCACAGATAATATGACGAGATTTGCCGATGTCTTCCAGATTACTAATTGTCCTGTCGCCTCCACTACAATTATATACACCGTCGGCTGATGTGTTTGTACTTACCCGGAGAAGATCCACGTTTTTAAAACAACAAAAAACAACAAACTAATCCAAAAAGACTATTTCAAACGCAGAAAAGTTAAATCCACGTAAATTAATACAGTGCCCTTGTTACCGCAGCCAGTGCCGACATCGAAGTTAATACGGGGTTATCACGGAAAAGGAGACACCTCCCTGCTTTTGCAAGTAGGCGAAGCGATTTCTCATTTCTTAAGAAGTCGGAAGGCAGGACCAGGCCGCTAAATCCCTAACTTGTAAACACACGTACTTCAGACAGCTCTGTCAGCCGGGCAAAGGAGCAAATTCAGAAGAACCTTAACTGCATCCAGTTCTCTCAGAATCCCTGTTTACTAAAAATTGCCCGCTCAGTCACTGAATAGTACAGCGTAAACAAAATAAATAACGGAAGATAATATAAACAAGATGTCACTGGTATACATCCTGGGATGCCGTGTATGATAAATAAGTAGGCATATAAATCTGTAATTGTCCATCTTTCATATTACAGTGCATTCTGGTTCTTACCTGCAGATGAATAATAGAAGAATGGGAAGTTCATCAACAAACTTCATGTTAGCTTGAAAAGGCCAGCTATATAATTGTTAAACATTTCCCATTAAAGTCAATGAGTGAATTCTGATTGGCTGCTAGTGGCTCCACCAACTGTTTCGATCCTTGAACCGCAGTCACCCAATGACTAACTGTGCAAAGTTTGGGGACCCTGCCATGAAATGTGTGACAATGACAGTAGTTTAAATTTTCCAATTAAAGTCAATGAATGAATTCTGATCAGCTGTTGAAGACCCCGCCCATTTTTTAAAATCCTTGTACCACAGTCACCCCTTGACCAACTATGCAATGTTTGGGGATCCTGCCATCAAAAGTGTAAGAATGGCGGCAGTTTAAGGTTGTCTAGAATGACTGATGACATCTTTGACCAGTAAATAATGACATCCTTGAGAGATTTTCTATATACCTGTTTACTGATTGGATGAACTTTGATTGGGTACTGGAGAGCACCCTGGATCATGGACGTACATTAAAGTTCGGTACTTGCTTTAGTGTGACCCCATGCCTGTTTGACTCAAGTTTGGTGGGTTTAGCATAAAAGTTGTTAGAGGGGCAGCACTTTAAAAATTCTCCCAGTATAAGTAAAGGGAAAAATAGGGTCTTTGGCGGGACCTCCCAAAATGATGGACAGTCCAAGAGCTTGTAAAAGCACAACCCCAACTCAGGGCTTAGGGTGTGAAAAGTTTGATGGTTGTACTTAATTGTAGAAGGAGAAGCTGTTTCAAAAATTCGGGCAGAGAATAGTAATGGAAATAATAATAATAAGCTGAAAACAGTATGTTGGATTTTTCAAGCCAACATAATAATAATAATAATAGATTGATGATGACTGAGGGGACTACAGTATAACCTGGGGGTTAGCGCCATCGAAGGAGGCAACATACAACATACAATTGTAGCATTTCACTACTAAATAAGATCAATGTTTTCTTTTAACACCTTAAGAATGACATGTCGGTCACAGTCACACTTTACAAATCTGTAAGCTGTTAACTTAAACTGAACAAGTCACCGAAAAAGCAAGTCCCCC
>JAODKC010000021.1:11433165-11444764 GCA_026777985.1 Mormyrops attenuatus
CCCAGGCAACTTAGCTCCTGGGATCATTGGAACACGCAAACCCCTCCACCACGATAAGGTGTCGGCTCCAGGAGAGGCCTTATTTTATCTTGAAACACAATTTTTTGTTTTAACAAAATATGGAAATAATATGGAGCACTTTCACATTGAAGTTCTGGAATGTGGTCCCCGTTTACAAGTTCCTGGGCTGTCTTGACCTCGAACTTTTGTAGCTCCTGGGTACTTCTGTGTGTCACTTTCACCCTACAAAATGGGAACTGGGAACTTCATGCAAAATAAGCATGGGCAAAGTAGTTGTAGGTCAATTAAATTATGTTCACACATAATTCCATACGAACCGACACAATCATGCCAAAACAATGCAAGATAAATTAGTCGTTTTGTTATCTGTTACTTACTGGGCATAGTGATTGTGATCAAAACAGGACACAGCCTTTTATCTATATTTTACTTGTACGACCTGCAACATGTTTATGATCCTTATTAAATCTGGGTAGCAGATCCTTAATTTTCCGCAGAATAAAAACAATGTAACGTTATCTTGCTAATAAGCGCTGGCAAGTTCCTCTGCTAACTGGAAATGTTAGATGAAAGTATATTGCTTATCAATTGAATTTTCCAATGCAGAAATATGGAGATGCAAGTAAAAAAGCTATTAATTGATGCCTTAAATGTAGTTGAGGTACAAAAATATTTCCATCTGCTCATTTTTTGCTCCATTACTTCTGTCTTTTTTTTCTCTGCAGTCCCATGTAATTTCCAAGTTAGCCCCAGTGCTTGTGGTCAACCTATTAGTAAATTTTTTTTCTGTAAGCTTCTCCGCAATAGCTCCTGTTCAAACAAAAAAGTACTTAGTCTAGAGTAGGTACTAAAAAAAGGTTCTGGAACTGCCTCCGAGGAACTACACTCGGGCTGAGTTCCTGCGGTGTGAGTGTAACAAAAGTTCTTGGTTCCAGAAAAAGGTTCTGGTTCCAGAAAAAAGTTTCTGCTGTGTGAACTCCTTTAACTGCTTCAAATTATCAGTATTATGAAAATTTGTAACTTTTTCAAGAGAATTAATGCCGTGCTTTGTTACTGAAACATTTAGACAATTTTTAAAAATCGTTCTACAATCGGAACCAAGAATCGATAACTGGATTCAGTGTGCAGAATCGGAATCTGATTTGCGATATCCAATCGGTGTGTGTGTATGTCTATATAATATATAAAATAGACACACACAGTTAAGATGTAAGAAATATGAATGTTGCCTTGCATGTTGTTTTAAGTGGTGTACCTAAGTTTAGTTTTCAGTGAGTAGCACCAGTGCTACTAGTGGAAAAAGTTAGTCTGGAGACCTGAAGAAAAACACTTGGTCTCGTGAACACAGTATCTCCAAATGTATTTTATGCAATTTTTGAGAAAAATCTCACCAAAATTGAAGCAGCGCCGCATAGTGGTAGCAGGTCAGTTCAGACGCTTAATCTTGTCAGCTTGATAACTTGAAAATTTTCCACATTTTGCATTGGAGAAGATCTGGAAGTCTGTCGCATTTGAGGCAAATTACACCAAAATAGAACCCATGGCGCTTAGGGGCATCAGAGGGAAAGATGAGGGTGTAGGAGACGTATCTTTGAACAGGATAGTTCTGTTTGTTGTTCTTACTGTCCATCCATCCACCCATCCATTTTCTGTAACCACTTATCCTATTTATGGTTGCAAGGGGGTCTGAAGCCTATCTTGGAGGGTACGGTTGCAAGGCAGGGAACGAACCAGGATGGGGTGTTGACCCATCACAGGGCACACTCACACACCATTAACTCACACATGCACAACTGCGGGCAGTTTGGTAACTCCAATTGACCTCAGCATGTTTTTCAACTGTGGGGGGAAGCTGGAGTACCCAGACGAGTCCCCACGACGACACAGGGTGCTCCCAGAGCAAATTTTATCCATAGCTGTGTGTGTGTGTGTGTGTGTGTGTGTGTGTGTGTGTGTGAAAAGGACAGCAATTGACCACATTTAACCATTCAGAACATGAGTTTAGCCATCAGGCAAGATAGTCACTTGTTCACCAATATTCCTTGTTTTGTGGGAAAAGAGTTGGTATATTGTAAATGAAAAAACCAAAGGCTAAAACACTGATTTGTAAATACTATTATTCTTGATTGTAGCTAATCCCATGGAAAATACTGTAAATAAGAACTTTTTTGTTCATTTTTTGTTTACACCTGTCTCATATTTCTTTCCTGCAGAATCGTGAGCTCACTTGAGTATTTCGTGAATACTTTCAAATAAAGCATGATTTTAGTATGGCGAGCACAGCTCTCCTGTAACTCATCCGATAGAGCATTGTGCTGAAAACACAGAGCCCAGGATTTCAAATGCCAGGAAGCACAAATAAATTGTACCTCTGTCCTACTGTAGGCCTTTTTGGATAAAACTGTTAAATATAGATGAGTTACATGTACGTTATACTCGCAGGAAAAAAACTCAACTGGCCAGTGGCCATGGCCCCTCTGTGTACCATTATTATATCTGTTACAGTTCTTTCTGTAATATCAGAGACAATTTTGGTCATATTGCAAAAGAAATGCAATAGAAATAAAAAATGCATTATATAAAAGACATTTTCAAATGTGAACAGTAAGACAGAAAGGAATATAAGTCGCCACCTAATTGGTGGGATTGATTCTGCATATTGTCATGTAAGAGGAATGTGCAGTAAATTATATTTTCGGACCTACATATCACAAGAAGGACTCGGGGCATTCAGGTAAATTCACATTTAGTAACTTTCACGTTTCTACGTGGTCTTTCTAATACTTATAGAAATTATAAGTTGTTGAGTGTGGTATGCGTATGCGTTAGATGGGCGGAGCAAGTGATGGGGCTGTCCTGAGAATGCAATGTAGTCATTTTCGAATATGGATAAAGTTTAAATTACAGCTCACAGTATCGGCCAAGACTGACACATTGAACTGATGCCAATATCTTGATTTTAAAGAAACATCTGCCAGTACCAGTATATTGTAAACTCTGTTCAGCTGTTACTTAAACTGATTGCACTATTTTTGTGATCAGCCCGTCTTTCCTCAACTGGAATTGATTGATTTCTGAATGATTAAGGAAGTTTTTTTTTATTTGAGTCCCTTGTGCTTTAATAGGCTATAAAATGTTTACATTCTGATGGCAAGTGTTTACTTTTTGGTATTTGTTAGATTTTCTTTAATGTAATAATCAAATTCTTTTATTAGGTTATTCAACAAATTTATTGTTAGATAATCGGGATTACTCAATTCAAAAATAATCGTTTAGTGCAGCCCAATATTTTATTTACAACCCACTGTGCCCATGAGGCAGTTTTTTGTGAGCTAACTGGAGGTTGTGCATGTACGGTGAAAATAGTATAGCATTTGTGTGTCGGTTACACTTCTTACTGTTATATGTTGTGGAAAATGTTGGTCATAAACATATGACATATACAATATAACATAAATAGCATTTAAGACATGGACATTAAGACATACACAAAGAAATACAGTTAACTACCTAACTGGTCGGGAAAGACTGTGCGAATTGCCCTGTAAGTGGGATGTGCAATAAATGAATAGGTGTAGTTTCAGAGTTATGTATCACGACTGGGACTCGGAGCATTCAAGTAAAAACACATTTATTGGCTTTCACATTTCCAGGTAATCCATCCCGTAATTCTTGATATTGTTGAGACTGGGGGTGTGGGAAGAATAGGGATTAGATGGGAAAGGGGCGATGGGGCTCTCCGGGGAATAGATTGTTGTTTTTCCTACAGCATCTTTTGTAGTGAGTATACAGTGGAACCCCGGTTGTTGAACGTCTCACGTCGTACAATTCAGGTCTCAACCATATTGTTCGGTACAAAAATGTCTGTCAAATGTATTCTCAGTTCTTGATCAACGTGTGTGTATGAGACAGTCTACCGCTTAACGCTTGTATATGTAATAAACATCAAAGCTGAATTGTGCTGTGTTTTTTGCTTTTGTTGATGTTTTTGTTTTTAAATAATCCACCATGGACCCTAAGAAGGTTAGTGATAGCAGCAAATCAAAAAGTAAAGTTGTGAGAACCATGATAGAGCTTAAAAAGGAAATAATTACATGCCATTAGCTCTCCCCAGTACAGGTTAAGTGCAGTAAAAATTTTATTCAATATATTTATGGGTTTTAACGTTTTAATTAAGGTTTTTCCGTTATGTATGTATGTATGTGATACTTCTTATGGGAAAAATTTCTTCCAAAAAAGTTCTCAAACAGCCTTCTGCAACGTATTAAGCTCAAGAATTGAAGATTCCACTGTATTTTTGTGTACAATGAATTGCAACATTTATGAGAATGCCTTTTATTGTCATTATATACAATGAGATGAAAAGCAACTCCTCCAGTGCAGACATGGAAGTGGAAAAAGTAGTAAATAATAATAATAATTATGTTGGCTGTTATTAAAATGCTGTATCTGTTGTGTTGAGTATCTTGCTCAGGGCCCCTGAGATTGAACTTGCAGCCCTTGGCTTATGAGTTCATGTCCTTGAGCAGTGTGCCCCCTGCAATATTTGTCCTCCGCATTCACTGTTCCTTTGCCTTCTTGCCCTCGCAGAATGACGATGACGCAGAGGTGCCCATGGACAGCGTGGAGATGCCGCACTTCCGGCCACGTTCCTTCCTGCAGTCTCAGCCTGTTCGGCGCACTCCCATCCTCCACAACTTCCTGCACATCCTCTCTTCCCGTAGCTCGGGGGTGCAGGCTGGGGAGCAAATTCCTGGCCCATTGCCCAGCACTGAAGCCCCTGGTCTGCCATCGGGCCGCTACGCACTACGGGAACGTCCAGCCTATCACACATGTGTGCAGCACCTGGGCATGGTGTGCTTCTGTAGTCGCTGTTCGGTGGCTCGCAGTGCCAGCTCCGCTGATGAATCACACTCATCCAGCCTCCCGGATCTCCTGCCCCACGCCTCCACCTTCTCCTCTGCCCGAACAGAGCCACGGCCACCCTCGGAGCCGCGCTCTGCAGGTCGGGCCTCTGCCTTCAGTAGCGTCTATGGCAGCGCAGCTGGGAACTCGCTGCGCAACCTGTCATCGGGGGCAAACCGCCGAGGCTCCCTGGGGCTCGCGGCGAATCCAGCCCTTAGCCAGGTGGGGTGTGAACCCACTGAGCCCCTGGCAGGCAGCGACTGGACAAGCAGCGTGCTGAATGTCCGCACAGAGGCAGGGCCTGGCAGCATGATGTCTGACGGTGGCGCTGGAAGCAGTGGAATGCCTCCTCCAAGGACTAGCGCCTCCTCCGTCAGCCTGCTCTCTGTGCTGAGGCAGCAGGAGGGCACTTCTGCATCCCCCGTTTACACATCCAACACGGAAGGGCGGGGCTGTCCCCAACCAGGGACAGGGCCTGGCACTTCTAGTGGAAATACAAGGGGTTCGGCCAGCACCAGCTGCGGGCACCAGCCCCTATCTGAGGGTGGCAGGAAGAGTTCCATCCGCAACGTCCTGCAGTGCAATCTGAGCCGATACTTCATGGAGTACGACCGCATGCAATCTATGGAACAGAACCTGGGCGCCGGATCGCCTGGTGAGGGCGCCACCCAGCAACAGGCAGAGGAGCTTCTGAACAATAACATGGACCCTGAGCGGCCTGGCCCCTCTCACTACCAGCCTCCACACCCTGCAGAGAGCAGTCCTGGCCTTCCTCGCAGCCATCCCAACCGCTGCCGCGCCTGCCACAACCTGCTTACCTTCAACCATGACACACATCGTTGGGAGCGCGCCAACCAGGCTTCCACCCCTGGCCCCGGACCCGAGGAGGGCATCGCCTGGCAGCCAGCAAGCTCTGCTTTTGAAGCCTTTGCCCAGGGTGGCCCGCGTGAGGGCCCACCTCCTGAGAGGAGGGGACCGGCCGAAGCCCACATGAGTGCCCACGTTGCTGGGCCTTTAGCTGCCCAATCCTTTTCTCCAGGATCAGGGTCATCCAGACAGCAGGGGGAACAGACTGTAGGGCTGGTGTACAGCCAAGAGACAGGCCAGTGGGAGCGAGTTTACCGGCAGTCTGCCGCTGGCCGCACTGGGAATGTAACACAAGACGCCTTAAACCCAGACATGCCTGAGGAGAGCTCCGATGAGGATTCCTTGCGCAGGTGAGGCTTGTGGGGCTATATGTACCCGGTAAAGTTTTTGGCATTGATTACATGAGAGATGGAATGTACATGCTTGACATGGTTTTAAGGCCGTGGAATTTGAATGGTTCCGCTGGTTATGCTGCGCAGCTGAAACGCAGTGGTGTCTATGAATTATGCAGGCTTGCAGGTAAACTGCCCAGGGACCTGCATGCAGTAGCTGGGATTTATAAGACTCCTTTTTAGAATACACATTTACTCTTTTTGATGTTATTGTATTTCCCAAATGAGGAATTAAAATGCTTCTGTGACCAATCCGCTGCTGCCGCAAGTACAGTGGTACCTCGACCCACGAACAGTCCTGTTCACGAACAAATCGGGTTATGAATTTTTTGTACCGGTTCGCGAACTGTGTTTCAGGCTGCGAACACACAAACATCCCCCAAAAGGTTCCATTGAAAGCGCCCTAAAGAAACACCCGAAACACGAAGAAGTGTACATTATGCCCAAGAACGGTTGTGGAATGCATAAAAAAACTTGATGTAGATGTATGTGTTTACTATATCTCTTCAGAGGTCGAATATCTGAAAAAAGAAAAAAAATAGAGACTGTGCTGAATGTGCTGTTATAGCGGTACCTTTCAGTGATTGATAAACATGTTAGTGATGGTTTTTAACAGTCGCATATCTATGCATAAAATTACAGTACTTCATTAATAACATAAATTAAGTAACTCCTATTTAAGTGTTATATTCTTCATTCATACATAGTGGCAACTGCATATTGTTTGTTTACAGTACAAAGTTCATCGCCATACACTGCGTGGCATCACGAAATGTACATAAATTTTAGGCATATGAAAATAATGTACAGTATAAACAAATTACGTTTTTGAAATTACTGTATTATTTTTGACTTACTCAGGCTTTTAATGTTAATTGTTTAGTTTTTTTGGGGGGATGTTTTCTGGTTCTTTTCCGTGTTTTGGCGTCTTTTGAGCAACCAGCCCTCCAACAAGCATATGCTCAGTTGTGTATTGGTCCGCCTTCCGTAAACATATTATTTGAATGAATTGTTTGTATTTACTATTGCTGTCCCAAACTATTATTCTTAAAACGATTAATCTAGCGATTATTTTTTCGATTATTCGACTAATCTAACAACAAATTTTTGATTGATCTGATGATAAATTTATTGATAAGCAATTATTAATTCACCCCTCCCCCCCACACACATCTGAAATTCTCATTAACATTTCAGTTTATTAAAACATTTCTTAAACATTAGAGCCTTATTAACAAAAAAGTCTAATCTTAAGAGATTCAATAGGATTTCTATGTTAGATTGAAGTTAATAATTACTGCAATAGTTTTTACTTAATTTTATTTCAGTACACCAATTTGACTTTAATGCTAAAATGTTTTCACAACTAGAGAAACATGTTAACAAACACTAGCAAAGGTAGCTTACAGTTAAGCTTACTTCAGTGAGCAAGGAATGATTTAGGCTACAGTGTGTAAGAGTAGTCATAAACGATAACTTGCCTCAGTCCTACATGACAGAATAAGTAAACAGAAAATATAAAACGGCTGAAACAACGTCATTAACGTCAGCTATATGAGAGGTGCAGAAAAGGTGTCATAACTGAAGTATTCCCAAACTTTGAAAGACCGTGTGCGAGACTTTTTTTTGTCACGTGTTTCTCCAGAGGCTCCGGAGCTCTGCTGGTAGACGCAGCTACTGTATGTTGCCTCGTGCATGGGGAGGGCAAGGCGGGCAGAAAATTTCCTTTTTGCAGGGTGGTAGGAGATGTCTCATTAATATTTATGAGAGAAATGCTACATGATTGGCCAGTGCATGCCTTACAAAATAGTGGGGCACTGCTGGCACCGGCAATATTAAACAAAATTATATTGGTCTTACAAAATAGTGTGGTACTGCTGGCACCAGCGATATTAGACAAAACTATATCAGAATTCAGTCTGTAATTGATATAGTTTTAACGGTACCAGTAGTGAAACAGCTACCCAGCTTATTAGTGGGATAACTTTGTATTGTAAATGAAAACCATGTTGCAGGTCCAAGTAATAAAATATTGTAGCTCTCGAGTGGTGAAGAGATCATCAGGTGGACAGTAAGGTTCAGTTATTAGCAGACTGTTTTATTGCGCGATTCTTAAAAGGACAGCGTTAACGTGCTTCCGAGGGGATAAAGTAGCTTATTCCTTAGTGCAGTGTTTCCCAACCCAGTCCTTGGGGAACCCCAGCCAGTCCACGTTTTTGCTTCCTCTCAGCTCCCAGCGCACCTGTACTAGGTATTCAGTGTTTCTGATTGACTGGGAGCTGGGAGGGAACAAAAACGTGGACTGTCTGGGGTTCCCCGAGGAGCGGGTTGGGAAACACAGCCTTAGTGCATTGCAGTTACAAAACATTTACATAGTTTTACACAACGCGTCGACAATAAAATTCCACATCGACGCATATTTATAATCAACATCGTCGATTACGTCAAATAATCGTCCCAGCCCTAGTATTTACATTATTTTAAATGGGAAAAATTGTTTCAGGTCACGAACTTTTTGGGTCACGAACTGAGTCCTCGAACTAATTAAGTTCGTGAGCCGAGGTACCACTGTACTTTCTTGTTAGCCTTATAACTCAAAAAGTTAAGGGAGAAAAGCCCAGCTGTAGAAGACACTTGATCTTATGAACACAGTAATTAAAAAAAATATTTGATAGGTCTTTTTTTAAACTTTATGTACATATTATAGGGTTGAAGATCTGGAGCCTATCAAATTTGAGGCAAATAGCACTAAAACTAAATGAAGTTGGAATGATGAATATGTATTCCCAGAGAGCACTCTCCCCCACTTGATCCCTACTCTTCACATACCTCCCAACCTCTTTCTCTGTTTTGATGATCTAACGCAAAGCGTCAACTGCAAAGCGGATCTAACGATAATGGGCGTGTCCAAATCCATTTTGCTACTTTGATGTAGGAAAAAACGGACTGCAAGGCTGAAACAGGGCTGTTCTAACTCTTTTAATTATTCAGAGGTATGCTTTGGCCGTAACATGCAATGAACCTTATTGACGCGTTACCTCACCTTTGAAAGGCAGCGGCACATGATCAACTGTGGATTGCTATTACACTGGCGCGTTTGCCCAGCAAGCCAGATCACTTTTGGTTGAGGCAACAGACATGCTTGTGTGTGAGGTGAAAAGGCATGAGCATGTCATCTATGGGAGCACCACTGTTCCACCAAGCCTTTCGAGTGAAGCAGGCATGGGATGAGGTAACAGCGAGTGTGTCCTCGTTTTCTGGTATCACCAGATCTTTGCATTGCTGAAAGCGATATGATGATGTCTGAAGATGTGGAAAACGAAAGTTCACTGCTGAACGAGAACAGTGGCTGGGAATAGGGACTTAATTATCTGTGTGTGTGTGTTTTATTAAAATTTTTGGTCTGCAGTTCGTAAAATTTAAATAAAAGTGCGATCTTTGTTCACACAACTCGAGCTAGTTTTGGGCCGTTATTTTTCTACTGTCGCAATTTAGATTCCTTACCCAGCTACAGATGATTTACCTCTTCGGCCAGCTCCTTTGTTGGCACCGGCACATGCAGTTCAGCAGCATGCCTTCAAGTCCTTTAATGTGTCCTCATTTATGTCCAACAGACATCCATCACGCATGGCAATGTTATGTAACATTCAACATAACGCCACAAAGAATACCGTGACTTTCTGAAGGCTGTATTGAAATGTTCCACCTGACCTCTAGATATCTGAAACGCATTTTCAGCAATCCAAATGTCCTTTCAATTACAGTATGTGCTTAAATCTGATAATGATACGATTTGTTCTTTAATATGTATAGCTTTTCTTTTGGTATTTCATTAAACAGTATAGTTACGTGAAAGGACCAGATATACTCTATAAAAAAAATATAGAAATAGCAAAATTATTTACTATTTTGACAACATGCGTGCATGCGTGTGAAAATGAGCAATGCACTGGTACGAAACTAGCAGAACCACTTCGCATCGTGCTTTGCACAGATGGAAAATAGAGCCCAGTGACTCAAAAACTGTTTGGGTCTTTTTCAGACTTCCCAGGAACCTATGTAAGTCAGTGGATTTCAAACTGTTGGGTGCCAAATAAATGGGAGTGGTCCTGAGATGATTTTCTGAATTAGGACAGGGTTAGCAGTAATGAATTGTCTGAGGCCTGTAGAAAAGTGTGACGGGGCAGTCACTGGCTGATTCGGGCCAGTGATGATGCTTCCACCAATCGCAGTTGCGATGTAGCATGTCGAACTTACTCAACTATCTGATGTGTGTTCGTGCAACTTTGCTCATAGTACAAATCATGAACAAATACAGTTTTTGCATGAAATATGTGAACCGTCATAATTGATTAATGCTGAACGAACATGGGATCAGTACATTACCAATGCTTAGATAGTTAATGAATACCTTAAGTAAGAGTATACTACTACATTATTTGTTCCCCCTCAACTAAAGTGTTACCAACATTTCTTTACATTTTGGCTTTGGAATCTGCAATTGAGCACCCACGTGGGCCTATGACATCTTTAAGTCTGCACAAGATAAATGGTACTGGTACAAATTTGCAGTATTCTTTAAGCATCAAACTCGCCAAAGAAGTGGCTAAAGGAGGCAGACCGGAGGAACTTACAGTGAAGGATCCACATTTCTTACCAAATGTTTTTATGTGAATAAAACTTAAACATATATAAATAACTTTGACAGCCCTAATATATATTTAACGCGATAATCGTGCATGAACAGGAATTCATTATAACGTGACAATTTTTTTTGATGCCATTAACGCATGTTGAGTCAGATGGCAGCTCGGAAAAAATCATGAACAATGAAAAAGGAATTTTGAATGACAGGTTCAGCTTCAAAACTCTGTCAGATGGGTACATTGGCAAGACCAAAGTCATTTGCAGTTACTGTCGATGTGAAATGAGTCACCACCGAAGTACATCTAGTCTTAAATGCCATACCAGGCTGCGGCTCTTCTCAGAACACATTCGCATTTTCATGTCTTAACATTATGATAATACTTTCGTAAATATAAATTATTTATTTATGGGTTAAAATTATTATTTTTCATTTAGGTATTTCTTTAGCTATATGTGAATGAGGTGGTCCATCGCGCGCTTCTGTGATGTCTTAACTGCATAATTTACATCTTCCTCAAAGTCATTCTCTACGAGAGTTTCCGGTGAATGCTTTCCGGAGTTTTCTTCAGTGTCCGAGATTGGATGTAGGCTTATTAAGTTTATTGGGTTTCCTAATTCTTTCATATACTTTTCGTAGTAAATCGTCACCACGCCTTCCCAGATCTTTGTAAAATTATTATATTTTTTCTTATTTACATATTATAGCCAGCTGAGTTCGGAGTGGTGAGGACATTTTGCACTGCTCGGTCAGCACAGTTACAAGTAGT
>JAODKC010000021.1:11444864-11456045 GCA_026777985.1 Mormyrops attenuatus
GTGATTGGTTGCTTAGATAATTGCATTAATGAGAAATTGAACAGGTGTTCCTAATAATCCTTTAGGTGAGTGTATACCGTTATTGCATTTAAAATCGTATCTCAAACCCTCTTCTCTATTCTTTGGGGCTCTTTGTAAATCTTGGGTCAGACATTTAGGATAAAATGGCTTTTTGCTTTAAAAAGGTTGCCGACCTTTGATCTATACTTGGTTGTGTGACTAAGTAATATGTAATATTTAGCAGGTAATTGTGGGGGTTGGGTTTTTCTTAAGTGATTAAGGGTTTCTGATGACCTTTGGACAGTCTTTGTTGTTTATTGTTGGTAATTGATTTCTAATAATAAATGCATACATTTACATAAAGCAATCATGCCTTGCCAACTCTAATATTGATAAGAATATTAACACCTGAAAAGCCCTTAACGGTGAATGTTGAATAAATTCATGATTTAATTATATATATAATGAGATTACATGGGTAGAGCAAGTGATGGACTTTTGTGCTGTCACAAAAGTGCTGTCATTCCAACAGCTCCTCAAATTCAGTTTTCTTGGTGGTAGCAAATTTGCATCAGACAGTGAACCCAAAACCGTACCAAACCATGATTTTTTTTTTCTTTCTTTTTTTTGTACACTCAAGGTGCTTATCGTTTTTTTTGCAAGATAACATTCAAGTAGTTGTAGAGAAATACAAGATTTGTAGAAAGATGGGATGGTACTTTCGTGAAGCTTGATGTGTGAGGTAGAAGAAACAGAAGGTTCTTAAATTTAAGCATGTGCTTAATTGAAGCTGTACTACAAGATAGTCTCCAGTGTTGTGCTTGCGACTGAGGGGCTATTTTTTCCAGTATAAATATTGATATCAATGTAAATATGTGAGTCATTAGTGCTCTAGTTGTTCTGCTTTAAAATATTGCTGATGCCTTATAAATTGCACCTGGGACTTATTTGACGTCTTGTTAGACCACACTACGTAAAAATATCCCAGAATCTCAGGCCATAATGGTACAGACTTTGAAAGGACAGGCCACGATGACAATGCCAAACAGAAGATCAGCTGTGCTTCAATTTATTTCTGTCGTATGTGGCCTCCACACTTTGGGAGCTCCTCATACCAACTTTAAAAGTGTGGTCACACAAGTGTGGTGCGAAAAATTGCATCATCACAGTGCTGAGTGAAAGCGGGCATGGTAATGGATGTCACATTTTATTTCTCAAGTGTTGGTGGGGTGATGTTAATAAGGGATAAGTTACATATGTTTTTTTAAAGCCAAAGTCTACCTCAAAACTAACTTTTTTTCTTGTGCCTTCCAGTTAGTATTGGTGAAATTAGTAGCACACAGTGGAATAAATGCATATTGTAATATTTTATATTGTAATATAAAACCTAGCCTGGTAAGCTAGGTGTGAAGCATATTAATTAGCGATATTAGTGTAATAAAATGCACTGTAATATGCTTCCTACCTTCGAGACCTGTTTGAATGCTCATTGCCACTCATACAGCTTTTCTCTTGTTTACAAATTAAGCAACCTGCCATGTAGCCTTCTGATTAAGTTTCTGCAAAATCTCTCTGCTACCGAAAGTGAGGAACCTGATTTTCACATTACGTAGCTATAATGGCAGTGAATGAGACATGAATATTTTTTTGCGCTAGTGTGACCGCATCTTAACTGGTTGCAATTCACTTGTTCTCATTTACCATGAATATGTATCACTTGTGTCTGTGTTGCATGGAACCAGTGATATGTTGGTAAACTTGAAGCATGCACACAGTCAAACGAGTAGTTATGCTGTGGCTGTAATGGTAGGGGCATGGGTGCTGTAGGTGCTGTGGATGGTGGCATGGGTGCTGTGGGCAATGTAGGTGGTAGCGTGGGTGCTGTATACGCTGTGGATGGTGGCTTGGTTGCTGTTTTTGCTCTGGATGGCGTGTCTGGCAGCTGTAGATGCTGTGGGTGGTGTGGGTGCTGTAGGCCCATGGTTCTCAGCCTTTTCAACATTAAGGCCAACCTATTTATCACTGCATGTTGCCAAGGCCCACTCTGCTATGTTAGATAGTATTTAATAACAAAGTTCCAATATTATACGTGTTTCAAAAATGTTTTTTTTGGCACAGAAAGAAAATTTACATTCAGACACCAGAAACTAACAAGTCGAGCCTCCAGCAGCTATCAGTGTTCATCTCCTTTTCTGTGCTGGGAACAAATACATCTGCGCGATATGCCAGAAATGTTATCGCGTCAAAAATGGTCGTATCACTAGATATCGATAATTATTGATAAAAAAAAAACAATTCCAATAAGCTAACGCTGCTTGAATCCTTAATACAACCTTTCTGTAAACAATATCTGACCATAAAATAGGTAATTCACTTATAGCTCAGCAGTGGAATTCATAGCTTTTCCTTGGGTTTCACGTGTTTATTGTTTGTGGCTATATACGTAGTCGCCTTGGGCCACAACTCATTGGTAAGCATGTCTGGAACCCGAGGAGCATGGCACTTCTGAGGGGTCAGAATTACTATCACACAAGGAGGGGGACAGCATGAATTTGTAAAATTTAGAAATTTTGAACCCTGTGTAAGAGACACTGTATAAAGCATTTACTAAATCACAGCCTTTGCGATTTGCTAATCGTGTTGTTTCAATTTGCGACTTCTATTTGAAATTGATAAATCATTCAGCCCTACTATATTTACTGCTTAAATTATGCTTGGTGCTGGCAGCCCCTTACAGACCAATGGCTTCTCCTGATTTTAGATTCATACAGCACCCGCACCACCTTCCACGTTGCCTACAGCACCCGCACCACCTTCCACGTTGCCTACAGCACCTGCACCACCTTCCAAGCTGCCATCCACGTCACCTACAGCTGGGTTTCTCAACCACTGGGCTGCAGTCCACCAGGCCATCGTGTGGGTGCTGTATGCCCCGCGGATTGTGGCGTGAGTGCTGTAGACACTGTGGTTGCTGTGGGTGGCGGCATGGGTGCTGTTGGTGTCATGAATGCTGTAGGCACTGTGGAAGGTGGAGTAGCTGCTGTAGGTGGCGTTGGTGCTGTAGGTGCTGTGGATGGTGGCGTGGGGGCTGCAGACGCCGTGGATGGCAGCGTGGGTGTTGTAGGCAGCAAACGCAGTTTCTGCGTTATTGGGTGTTGCTAGATGACTCCTTGGCCTTACTTTCAAAATTGTGTCAGATGTGGTATGAACTGAGATTGTCTTTATGTTTCTGCGCACTTTTTATTTTAAGGATTCCTCCTCTGTGAAACTCTAAATAATCAATCATTCTTTAAATGGGTCATCTGGCTTTCATTTTAGGCAGTACGTTTCCTTCCCTGCAGGTGAGTGCAAGGATGGCAGGGCTTGTCTCTCCTCCTGGTGGCAGTGTTGTGCAGACTAGCACCCAGGAACCTACCAGGCTCAAACTTACTGGGAGCTAGGGGTGGGCAATATGGCCAAAATGTCATTAATCTCGTTATTTTTTAATCGGTGAATTTGCTTTGTTTCACATCTGTCTGTGTTTGTTGCAGTATTTTGCAGTCTGTGAATTTTCGGGCATCGCATGATAGGCACTTGCTGGTTTGTTCTCCTGTTTTATAATAATACTGTTCAGTAGTGCATTGTGACTGGGCACACTTGTTGTGTGTGTGTGTGTGTATGTCACAAAATTATCTGCTAAATAAAAGTAAATGTATTGCTGTAATTCTTATAGTACCTCTGAAATATGTTTTGTGGATTCAGTTGTAACTGGTCATATATCGCAAAATGTCTGAATATTAAAGCAGGGGAAGATGAGCCTTTTTCAAGCCTACCTAGGGAATAATAGGGCGATTATGTCTGCTAGTATTTAATATGCATAATACCCACATAATTTTCTGTTTTATCTGGGGTTACATGTGATTATTTTTATGTACATTCTCTCATGCATAATCAAAGATCATAGAGGTGTTTTATTGTTAGCCTGTTTATAGGAATTTGTCATTTTCCTTACAAGCAGTTAAATTACAGATCAATAAGTCTGATAGAGACCTGTGTTGAATGACTTGCAGTTAATTACCTTAACGGGTTAGTGACCTGTTGCATGTTCAGCCCATAGCAGTACTAAGCCTAATCATATACCTCTCTTCTCCCATAAACAGTGTTATTGTATTAGGTGTAGGGCTTCTGTGATTAGAATATATTTTTTTTTAATTTAGTCGATGTAGTCGATGACGTCAAAGCTTAAAATGCGCCGAAATAAATATTTTAACTATTCATTATAACAGGTTTTAAATTCTTTTGCTTGCTTCGACAATTTTTACCATTCGCTTTGCTGTAGGCAGATCACCCAGAATCCAAAGCAGTAAAGGTCTGAGAGCTCCATAAGACCTTGAAGTATGAACAGAAAAAGGACTTAGGCCCCATCTGAGCTGAAGTAAACCAGAAAGAGAACTGAGTCCCCTTTCAAATGAACTTGCATTGTGAACAGCTATTGACCCCTGCCCTCCCAGGCCCTCTCTTCTGCCTTCTTGTCTTCATCCCTGTTTACCACTTTTGAGTCACATGCTGTAGGTGGGCTTGCATGCTGCACCGGCCCGCTTATGTGTCTGGGGCGTAACTTGATATTTCAGTTCATTTTCCTTGTCCTCTTTATTTTCCAGGAGGCTGCTCGAGTCATCTTTCATCTCTTTCTCACAAAACGACATATCAGGATCCAGAGACCATCCTATCTATCCAGATCCTGCCAGGTGGGTCCATCGGGATTGATATCTTCATGATGTCTTTAACTTACGATTATTATGACAATTTCACAAGCGTTTCTTAAAATTCGCCCATAAAGAAATCTGGAAAACCAAGGTTTTTGCTTGCTTTTGTTGAAAGATATTTCAGCTGGAAAACCGAATGTAAAGCGAACTTTACCGTGTTGTCATAATTAAGGTTTAAACCTGAATACACTTTTGGGTATTCCTCCCTGGTATTTTCTCTTGATGATGTACGCAGGGATATGCATATCTATACTGAAATATTTCAGAAAGTGGATTTGAGTTTAAACTTTAACACCAACACCACGGTAAAGTTAGCGTTATATGAAGTTTTTCAGCTGTTGTATCTCTCAATGTTTGTAATATATTTCAGAGTTTTTATGTGTACACTTCACATTCAGTAGCCCAGCTGTCTTGCTTAAAGTCATTGGTGGTGAATGGACACAGTGCAATTATTAATAAATATGTGCAAAATTGCATAACATGAAAGTTACATGGTGTACATTGTCCCCCTAGTTTAATGCTTAAAGCACACTTTACAGGACATTTCTTTTATTTAGGTGTATCCTTGCCATCACGTTACAGCAAATAGCAAGTGGGCAAGTTTAGTGGAATCGCAAAAGTATTGCAAGGGAATGCAAAACTATTAAAAAAAAAAAAATAATTTTCCCACGGCAAACAATAAATTTACATACAGTCTAATGCACAGGCTACAGTGACACTTTAAAATCCGAATGGGTTAATTATAGTTCGAATATGAATTCTTCCCTTCTTGTTTGAACAAATGTTTGAATATCTGTTAAAAAGCGACAGCTCCAGTAGCTGGCGTTCATTTCATCATTAAATGAAGAATATGCTCCCTTTTCCTGAAGCGAACAGAAGTCCAGCTGCATGGTTTGGAAAATGGTTTGACCTGAATTTGAATTTGTCTGCCTAGAGATTTTTAGAAGTATAGGTCTATAGAAAATTACTCTTCATGAGATGTTTCTGATTTCTATATTGCAGGGTTTATTATAGCTGCATTTAGTTAACAAAAAAAAGTTTGATGCAGAAAGCTATCATAGAAATGTGAAGTGCATAGGAATCTATAACTGCCTTGCGGGATCAATATCAAGGTTTGTTTATCCCAAGCATGGGAGTGAATGAACCTCTAATGTGTTTCTTTGTATCCCAATTTATAGAGCAGAGATTTTTTTTATGGTAGAACATCAGAAATTTACAAACGAGAGGAGGCCATTCGGTTCATCAAGCTTGTTTGGGGAGAACTTAACTAATAGCTCAAAGTTGTTAAAATCTTATCTAGCTTTGATTTAAAGGAACCCAAGGTTTTAGCTTGCACTACACTAACACGGAGACTATTCCATACTCTAACTACACACTGTGTACTGTAAATAAATGCTTTCTCAAATTCATTTTAAAATGTTCTTCCGCTAATTTCCACTTATGGCCACAAGTTCTAGTATTTAAACTAATAAACTTGGTACACTTGTTAAAATGAGGGAGTTCCTCCTGTATGTGAAACTAGTGACTCAAAATGTTAGCCAGCCTGTAGGCATTATGAGAGTTGGCTAGATTTTGCCTAAATTAAATCTGGTATGCCTAACTGCTGGAGTAACTGCTGAATCGGGTTCCTGCTACCATGGTTGTAATGGCTGAGCATAAAATCATTGTCCATTGCAATGTGTTCATTGGTCTTTTTCTGATCCCTCGTATTGGCCCAGAAAAACGTCAAATGTTTTTGAGAAGAAAGTCATTTGCAATTGAATTTGATTGATGTATTGACGTTTTATGGCTAGATACCATTTCTCATCCACACCTCATCATAATCCTTCAGGGGTGTGTCTGTTGCTTGTTCTACAGAAACAGGTTGTTTGGATTTGTATTTTCTGTATTTTCCTGTTTGCATTTTTGTTTTTATGCTTAATTACTAATCTTCATAGCAGTTAAGAGGAATTTCAATCATGAGTCTAAACAAGAAACATTTTTTATGACAAACATTTTCTAAAGCAAGGAATCTTTAATGAACAGTAGCTGTGTGTTTGTGTGTGAGCTTTCTCTAAAAATTAACCTGTTAAACCTGGTTATCACTTGCTGTGATCTACGCCCCAAACTTCCATCCTGCTATTGGTACCTTCTATCCAGTCCGATTTTTTTTGTTCCCATCAGGCACATGACTCATCACAAGTGTAACCTGCCACAGATGGGCCTTATTCTTACCTTTGCTGGCTTGGTTGAAGACTGACCCTTTCTTATCATTTTATACACTGGAGCCTTTGTGCATAAAGCTGATAGAGGTGAATGATTCTTTATCACTGTTACGGTTCGCTTGTGATGGCAATCTCTCACCAGCACGCTGCCCTGCAGTCTGACAGTTGGCATGCAAATGGCTCGATTTTCATCGTCCACTTGACTCCGTTTGATTAGGTGGATGGAGTGCCCAACCTATTTACAGACACCAGACTGACATTTGATTTTATTGTGGGGTTTCTTTAAATATTTCATGATATCTTTTGGTGGGGGCCATGGTGGTTGTTCACAGTGGCTGTTGCTCCTCCTCTCAAATGGTATGGCTTTACTTTGTCACTTCAGAAGGTTTGCAGAGATGCTGTCAGCCTTTGTCCACACTGGTTCACTCAGCATAAGGAAGCATACTGAAGTCAGGTCACAGGCCCGGCTGTCGTGAGGTGACGCACCCTCTTCTGTCTTGCTGCAGGTTATCCCCAGCTGCCTACTACGCCCAGCGCATGATTCAGTACCTGTCACGACGGGACAGCATTCGTCAACGCTCCTTGCGCTACCAGCAGAACCGCCTGAGGCCCCTACCGTCGTCCTCCTCCTCCTCGGATGGTCCTGCCAGCAACCCGTCTCCACCTATGGAAAACACGGAGGTGGACTTTGAGGAGTTTGAGTGAGTCACCAGCCTTTCTTCAGCTTCAAATCGGTCTGGTATAAACCCTAAATTCTTACTTATCCCCAGTAGTCATCTGCAGCAAGATGCTTGTTGCTGATGTAAAAGTCACAGCCTTCTCCTCAGTTTGGAGTTTCATGCACTCTCTGTCACCGTTAGCAGTAGCTAAACGGTGAAATGATGATGCCATGTCATCTAGCCCAGTGTTTCCCAACCCAGTCCTCGGGGAACCTCAGACAGTCCACGTTTTTGCTCCCTCCCAGCCCCCAGCCAGTCAGGAACACCAAGTACCTGGTACAGGTGTGCTGGGAGCTGAGAGGAAGCAAAAACATGGACTGTCCGGGGTTCCCCGAGGACTGGGTTGGGAAACATTGATGAAGCCCAAGCCGCCTCCTTATGATAATCTGACACTGCTGTGTCCCGTCAGGCAGGTGGCTGTGTATGTGCCTTATCCTGTGAACACTTTCTTCCGTTACTAACAATGATGATGAAAAGAAACCTGTGTAAGCCTGTGAAGTTCCCGCTTATGGGTGACTGTTAATTTCTTTCTTTATGGGATCCTCCTCTTCCCAAGGCAGTAAGGCAGTAACCCAGCTGTTAGGTCACACCAGTTTGGCTTCCAGATTATTCTGACAGTACTGCTATTTCCTGCCACCTTAGGTTAACATGGGTTTCTCCCAAGAGCGCATGTCAGTACCTTGAGTTGCTGTACAATAAAGCTTGGATAAGTTTCACCAATTTAGATTTGCAGCAGTAGTGTTTTTATGTTTGTCCTGTCACCTAGTTACTTTTTTAAAGTCGTTTTGATGCTTTACGTCAGTCAGTTTGTAATTACAGTACTTAATCCATTCCGAACTCGGGTTAGAATCCTGAAAAGGTCACGTTCTGATCGAATTTTCCCCATAAATAATGGAAAACCAATTAATTGGTTCCCGGCCCCAAAAAAATGCACCTAAATTGTCATGCTTCTCGTCCGATCATCTCATGTGCCACGCCCCCCTCGTTAACCTTATGTGGATTCCCCGTGTTTACCAGCTATTCTCTGTTGTTGTCATTAGTTCATTGTAGTTAAGTCCGCATTTAAATTTGTTTCCCCAGTCCGGTCATTAACGTTGCGTAGAAGTTTCTTGTTCTGTGTTGCTGCTCCCTGATTAAACCCCGAAATTTCCCGATCCTCCGTCTCCCTGCTCTTGCTTCCCTGGTGTGACGTGACGTAGATATATTTTTTGTAGCATTTAAACATAAAATGAACAGGATAAAACCATATACTAAACACATCTAAGCACATTTATCAAAACAGTAATTTGTAAAGTAAGAAAATAAGTGTATCCAAATGTGTAAAGTTAAAAAATAATTTTTCAATAATTTTTTTAACTCAACTGCGTTTCGAACAGACTTGCGCTTTACCACTTTCAGTGCTGCTTTTTTTTTTTTGGAGCCATGGCTACCAATAAAAGAGTAATCTAAAAAAAAAATTAGCAGTCTTGCTTTTTCACAAACACTGTGCCAACACTGTACACTGTGCGTAACATTTTTTTCTTAATGGCTTTCAAAACGATAAAGAATGTACCCCAACATGACCCCAAGACTGCGCCAACAGTGGACTATGCCATGTGGTCCATTGTTTATTTTTATTATTACTCTGTATTTGTTAATTTGTTCATAAATTGCAAACTTTTAGGTTATAACATTTGTTACCCTTTGTGTCCGCTGAGAGACGTGCCGCGTGACTCATTTCCCTGCACGTACAAATTATCTTAGGTCAGCGTTCACAGTTCGACTTCTGAGATTCAGATTGAGTTCTAGGTCATTTTTTTTCAAACTGGTTGGTTTGACTTTTAAGAAATTCGAGTTCTAATGAGTTCGAGTACTGAGGTACCACTGTATTAAAATTTGCATCATGTTAATTTAATACATTTGGACATTGCCAGTATCATCAGAAGGTGACAGTAGATGCTATGTCTCTTTTTTTTATGTTTTAAGAAAAAATTGTTTCCTATACTGTTGATGTGCCTGTTTTTCAAATACCCCTTTTTCTCTCTCTGTTCCCTGCCTTGTTCCTCCTGGAGAATGCCAATGGCCAACTAATTGCCCCATCATACATATGCATTGTAACATGCTCTGTGAAGACCAACATTTTAATATAGCTTTCATCCAGGAAGACAGTGTAGCATGTAGTTACCATGGTTTCCACATAGCAGTACAAATCAAACAGCAAGATAAAGAGAAAAGAAAGCTAATTGAAAGACTGCACATCTACACTTAAGGGCTTGGAGAACAGGGGGCCTTAAAAGGCAGGCTGTCTAAAGCGTGCCCAAATGCTGGAGCAAGCTCTCTGATTGGGACTGTGCTGTGTGGTGCTTCTTGTACAGCCTGTTAGTGTGGTTGCAGGAAGTATTCCTTTTTGACAAGTATAATTAGAGATTCTTGCTCCTCGTTAAAAGTTATCTGAAAAGCAGAAAACTTTATTTTCTTCATGAGACCCTTCTGAAAAGGATTCAGCCTGATGATGAAGAGCATTTAAATGCTAGAGAATGGGAAGTGTTGCACATTCATGATGGGCAGCCTCACTATTTCCAATCATCTGTTTTCATAATAAGCTGGATGATGGAGGAAGGGATGACAGTTGGCTTTGTGTTTTGTCCAGTGTTTGTGTGTTTCTCACTTTGTAAATACTCTGCAGCACATTAACCCCAGGGTTTGTGACTTGTGAGAAAACCCAGTATCCATCATCACTGAGGATGCTGGGTGTAAACTTTGGGACAGTCACACCCTCATTATCGCAGCTACTCTAAATGGCCCCTCTGCACTGTGCATTTAGTCAGGGTGTAAATCATTGGCCCCGAAGTGATTTCAATTCAGTTTTGATTACACAGACAAGAATCGCATATCATTGGAATCCAGAGAACTTCCTTGATCCACTCGTCTAGGTTGTGTGCTCAAGTATTCCAGAGTAATCCCGTGAGCAATGAGGCATATATTTTTAAACGTATTCCACCAAAACACACCCCTAATAATCCAGGAAGCATTGATATTATTCACATTATATGAAAAACAAAGTGCACATTCACTTCTGCAATGATCCATGTGCTACCCTTCTGAGGAAAAACATATTTTTTTACAATGAATTTATTATTAGAATTAGTAGAAATAAGAAAACGCAGAATTCTATTTATTAGAAAGACTCATATTTGTAGCGTCTAAAAATTTTTTATATTAGATGAGCTTAAAAATTGAGAAATTTAAATAGGCAAAAGTAGTTTTTTTTCCTCATAAAGGATGATGGCAAAACTGTGTCAGCATTCACACATCAAATTATGACATGTGAGTAGCCCAGAATGAGTTAATGGATTTTTTGATTATTTTGATTACCTAAATTCAAACCTTTTTGAATTTCACAGATATGACCGTGGGAACATAATTCCACACTATTAATGGAATACAAAGAAAGAATCATCCATCCATCCATCCATCCATTAACTACCGCTGTTCCGGGTCGGGTCGCGGGGGCAGCAGTCTAAGCAGGGAAAC
>JAODKC010000021.1:11456145-11471126 GCA_026777985.1 Mormyrops attenuatus
CCGCACTTCGTCTGGTTCCTCACCCAGGACCTGTTTGCCTTGGGTGACCTTACCAGGGGCATAAAGCCCCGGGCAACTTAGCTCTTGGGATCATTGGAACACACAATCCCCTCCACCACGGTAAGGTGTCGGCTCCAGGAGAGGAAGAAAGAATCAAGGAAAAGAAATTTAGTGTAAATTGTAATAAAGGCTGCTAAGGTGTATAGGGGAAAAAACACAAAAGGAAGCACTACCTAATTGGCCACTTTCACCTGGCTACTTGGTAGTGCACTGAAATGGAAATTTTGACCGATACCAGCAACCAGTATTATCTGGTATATTTTTGTGCAGTATGACTGATACCAGCTAACCTCTGAATTACTTGACGGGGAGGTGCTGCCAAGCTTGCCAGTGCAGTTTAACAGAATGACAATACATCGTGTTTTATTTAGTGGAAAATGAAAGATTGTTCTGGCAGATTTAATCATTTTAAACGTGTTGCGAGCCAATACTTTAGGGCGTCTTCTAAGTGGTGAATGAGCCACCAAACTCCCTCGTCCTCCACTATGGAAAATGGTGAGTTATGTAATGCTATCATCTTTATTATTTTAGGAATTGTGTTTTTAGCTCTGGTACTGCTGACATTTTAAATATTGATTAAACAACATTAAAGTTTAAACATCGGCTGGCAGTATTGGCCAAGATTACACATTGGACCGATGTCGATATCTTGACAAAAGTATATTTGTACTAAGTCCTGCACCCTCTAAATCTGTAATCTTTAATTGAATCCTTATGTTTGGCAAAGTGCTTGTATAGACAGGTGAGTCAGCATTAATATGCCCCCTTTTCTGCCAGCTGAAGACAATGTATGGCATCGCTAGATAGCATAAGGTAAATGAGCCTAGTGTTGAGGTGCAGAGTTCAGAGAGCACCGCTCTGTAATGCTGTGATAGCCTTTGTATAACTTTGGCTCTGTTGCATGGATGGAAACGGCACTAAAGATATAATTCGAGTATCAGTCCTTGTCAAATTTAAATCTTAGTTTTATTGAGGTATTTGCTGTAACCTAGAAATCAACCAAATTCTAAATATTGAGATTAAATGTCCAAGTGATTTTCTTGTATTTTTTGTGGTATTGCAGTTCAGCAAAGGGAAGTCCTTTGTTCATAATAACTATATAAGATGTTTAGTACATACCTTTTGAGCTTTGAGACTAGAAACCATTCTTTGGATTTTGTGCAGTTACTATATTTGTTCATGATTTGTACTTGAGTAGTAACCGGATTACTAAGTTACTTGTGCCCCCTCAAGTAAAGTGCTACTGAGTGTGCAGAGCACAGTAATTAAGGGAAAATCACTGGGGGATTCCCTGAGCTGGGCTGTCCACTGAACCATCAAGCTGGCTATTAATGCTCTGAATTTTCAGGACAAGGTAAATTGCTTCCGTTAATCTTTCCTTGTTACCTGATGAGTGCAGGCTTGTCTGACTTGTATTATATATGATATGTTATGTGATGTTTTGGTTGTTGGAAAAGGGCGAATGTAATCAACCTTTAGTGTTGCTCAGCTTCAGCCTTGAGTCTTCTTCAGTGGGGCTTCTCCATGCTGTGGTGATGCTAATTTGTCCTTTCTCCATGTTTGACAGGGAAAATGGTGACCGGGCCAGACACCGGACGCCACGCAATGCTCGAATGTCCGCCCCCTCCTTGGGCCGCTTTGTCCCTCGGTGAGACAGCCGTCTACGTCCTGCCAGTGACAGTGCCTCTTCTGTGCTCTGTTTTTTCTGTTTCACTATACCTTTACACAACCTTAGGCACCCATAAACGACCATTAGGTCTGTTCCTTGTGATTACTTATCCTGTTAGACGTGTGCATACTACATCGCTCTTTTTGTACCTCTTAAGTGTACTAATATAAGCTTGCTTGCTGCCTGTCTTTTTAAAAAAGAGCTGGGTGTGCCTGTGAGTTTCTCTCACTGAGGATTTATTTCCTTTGAAATCATGCCATTTTTAACTTTGGCTGAGATGCACAGGGAGCAAAGCAAACAAATTCTTCCAGTTATAAAAGAACAGTTACTAAAATACTACATAGTTTGTCTGAAGGGAACACCAGATTGTAAGCTGATCATCAGGTTCTGAAAACTAATTCTTTCATTTAGTTGCCTGAGCTGATAACACTGCAAGTAGTTACAGAGCACCAGTATTTCAGATGGTGTTCAATATTGCAGATGATTGTTTTACTGGTTCTACTCTCCTGTTGCAGATGTTTGTGGATGTGATTTACTTCTTTTATTGTAGGCGGTTCTTGCTGCCGGAGTACCTGCCCTATGCTGGGATCTTCCATGAGCGTGGCCAGTCAGGGCTGGCCACTCACACGTCTGTCAACCGAGTCCTGGCAGGTTGGTGGCCTTTCCACGGCATTTCTGCATCCTCACTTCTGTGTGCATGTTCCTTGCCGCTGATTGGCTGAGCTTCTGTTGTCATGCAGTGTCTGCAGGGTTCTGTCTGCCTGCTGTTGGGGTTCATAGCCTCATTACACATTCCCATCAGATCGTCGGTTGGCTGACTTGAAATGTTCTCCTAAGTTTGACCGTTTCCAGGAAAATTTAATGTTAATGCTAAAGTAAACTGATCCATTGGTGGAAAGATTTATCAGAAGTCCTTTGTCTTGGAACAGACACACGTAAAGCTTGCAGATCTATAGTGGAAATGTTGATATTACACTGTATGTTCCAGCTGGCACACAGTGGGCCAGCTAGAACAGGCCTTGTGCCACCACTCATAAGGATTGTGCTGTTTTATGGATGCCCTCTGGAATATCAGAATCTTTCACTGTTCTGAACCATTTCATTGAATCCTGTGCCCTTTGCAGACTGATGGTAACATGCTGCTTTGTATGGGTTTTGTTTAGCATGGAGAGTGTCTTTTTTTTTTTTTTTTTTGTCCCTCCTTCCCTGTGACATTTGTAATTTATGAGGCTTTTCTGCACAAGAAAATTTGCAGAAATGTGGCTCTTTGGTTGGTAAGATGTGACACTTTGACGGCAAATGAGGCCGTGATTGTTCTTCTGCAGTTGATGTTTGACTGACTTGTGTGTTGCCTTTGTTTTCATGTTTAACTGAAAAAAACACAGATTCTGTTGTTCAGTTCACATGTAATTGTAACTGTGGACAGAAATAGGAGGATGTTGCAGTTTTGCAGTTTAAAGGTACAATTTTCCCCAGCAGAGGGCACCAAATAAATACTTATTCAGAATTTTTTATATAAGACAAGATTACATTGTATTTCCCAGATTCCTGAATTGTGTTTAAGGGACAGGTACAGGGGGGAGGGCTTTAATGTTCTGTTATCTGGAGCTAGGTCTTGTAGGGTCTAGTTAATTTAGTTTGCTGCTGTTTAATGGGGAAGGGGTTTGTGAAGGGCTCAACCTGTGAAGGTATACTGTCAATGTGGGAATCATGAAAGGGAGGCATAATTCTCTGTCACAGTACGCACTGCAGCAGCACAGGGACGGGATACATACTCCAGTACCTTTGACTAAAGTGACCTGTGCCTTATTTGCTGAGAAGTGTCTGTAGGGCAGTCAAATCATTTGTAATTAGAGCTGCCCAAAATTGTGTCACAGTATTGCATCACGATATGTGAAATGTCCCCGAGTACTACTACGATATTTATAAAACAAAAAAGGATTAAATTACCTGAAATAAACTACACGACTGTAACTTATCTATCAATAGGTTATATCAAAACAGCTGGTGGTGTTGCAGAATACCTTGTCAATAAACACAAAGCAGTACTGACAAATACAATGTAATTATTGCACCTGTACACATTACAATGAAAATGCCGAAGTGATATATTATGCAGCCCAATTCGTATTCCATCACTTGCTAATTTGGGTCATTGTTAATCCAACACAATTTGAGCTTTAGAAAACTGCAGATGGTGCTGTAATCTTCAGTGTAACATGCAGTCAGTTTATTAGTCAGCTTGGTCCTGGCTAATTATGATAGAGGACAAACTCACATGCCATGCCATGCGGGCTGTGCTGGTGAGACTAGCATTCAGCTTAGCAGACATGGTATCACCCTAGAGTGCAACAGCTGATAAGATGGTAAGGTTGAGGTTATGCATTTGCATCTAGGCGAAAGCCTCAGTTTGATTGGCTTACTGAAGCCATGTTTTCTGACGATTGTTCAAGTTCAGAACATGGACCCTCAGGCTCTCTTTCTATGGATGTATCCTGACATTCCTGATAGAAACTGATTAAGGTTCAGCATCCCTCTGCTGCTGCTTATAGGAGAGCTATTAACCAGACTGTATACCTACACAATGCTTTCTCATATTTTTACTGCACTAAAGAGCTTTTGTTTATATGTGTGATTCAGTGAGGTCAGATAAATTCAGCATAGCCTCCAGTATAGATCCAAATGGCTTTTTTCTAATGGTATTTTGTCTACATAGATAGCATACCAGTGTGGAATCATTTCCATGGCAACAGGCTAGGTTGGCTCTATGAAAACAATAAGATCATTGGTGTCACCATTTTTTCATAGTTTAAATGTGCTTTGGTTTTAAAGCATGAGTTTATAATTAGGTGACGTTGCTTATGAAGTCAGTGATGTCTCTGCAGAGACAGGCTAAGATGAAACATTTAATGGCTTCATGGCCATTTACTGAGAGTGAAGGCCCTGTTTCTCCATGCTTGTCAGAAGATGCAGAGTGCCGTTTGTGTCAGGGGAATGCTGAATTAGGCTTCCTGTGCACTACCCTAACCTGAGGAGGAGGCTCACCATAGCAGTTGGTATGAATTTCATTTGAGTTCCTTCTGTGTGTGAAGGGGTAATAAAAGTGATTCTTCGTCTAACCTCCAGTGACTGGAGGGGAGAGCAGAATAGAAGTAGCGTCTCCATTCTGTATGCTGCTGGAGCAGGTGGCATGGAGACTGGGTCATCTGTAATGTCTTGGTGGTGTGCTTTCTCATGTCATCTCAGCCCCCCCCAATCCTGTAAATGCAGGACCTGCAGAGAAGATGGGCCAGGCGGCTTTCAATAAATTCATTCATTTGTTCCAAAATGGCTTCCTGCACACCGCACTGATCAGGCTGGATTAGCAAAAGGCTGTGATGGCTTGTTCTGCACCACTGGTGATTGTATTCCCTGGACTTCAGGGAATACATATGGTTTTGGGACTGGTTCTCCACCGCAGACACTTTGCTTGTTAAGGCAATAACATGGAGGTGGGTGCCTGTCCATTAATGGACCTATAAGCCAAGAACTTGAACTTGAAGTGAGTGCCGATAAGTGGCCAATGAAGACAGTAAAGGAGAGTGACATCATAACACTTGGGCTGACTGAATATCAGACATGCTGCCATGCTTTTAACCATCTGCAGTGGTCTCCAAAGCGTTTGTTTACTGCCTGCCTCTATAATCATATCTCTAGAAGCAATAATTCTCAAACTCAATGCCTTCACTGCTTGTTTTCATCAGAGCCCAACAGACTGATGTGTCCTGGGCTCCTTGAGGGCTTTGTTCTCTGCAGTGGGCTTTGGGTTCTGTTGTTTTATAAGAATAATGGACGTTTAAAGTCTCACTGGCTGTATGTCATGAATAACTTCTGTATCCTATGGTCCGGTTACAAGTGGACAGCGCAAATTACATGTGTGAATGCACCCAAAACGCATTGAGGATACATTGAGATCGAATTACTCCGACCACATTCGAGGGGCTGGTCTGGAACACACATTGCTACATACTTAAAGAAGGGTGAACGCGAATGTTTTCTGGGCTGCATTGAAGGCCCGTCCGTGTGTGAATGGAAGTATGTACTTAGTCATTAAACGAACTAAAAGTATTTGACATATGATTTATGTTAGAATGTCTGTCAGTGCAAAATGGGCCACTATGTAGTAAACTGCATTGTAACGAACAACTCATTTTTTATTTTGGTTTTTTTACAACACCAAAAGAAAAGTTTGAATCTGCTGGAAAGCTGGTTTAAAATCAGATTGTCGTTACCCATTTGTATGGAAACCATGTCAAAAGTGTGCATCATTAATATTCTGTGCAAATTCGGGAAAAATAATGTAAGAAGTGATTTATTAAGATGTTTTTAAATTTAGTGTGCACTTTGATGAAGCTTCCATATTTATGTCAAAGTTGCTCCACACTTTATTAATAGTGGTGAACCTTGCTGATAAAAATCACATGAAAGTAAAATTAAAGTGTGTAGGTAACATTGTGCGTTCAGTTGCCTAGAAAATGGATATGTCAATAGAAAATAGGGCTGGGCATTGTTCAAATTTTTTCGAATCCAGCCCCAGAACGTTATAGGAAACAAAAGTTATCAAACTGTGCAGTTCTAATGATGATTCAAAATTATTTAGTATATGTTTAAAAAATCTGTCTCAAGTTTACTCTCAGCATCATAATCATTGTCATCCTGCTGTTTAACTCACTCATTGGTCATCTTAAAAATTAAGATGTGAGAAGACAAGAACTGGTTACAAAAAGACGGTTCATCTTCCACTGTATGGAAGTATTTTTCATCGAGACAGTTTTGAGCAAAAGCAAGTGATTGTCAGCACTATGAGTTATCGAGAAGGGAAATTTCAATCGATTCTTTTTTGTAACCGAGTACAATGGTGCCTGCGGATTACGAACGCTGTGGTCTGTGAACAATTTGGTTCGCGACCAAAAATTTTGTGGAAAAAAATGCATTGGTTTGTGTACAAAATTTGGTTGAACAGATTCATTGACCAGATTCCTTTTTTTATACTGGTGTAGCACCAGCAGGGCGCATTTCCCAGCATGCCCCTCGTGCAATTGTAAATAGAAAGACCACAACAGGCACCCAACGAGCACCGAACCCATATACACAGACAGGAAACACAAGGTTGTCAGACGCCGAATTGCAAGATGCACACACGGTGGAAAATTTACACACACACTAAATACACGCGAGGATCGGACCGGGTGCACACATGACATGGGCAAACAGATGCACGACAATAGGGAAATGCAACCATTAACATTAACAACAAAACAATATAAGAGTTAAGACAGGGGTCTCCAACTCAAGGCCTGGAGAGCTACTGTCCAGAAGGTTTTCTATCCTACCTGGCTTCTGATGAGCCACACCATTTCTCAGGTAAATACCAGGAACAGGTGTGGCTGGCTCATCAGAAGCTAGGTAGAATCGAAAACCTACTGGATAGTAGCTCTCCAGGACCAGAGTTGGAGACCCCTGGGTTAAGGACTGTTAATAAAGAGCATGATTTCCCCAGCAAGCAAGTCTCCATGTCTCTGCTCCCGCGATGCCTCGTTCCGCCCGTCGCCACACTATATTGTGTTTTTCTTTTTTTGGTTTTTATTATAAAAAAACAAAAAATTAATTAACAAAAATGATTATTTGGTAGGCTTGTGAACGAATTAATCGAATTTCAGTGCTTTCTTATGGGAAAAATTGCCTTGGTTCATGTACAAATTGGTTCACCACCACTTCCCTGTAACAGATTGTGTTCGTGAACCCCAGGCACCACTGCAATTGTAACAGCTCTATTATAATTTTATAACTCCTGAAATAACTTCAGAAATTCAGTCCCACTCCAGTGAAACAATGAACCTCTTAGTTGAAATTTGCACAGATTATGAGCTTCATTGGTTATGATTAAAGGCCAAAATATTATCATATGGCAACGAACATAATGCATTACAGATTGAACCCTTTGCCCTTGAATTGAAAAGTATTAGCCCTCCCCTAGGTATATCTTAGTACTGAAGACCTTTTTAAAGCAATATATTTGTACTGTGTTGACGCAGTATAAAAATGCATATCTGCAATGTGAGAAGTTGAACTTTTATTGTGAAATGTAGTTTGAATTTAAGTCATTACATTTGTCTTGCTAATGAAAATCACGATGTTATTACGAAATACAATTTAAAGATTATACGACGAAGACATGAAATATAATACCTTTTATGTAATTATTTAAAAATAAAAGGACACCTTAATTATTGAAATACTTATTTATTAATTTATAGATATTTTTATTTCATTTTGAGTATTATATCATTGCATTCATACCTTATAGGCAGTTTGGTTACCCTGAAATGCACATATAGCTTTTCATTTCTTCTTCTTGTAATGTTTTGCAAATTCTGCATACGGAAGTGATTTTTGTACTTATTTAAATAAAGTGTGGGAAAGTGAAATCCGATTACTAGCGGTCAGTCAAAATGCATGCAGAGACCCATGTTAATGCCAGGTGCGAGTGGGCGTATTTAGCGCTGTCCACTTGCACCCTGGGTGATTTGATCCCATGTTAATACGAGATGTGAACAGGGCCAATGAATGTTTCATATCTCTCTTCAAGTGTGTTAAGAACATAGTCGATTTTGGATTTTTTGCTGAATTTAAAATTCACTTGACTTTGCTTGAGGTTCTTTATTTCACGCTTCAATTTGGTCCTTCCAACCAAATTAATGGACAAAAACAAGGAGCTCTGTTCCCCTCTGAAAGACAGAGCCCAGTCATCCCTCTGTTCCTCTGTGGCTGTGTTGTCAGGAAATCTTTCAGGATGCTTCATTTAGATTCCAGGCACTTGGCAGGAGTGAGCGACGCTTATAGCAGCCTGCTCATTATGAACAGACTCTAGTTATAATGAAATGGGCATATTTAACAAGGCCGGTAAATGCTGCCATTTGCGGGGGTGGTTCTGTGTCAATCTGGGAGTGGGAGTTTTCCTTTAAAAATGAGACTTCGATGAGAAGCTGAAGGCAGTGGACAGGGGCTGCCCTGATGCCTATGGGGTTGTTGTCACTGTCTTTCTGTGTGTTTTTGAATGAAACTTTAGTTAAATGCTAACTGAACAACCAACCACGCTAAAGTGGAGCTAAAATTTCTTCGCCAAAAGCCCCAGAAACCATACGTAAGTCTGCAATGTCGTAAAATGCCCAGGGGCACAAGGGCTTCCGGTTTTATACCTAGTTTGCCAGATGATAAATGTTCATGAAATTCCGGAGTGTAGTAATGCTTCAGGTCCTTCGTTGCATGTTAATCTGCCTTAATGAGCCCATTTTGTCACAGAAGAGCTCCATTGGTAATATCTAATTAGTTTATAGTTGGTAGCGTTACAGGCTGTGTTCTTATGAGCTAAGAACAGCTTTTCCCAAACAGACATTTCTTCTAGGCTCAGGAATTCCAAGCATAGAGCACTCTTTGGACTTTTCAGAGCATGAAATCAAAATAAGACCCTCATTGGCTCGAGCTGAGTGACCCTTTTGGACGCAGTCTTCTCTCATCTCAGTGCTTGCAAGCATGTTTCTAAATAATGGAGCATGTTGTGGACTACAGAATTGTATACCTGGGACACTCTTGTCTTCTGCTCCGCCCATCTAAGGCTTAGTCCTCCCACACTCTCCAACTTCTATAATTTCTATAATTACTGCATGAATCTACTGGAAATATGACAACCAATCAATGTGTTTTCACCTGAATGCTCTGAGTCCTAGTTATGACACGAAACTCTGAAACTACACCAATTAATTTATCGCACTTTCCAGCCATTTATGTGGTTACCTCTCTTTCTTTGTATGTATTAATGTCCATAACTAGCTAGAGATGCGCGACTTCATCAATCAAACTATCAATCGTCAGTAAGGTATCCATTTTAGATTTTCAGAAATAAGGGAGGGCACCCCCACCTTTCTGGGTCCACATCGATAAAATTTTCTGGAGGGGGTGCCCCAAAAATACAAAACAGATCACATCTGACATTGGTTCAAAATCGGACACATCATTTTATTTTTCAATAGAGGGCAATCGAGCAATATGCAGGATTGGTGCAAACTCTCTTCTTCACATTTTCTAAAAGACTTAATTGCGCAACTACACTGACATGTACTTTTTGCACAAAAAATACAGTTCTTATTTACAGTATATAGATGGAATTACTACAATCTACAAGAACAATACTTACACATTAAAGTAATTTAACTTTCGGTTGTTTCACTTGGAATATGCCAATTTCTTGCCCACACTTAAGTCACTTAATCTTGCTTGATGGCTGAACTCACATTCTGAATGGTAACATGATTAATTGCTTCTCTTTACACACACAAACACACACACAGAAAAAAACACAAAAACACCCAGACCTAGATTCATATCTTTATGGGCACAGTCCATTCATTTCTATGGGCAATGCCCTAATCCCAACAATGACAACCTTAACCCCTCCCCGGCCTTAACCTTAGCTATAAGTAACCAAACAAAATACAAATCTTTTGGCAGGTTTAATTTTTTGATTGCTGTCACAGATTTTTATAAAATTGAATTTTCGCTTGTGGGGACCAAGTAAATGAAGAACAGCAGAATAGAATTGATCTTTATTATCAATGTTTATAAGCAACAAAAGACTGTTTAGCAGCTCTAGGATTGACAGCAATCAATAAATGTAAACATAACATAAACATAACATACAGAATATGTAGAAGAAGTGGTGTAAAGTGGTAATATAATGGCAATATAATGTGCAAGTATTAAAAACAAAAGTGACAGTGAGTTAATGAACTTCCAGTTATTTGGGTTGGGGGTTCATTACATCTCGGTCTAGGGGAGGAGGGTTATGCATATGACTGTCTGTGGAAAGAAGCTGTTTGTTCTGTATGTTTTTTTTCGAGTGAGGGTGGTGTCGTATAGATGGCATGCTCTGCCACCCTCACCACCTGTCACAGGTCCTTCCTGTTCTCCTTCAGCTAGAGAACCATACAGTTGGTAGGTCATGAGGCTCTCTATTGTTGACCAGTAGAAGTTTGTCTGCAGGCAATGAGGGACATGTGCGTGCCTTAACTTCCTTATGAAGTAAAACCTCTGGTCCCTAAAACATCACAATATCATTTTAAGACCTAATGTCCACATTGTAATGTATACCTGGACCACACACACATATACACATTTAAATATATACACCCACTTGAAAGTGAAGCTTTTGGTCCGAGTACCGGGTCAGGCCATTTATCCGGTTACTTTGAAGCACTATGCGTCTTCATGTAAGTGCTACATAGTGATGGCAAAACAAGGGCACTTTTGACACTTGATCCCACTAAGACGTGCCTGATAAAACAGTTTTGCCTTAAAAATTTTAGAACAAAGAAAAATGCGGTTCCGTTTTAGGTGAATGTGGATGAGTAGAGGGCTTCCACCCACAGTCAGCTGCTATCTCTGCTCTGTTGCAGCCAGCTGAACAGGCTGCAGGGACCTTCACCGTCTGCTCTCCCCAGGCACTTGCTTTGATGCTTTCGCATCTCACTCAGAGGGAATGCTCTCTTCCTGTGACTGGAAGCAGACTGGTACTCAAGCTGTGGCCCCCTTCCTTCCTGTTGCCCCTTTCAGGCTGTACTTAACTGAGCTGCAAAATTGAAATGGGATGTTGTTAGTGTTCTGTTTGCAAGGTTGAAATCCCATCTAAAAAAGTGAATGGAGTGAATAGTAATGCACCCAAAGCCTCATCAAGCAGGTTAAGGGAAGCGCAGATTGGCATCAATAAACATTTTAATGGAGCCACTTTACGATTCAGCCCGGCGTGTAATTGAAATTTGGCGGGAGGATATTCATTAGAACTGTCACATGTATTAAGCAGGGCAACACCACATGCCTTTTGTTGCGTCCTGTGTGTGCGTGTTGGGGCAACTCACTATGCCTCCGTGGTCTGGTCCATATTTGGTTGGGCCCTGCTGTCCCCATTCTGTAAGCAGGGCCTGTTTCCCACTGGCCAGAGGGAGCACTACATTTGTTGTTGAGGTTTAGATGCTCTGGAAATCCCTCTATGGGTCTCTCTACTTGGCAAAAGCTGCCACTTCGTTTTTACTGATCAGTGGGCCACTCACAGGAGCTAGTCAAGTGATCTAGCTGTTTTGGGTGTGGTGGCAGCACCACACCTGAGGGTACAGCCATGTTGAGGAGCAGGGGGAGCATTGGCACGAGAGATGTTAAGCACACGTGGGAGAGGCATTGCTTTCATTTAATGTACAGCATCTGACGGCTTGTTTCCTCTTACCTGTAAGTTCACCCTTGACACCAGGCTGTGCAGGAATGGGTTGTTGGGGGTGGGAGGGCTGCGCTTTTATGATCCCAATGGCTCTTCTATGACTTCTGACAACAGCCGGCTTAGCAGAGACACCCCATTTTGGTTGCAGATCCCCAGGCACCTGTTTGTTCTGCATGCGTGCAGCAGTGAGATGCTGCTGTCAGTGCCAGCTGGAGCAGTCCTGCTTGGGCAGAGTCTGACGCTTGTGGGACTGTTGTGGCTCAGAGAGGAAGGAGCCGTGATATCCATCTAGGCAACGAATCCTTAACCACCCCCCATTCTTTGCTCAGGCATTTGTGCTCTTAATGTGTTTTTTAAAACGCTTACCTCTTGTAACAGGACAGGGTGTGCCCAGCCTTCTGTGCTGTACTGGCTGGAAAAGGCTCTAGTCTAAGCTAATACTGATTTAAAAGGTTTCTGTCAAGTTACTGCCACTCTAATATGCCAACACGTACATATTTTATGTCAAATGCTTCACCTTTTGCACTGAATAAAAGCTTTACAGGGACTGTTCACCCAAAGAATGAAAAAAGTTATTTCTTCTACCAAACTCCACACACCAGCCATAAGATAATGAGCATGAGCACCCCAGTGATATCTTCTCTGCAATGATACTATTAGTTTGTAGAGTTTGGTAAAAGAAAATGGTTCCTACATTAAACTGGTCAATTCAAATTCGATTTGTAGTGGATTATCTTGAGTAACCAGGTCATAATTTCTAGTAAGAGACATTGCAGTTGAATTTTTCAAATGTACTTTTTGCCACTTTTTTGCCATCTCAGAAAGAATGCCATTCACTCCCATTATATTCAAGAAGACCAAGATTTCTATGGCCAGTATCTCTACAACTAGGCAACTGCCAGAAGAACAGCCTAGATGGATAGATAGCTTTAGTCACACTGAACTGCCCCTTTAAGCAACTAGACCTTTCTATTTGATATTAAAAACATATTACCCAAAAATTGTTAATTTATTACCTTAAAGGATTAGTGATTAATCCCCAGGTGTCCAGCAAAACCCTAACCATAAAACAACGCACAGATTGCCAAAATTGGCAAACTTTAAAATTCCTCAGCTTCCCTCAAGTATAAAAGCTTTGAATTTGTAATTGGGGTGTGTGTAGATAGACAGGCACCATCAGGAACATTGTTGCTAGGTCAGTTTAGCATGAGGTGTGTACCTGAATCCCTTTCCCAAGGCATATAAGCTCTGATTGCTTGTTTTGGGTTTCAGCTGTGTGTGCCGTTTCCAGGTGAGTGGTCGTGTCCGTCTCTGTCACACTGCCTGGCGGTGCATGGCTGGCCTTTACTCCGCTGCCACAGTGGGCGGGCGGGTGCGTACGTGCGCCACTGCCTCTTTATTTATTTAGCTTTATTACCTTCCAAACGCTCATCGGGTTGCTGTCAGCTCCCTGGTCCGCCTTGCCTGCTTTACAATGTGTTGTTCTCAGGTGGTGCTGCTGTGGTGTCTGTTGCGTTCACATGATACTGCTCTGTGCTTTGTGGTCATTTTTACTTTACCTTAAATCTGCATAGACTGCCGGTGACTATATAGATGAAATGTTGTCTGTCATCTGGTTCCTCAGGCTTTCCTGTGGCATGTTCGTCATTGTGATGGTTTCATTCATACGCTGGTTGTCCTCATCCTCTTCTTTCTGCTACAGTTTTCCCCAGGCATGATGGTCTTTTCCAATCTGCTGCTTCTCCACATGTTAATGTAGCTTCCTAAAACAATATAGCTTTGGTCTGGTCACCTGTGCTCCTGTTGAGAGTTTAGGATTAGGTATTTGCTCATTAATTTCCTTGCTGTCCATCATATTAAAAGGCCACAATACTCCCCCTGCCCTGCTTCTTCATTATCTAGCTTTCACATGCATGAGGAATCACTGAGCTCTGAACACTTCTGAGCTGTCTTAGCATGCTATTAGCATGTAATGCATTTATAATATTTACATTTGAGTGCTGAGGAGGGCACTGTGGCATGGGTAGTAAGGTCACCATGAATGTTGAGCAACAGGAGGCGTGTAGCATGATCCTGACCTTTGGGAGAGGGTCCTGATAGGTGTTAGAAGTGAACCTGAGTAAGAGAACTGCCTCCTGCCCACATACTGGTCATAGACATAGACATGGGCATAGGCTTTGCTTGTAATGGTGTGGTACAGCTTTTACTACACCCTGGCATGTTGCATTTTCAAGGGGACACCAGTATCCACACCTTTCCAGCCCTAACTGTCTTGAGCATTAAGAGCATCATTTCCATGAGAATCGTTTTGATTTAAACCTCAGCATCTTCCTCATTGCTTTGTCAATGCAGCTACGGTAGAGCCTCTGTTTTTCTAAATATTTGCCCTCATTTAATTCAGTTCCCTTATTAAGTGTTCCCCAGATTACACTAACTTTAGATAGTAATTTGTGTGCACAACCTTTTGATTATTTCATTTGGCAGAGTTTCATAGTGTTCCCTCTGGGACTGTGTCATGATTCACCCTCTCTGGGATCACTGTCTTCCAGGTGCTGTGATAGGAGATGGCCAGTCTGCCGTCGCCAGCAACATCGCCAACACCACCTACCGCCTACAGTGGTGGGACTTCACTCACTTCGATCTGCCAGAGATTAGCAATGGTAAGAAGCACTTTCTGCTTCTGATGTGGTGCCTCATTGGCCAGTTTGCTTCTGGTCATATCAAAAGCAATAGCATGCTGCATGTGTACACAGAGCTGAAGAAGTCATACGGGAATGGCTGTTCTCTATGCAGAGAGGAGAGATCACTAGAGGGAAAAAACTCAACTTTCTTACTGTCATCTAAACTACCACCTCAGAATGAGAAAGCTTTCATTAACCCTCTGAGCCCTGAGGGTAGAAAACACACTTTCACTGCCTGGGGCATGATCACACATTTCTTCAAATATCA
>JAODKC010000021.1:11513178-11528956 GCA_026777985.1 Mormyrops attenuatus
AAGGGGGGACATGATCCAGGTATATAAGATTCTAACAGGTCTGGATGCTGTTCAGCCAAATGGCTATTTCAATATTACTTTAAATACTAGAACTCGTGGCCATAAGTGGAAATTAGCGGGAGAACATTTTACAATGAATTTGAGAAAGCACTTCTTTACACAATGTGTAGTTAGAGTATGGAATAGTCTTCCTGTTACTCACTGCTATCTGTTGGCTCACTGGAATCTTTTTCTTTTGGTGCGACTTTAACAAAGAACCTATGCAATGACAGCCGCTGTTGCCTCCGTTTCGATATTGCGGAAAATTTGACATTGCATTGTTGTTAAACAGATTCATCGCCCGCACTGCTACACCCTTATTCGGGTGGTGCTTTTCGACTAAATTTTGACTATACGAGTGAGGCACACTGACTGAGACCGAGCATGGGAAACGATTACCCACAATCCCGCAGCGAGAGAAAGAGAAGAACCAACGACTGAGTTGTGATCACGTGACAGTAGGCAGACAAAGCGAATACATAATACCCGTATTGCAAAGCCTCGCTCGTTTATCAAGTTATATCAAGTTAAAATTTATTTTAGAAATTTGCGCATGTTGCAAAACACTCACAAACCAAGTTACTCGCAATCCGAGGTTTGACTGTACTGGAATGTGGATCGGCGTGTGATAAGGGTCGTCACTGACAGTGCCAGCAACATGGTCAAGGCATTTAACCTCTCCCCTGTCACTGAAGAAGAGCCTGAGCTCAGTGAGAGGACTGCGGGTGCAAGCAGCAGCAGCACTGAACATGAAGAGGAGGAGGAGCCACTTGCGTTCTCACACCTGGTGAGAAGTATACACAAGAGCACCTTGAACACTGAGGAAACGGACCGATTAGGTGTCCACCCCACAAACACTTGCGTTACTAGATGGAGCAGCCAGTCACAAATGATTGATTCGGTCCTCCGACTGTTACAGAAAGACCCATTATGGCAAAGCAAACATAAGACTAATGCTCCTCAAGTTACCCTTAATGAAGTAAGGTATGGCGTTTAATTAGTGCCAAAACTCGCGTGCATAAAAACCACGTGCGCGTATGCGTTCGCAAGCAGAAAACCCATCCAAACCATTCATCTTCTACCAAAGCAAATAGTCACAGAAAAATTACAAAGGGAGTTAGGGAACCTGGGAATGATTCTCCCTGCTGTCACTGAAATCAAAACCCTGCTCATTAATGAGGCTGCACTGCCTATGACCATTGCTGCCTATGCTGAAACATTGGCCAGCAACAGGTCAACTCGCTACGAAAGATATAACACTGATAAGCATCTAATTTTAGCATCAGTATTAGATCCCTATTTCAAGACTGAATGGATAATCCAAGATGAGTCTGTGTGCAACAAGCTAGGGGAGATCCGCGGCCTCCTTATAGAGGAAACTATGGGAATAAACCCTCCCAGTGGGACATCTGACACTGACACCCCATCCGACACTGATTCTGAACCAAAAAGAGCTCAACTGTTTGGATCATACTTCAGCGAGCTGCTGCGCACACCTGGAGACACCAAAGGTGAAATTGAGAAATACCTTTCATCCCCGAGGCAGAACCAGACACAGATGTCATTTGGTTTTGGAAAGAAAACTCCATGTCTTTTCCTCGCCTGGCCAAAGTAGCTTGCACCGTGTTCAACATCCCCATGTGTATGCTGCACATCATGGACACGTGACAGACATTTTGAAGGGCCTAAATCAATCTGTTTATCAACTGCTTCTTCTAGTGCTGATACTCCTCTTGTCTTGAGTGTGTTTTGGTCAGTGGACACAAATGCAATGCTGTGTGAAGCGGCAGCATAGCATGAGCATGTTTTTGAGGAACATTTGCTCTTATAGCCACTATGCTGGGCACAGTATATTTGAAATAATAGTGGAAATGTTGCACTCTGCACTAACAAGCTGAAGTCCTGCTTTCATTTGTTGTGCTCCAAGTATGTCCTTCAGTGTTTTACCTCTCAGCATGTAGATGTCTTTTTGTACACCCTGTTCTGCCATGGTTTTCACCAGTTGAAAAATTTCCACATTGCTTGCTTCTTAGACAACATAATTACTGTAGGACCTACTGTCACAAGTATATGCTCTGTTTTTCCACTTGTATTTCTCAACATGTCTCTGTATGTAGGATATGCAATACCTACGATTGATCCCCCGCCTATCGTGGAAGATACGTTCGAGACCCATCAGCGATAGGTGAAAATCCATAATATAGAAAGACCGTATAACATTTTTTATAGTTTAAGCGTTAAAAGATCCCTCCCAGACGCTTTAAATACATGTAAACGTATTAAAACACACTTTGCAAATACATATGATATGTGGATGTCAGGCTAAGGATATTAGTAACATAATAATAATAAAATGTATATGTATATATACACATCTCTCTCTCTATACGTAATGGAATATGTAAAAATAAAAACAATTTAAGCTCAGTATGGGTATGATTGGGAGCCATCGAAGGGCTCAAAACAATATGAAAAATTTACAAAAAGTTTGCTTGGAACAATCGGACCACAAGCAAGGTATGCGATAGATGGAGAACTGTGATGAGTCGGGGGAAAAATCCGCCATACAGCAGGGGCGCGATAGCTGAACCGTGATACCCCGGGGGATCACTGTACTTCAGATTGCGCTAAGTTTGTTGCACAGATGCCCCATCCCCATTTAAAAAATTCAAAATAGACACTGAAAAACAATAGCAAATACTTCTACATAGTGATATTGTAAATTGTTGGTTATTAAATTTAAATCAAGTGTAAAAGCTCAAGGACAAATGATACTTCATTAAGCTGGATATTAATATTGTAATACCTTTTAAAATGAAGCAGCACATCTTATTTTTTGCAGCACAAACGGGCACAAACGCAGCACTTACGAACCAGCCCAGTGTTACGTCCGAACACTGTTTTAGTTGGGCTGGGTAAACTTTTGGTGACCCGTGTAAATAATCAGTAATATCTCAAAAACTATAAAAGATAAGACAGCGATTTTTAAGCACAAATGCAGCACTAACGAACGAGTTTCACATCCGAATGCCTTTGTAGGGGGGCTGGCTGAACTTTTGACCTTTACAAAAACCTTTAATATCTGAAAAACTGGTTTACTGGGGGGCTGGGTTATGTAATCGTCTGGAAAAAATAATAGCTATTATCTTTAAAATGAAAGCAGCACAAATCTTAATTTTTGCACCACAAACGGGCACAAACGTAGCACTAACCAAATATGATGGAATTTTTATTTGTGCTGATTGCAGGGGGGCCAGCTTCACGGAGCTCAAAAAACAAAAAAAATACCCTCTCAAAGCAGGCTACTGCTGGAGTGGGAAAAAAGTGGAAAATGTCCTCCCGGCCCCAACTGGCGACTGAGCATTGCTCAGGAGCAACTGTCCTTTTCCGAGTTAACGTTACCGATATTAGATATTACCCCCATGCGTGTTTGATGTATTTAACCCCAAATTTTTAGTAACTGACTAAACCTGTGTTACTCGTATTTTGACTACAGTCTGGTTATTGACTATTATTCTTTGGATTACAGATTGGATTTGGTTGCCCTGTGTAAATACTGCATATATATGTGTAAGGGTTGTAGGGAGTGACTGCGGTTTGTTTTCTGCATGTACAACGTTTTGTCTCTGTTTTGTGGTTAGAAAGGATTTGGTTAGTAATTGTCTTTTGTTTTATTTTTCTTTTGGGTTAGGGAAGTGTTTACTGATACGCGTGTAGGTAGTTCACTGGGTTTTGTTTATTGTTTTGGCCTTTGTCACTCCCGAAGTTCACCCCATATTTTTAAAATATGGAAAATGAGGTCTGAACAAGGAAGTGGGTTCCTCCTGCATCACCAAACTCCTGGAGTACGGTATACCAGGTGGTGGTCCCTTCTCCATTTAGACAACAAGTTTTATTCTCTGTTCCCCCTCTCCCCCCATTCTCGATCATCGCTGCTTATGTCCCGACCCAAGACTGGAATGTAACACTATCCAGCAACTCCTAGTATAAGCCCTGGAGGGTGAACAACTATTCAGTCAGGGCACACGATGACTGAAGTGATTTGGGGATAGCATCCTCGGTATGCACCAGGCTCAGTTCATTGTCTGTCATTAGCCCCGGCTGCTGGCATTCGTCGGACTCAGAGAATGGATTACCTCCCCAAAAGTAAGAGCTCTCCCAGGGGATTCTGCAGCTGAGTGACATTCTGCCCAGCACAGATGCGGGTCACTTTGGCGAGCATTTTCCAGTATCAGCCGTGGGACTGACTTGTCAGGATCATCCACTGGAGTGGCGTGAGGGTATCTGCGGGGTCGGTGTTTGAGACTGGTCATTCTGTCACATACACAGGGAAGGGAAGACCCACATTGCAGCATTTTTGCAGGTGAACCCCCATGCAAGGGAGTTTATTCAGGAGGACAGCACAAGCACAGAGGCAAGGACAAGCAATGGACCAGACTAGTATACAAGTATAGGACACGGGGAACACGTAGGGAGCAGGGACACGTTATGAGGCTGGTTAGGCCCACGCCTGGATGGAGAACTGGGGGCAAGGCTAGCACTTACAGTATATACATGGGGAACACTGGACCTAACACACAACAGCTGGGAGCAATTAACTAGGGAGCAGGGACACGTTATGAGGCTGGTTAGACCCATGCCGGGAAGGGGCACTGGGGGGCGAGGCTGGCAGGAGGAGCAGGGCATGACAGAAACTCCTGACCCAAGACTTTCACTCACTAGTTCACTTGTTCTAGTGATTTGACAATAAAAGTGATTTGTTTGATTTGATTACTGAAACTTTTTCCCCATCTTCAGAAGGCAAATATCATTTTCCTGACAAGACATTATTTATTTTTTGACTCTCCTGTTTAATTATGCTTCTTTTTTTAAATGATTGTATTCCTGGTCTTATACATTTTCTGGAATTTAGGCAATACTGTAACCTAGCAGTGATATAGCTAAAGTTTAAAGGAAAAACTCAAATCATATTAATAATGTTATCACCATGTTAACCTGATATCCCTTGATGCATTTATGAGAAATACAGTAGAAAGTTCAGCTGCCTACTCATTTGATTTCTGGTTATATCACATTTACCTGATAGCTCTTGCCATGGTGAGCGTTTTGGTTTCTTTCCTGTTCACCAAATCCTGCCCATACTTTTCAGTTTGCTTTTCTGACCTGGCCATGCCTCACTCCTCCTCAGAGGACGTTTTTCTAACACCTGCCCGTTGATGAGCGGGTGAAGTGCTTTTGGTCATCTGTGACCTCTGAACTTTGACTGTATGACTGGCCAGTGATAAAGACTTAGGAGTCCTCCATGGGGACCTCCATGGAGTCATTTTTTGGATGTGGGATATGCAGCAGAGCAAAGCTGGTATTAATTATACAGCCAGGATATCAAATGGTACAATAGGTCTGGCTTCAGGCAGTTTGGACTGTACTGCAGATTAATCATCCTAGCACTCAGTACTGTATAATTTTCCAAAGCTTGTTGAATCTGTTGGATCACACTCATACATAGCTATTTGATTTAACCATTTTAAGTCCATAATACAATATATTTTGAATTTTAGTTGTGTTTAAATATATAAATTATAAATTGTTATAAACGGTTAAATGTGTAAGATATAATCTGATGCTTATTTTACATATGAGCCTGGCATGTGCTAATGTACTTCTGATGATAAATTATATGCAATATATATGTTTATTTTATATGAATGGTAGCACATTAGCATTTTAATAAAATTGCAGTAAACTGCTTTTCATGCAGGTAATTTATAGTATTCTGCACATGTGTTCAGATTCATTGGAAAAATCCCCTTGTCTGTCGTGTTTGGCATTTATGATATCAGTCTCCGAAACTAGATAATATGTCCATTTCAGTAAGAAGATGCAGTTGGTTTTCTACACATCCGGGCAATGGCCTTCTGACTTAGCATGTCTGTTCAGACTCATTGTTCTGTTCATCTAATGCTGGTTGTCACTGTGGGCCTCAGAAACTAACTGCCTCTCTGACACTAATGAGTGCTGGTAAAATAGGCAGGTAATCTAATCAAATATGGTGTCAGAGCAATCTCATCTCAGGCTTTGTGCTCTTCTCAGCAGCAGATGATCAGGCAAGGCCCTTAGGCTTAATGATGAAAGGTCCAATTAATATGGTTACAGTCTAATTATTTGTGCACATTGTCATGCTTCAAATGCATCAGAGTCTATGCTTGCCTTGAATACATTTGAGAGTCCTGTGCTTATGCTATACCAAATAACTGACTTTTATGTGTAGCTGCCTTTCTTCATGCTTCTGAAAAAAATGGCTTGAGGCTCATCAAACTAATTAGCATTAGTTGACAAGGAATTTACTATATTCTATGTATGCTAGCTGAATATGTGGAGTTTTTATATCGATTTTTATATTATTTAAAGAATGCAATTTATTAATCCTATAGTAAGTATCGTTATACTGTTTGATTATATCAGAAAATCCTGTCAAATAATTAGCCAAAAATATATCAACTATTATTTCTAAATTTTCCACCTAATCATTTAGTTTAATGAAGTCATACATTATTTCTTAAAGGACAATCACTAATCCACACAGTCCTATACAGTGCTCTCTCCCTGCAGCCTCTCACCCAGCTGAATATCGGGAGGAACCCCTCCGATAAAGACGCTGGCAGGGATCACCGCAGCTGTGCAGCCGCCGTCACCGGCAACCTCCATTTTCCAAGGAGGTCACCTGGATTATACAGGGATCGCCTGTCTTGCCCGTCCTGCCTACCTCGCCCGTCTCACCTACGGCCCTGTCGCCGCCCTCTGGGGATTCAGGCTGCCGGCTAGCTGCTGAGACTCCGCCGGAGGTGGCTTCTGCGGAGACCCCGCCTCGGCCTGTAGCCAAAGTGACACGAGGTGCCTGCTACGGACTTGGTGACTCCACCCGTCCTGCCCGTCTCGTTAGCGCCCTCTGTCTTGTTGGTCCCGTGTTGGAGGAGGAGGAGCTTGAATGGGACCCCTCGGGGATCTACCTGATGGCCCCAAAGGACCTTGACAAGGGACTGACTCCTCCACCATCGCTTCCACGTGGCGGAGTCCGACCTGGTCCGCACCTGTCAGTCTCCCGGAGAGGGAGAGGTCACAGACGCAGGGACCGGGCCCCTCCCGCCCTGCCCCCTGGCTCGCCTGTGCGTCCCCTGGCTGTGGCTCAGTGGCTGCCTGCGGGTCCTGCGGCTCCGGCTCAGCTGTCGCCTCCGGGTCCCCCGCCGGTGCCTCGTCGGCCGCCTCCGGGTCCCCCTGACTCACCTCGTCGGCCGCCTCCGGGTCCCCCTGCTCCGGTTCGGTGTCGGACAGCGCCTTCTCTGGCTCTGGCTGCGCCATCACCTGCCGCGGCTTCCCCCTCCTTCTTCCCTGCGCCAGTGTCCCCTCCTGCTTCCTCCTCATCTCCCCCGGTGTCCCCTCCTGCTTCCTCCTCGCCTCCTCTGTCGGTCCCCTCCATCTGTCTCCTCGTCCCCTGTGTGGTCCTCTCCGGCTCTGGCCTCCCGTCCGCCTGTGGCCCCTGCGTCTGCCTTCCCTCGCCCGCCTGGGTTCCCTCGGGCTCCCCTTGCTCCTCCGCCCTTTCCCTTCCTGCCTCCTGGTCTGTTCCCTCCTGGTTCCTTTGTGCCTCCTGTCTCCATCCCTCTGTGCCTCCTCTGTTTCCTCCTGGTCCTTTTGTTCCTCCGTGTTTTGCTCCCCCGTCGTCTCCCTTTCTGGTTTGTCTCTCTGCGTTCCCTGTCTTGTGTCGGGTCTTGTCTTGGATTTTGCCCATGTGCCTGTTCTGTGGTTCCGTCCTGTTTCCGGTGTCCCATTGATGGTCTTGTTTTGTCTTCCAGGTCCTGTTTTCCCGGCCTCGTCCGCCTCTTCCCTTGGGGGGGGCTTCTGTCATGGCCAACCCCTATCGCCCTCATGTGGACCACACCTCCTCGTTAACCTCGTGTGAATCCCGCTTGTTCCAAGCTGTTTCCTGTTTGATTATGTCCGTCCTGTGTATTTCAGTCTGTGTTCGTGTTCGTTCCCCAGATCGGTCATTGATGTCAGTCTACATTTTGATCCTGTGTGCCTCCCCGTTTGCCTGTTTCCCTGCAATAAACCCTGAGTTACCCGTATTGACGGCTCTGCTCATTTGCTTGCCTGCTCGCCTGCCCGCTGACATGACAGGTGTTATTTTGGCCAGAGCTGAGCCACCATATAGGCAGCACAGGCGATTACTTGTGGCACCATTTGGTTAACGGTCACAAAAAAGTGAATTTAAAAATCAGAAGAAAAAAATGGAAAGGAATGGAAAAAAGAAGAAAAACGTCTAGGTGCGTTCCATGATGTTACAGTTACAGTGCCTATAAAGTCATCATACCCTTTTGAAATAGTTTATTTGTCATACAACCTGAAATCAAATCCCATTCTAAAAAAACTTTTACCAGCTTGATTTACAAATTTTGCCTTATGACATCAAACTATTGAAAAGAAAGCCAACAGCTCAGAAAATTTATTAAATGAAATGAAAAACCAGAATGACAAGGTTGGAAAAGTCATCAATCCCCTGATATTAAATCAGTAGAGCACACCTAGATTGAGGAATGTTTGCCCATCCTTCCTTGGAATTGTTCAAATTCATTGAAATTCCGTGGTAAATGACAATGGACTTCTCTCTTTCACAGATATTCTGTTGGATTTACCAGCTTGCTCATTTGACTTCCTCTGCTGGCCCCTGCAGGATGGGCTCCCGTTTTGAGTCTGGTTCCTCCCAAGGTTTCTTCCTTCTCGGGAGTTTTTTCTTGCCACTGTCACCTCTGGCTTGCTCACTGGGTGCTTTGGGTGGGATTGCTGTAAAGCACTTTGAGACATAATGTTGTGAAAATGTGCTATACAAATAAAATTGAACTGATCTGAACTGAATATGTGGTTTATGTCTGGTCAGGATATATAGCCCTGTTCCTTTCTTGTAAAACAAGTTAATTCCGTTAGGGTATGGGGCTTAAATGCACCATAACAAATTAATCTCTCTTTCAAAGTTAAGTGCAAAATTCACTGCCTTATAGATATGCTGATTTAGGCTACTTGATGAAATCATAATATTAAATTGTGTGCAAACATTTTGTTTGCATCATAATCTATATTACTTTTATTTGTTGGGCAAAACATCCCCACCCAGATTCAAAATTATTAGTTAGGACCAGCCCAACTTCCGTCTTCTAACAGCCTATTTTTCTAATAGCTGGCCAACCTCAGTTGTAATATATTAATTATTCTTTTTGGAATTGCATCTTTTGTGGACTGTTCCACAAAATTTATATCCATTCCTTTAGAACTCTGATATGTAAACCAACAATTACACATTGTTGTGAAAATCAAATCATGCAGGATCTGCAGAATTCATCAGCTGGGGACAAATATGAGAAACCAGTCTCCTGCTGGGTGGTACTGGGATTAGTTAAGTGATGCCTTAGACAAGATTCCTCTAGTCTCCTTTTAATCCTCATAAACATGTTAAGATGTCAGAACAATTAATTAGTTAATTTCCATATAAAAACTGACTCCATGTGTATATCTGTGTGATGTCAGGTTCTTCCAGCGTTGCAGTTAGTCCCATACTCAGGTTATGAGATGCATGAATTGTATTTGTACGCACTGCCTGCGTAAGATGCTCAAATTTGAAGGATGTATCGATTTAATCAGTTTAGTATTTCTTCGAAAAATACTGTTTTCTTACGCATTTTTCCGCCCTACAATAGCAGTCATTTACTGCGCGCACATATATATACACCTTATGTACAGCACTGGTGCTCCTGAAATCACCCTCCCGGTCAGATTTTTGCTGATCTCTGCCCTGTTTTTTTTCCCACAGCATAACATAACTAAACTCACGGACAACGTTATTAGGATAGTCCATTTGCCAGAAATATTTAAGGGCGTCGACTACAACATCGAACAACTACTATAGCGTTCTATTTGTTCTATACTGCACTTAATTAAATTCGGTCAATGTCATGTGTTAAAAGCGTTAAAAGCGAAAACTGCCCCTCGGAAAATACCCTCTACCATACATGAGGCAAAAGTAATTAAAAGGTTTCTCCGAATTAAATATACTACTTATACTGAGTATTGAGATAATAGTGTAAATGTGGTGCGGGTTTGATATGAACTAGGATCCCCAGTGATTGGTCAAGGTAATATGATATCACGTGCCGTTACCCCACATTGCCCGTAAACTGTTCAAAGAAATGAAAAATCTGTGGCTTAGCGAGGAGGACCACATCTGGCTCAGACTGACCTGCCTTCTTCTTAAAAGAAGTTGGTGCTTCGCTTAAGGGGTTATCCGTCACCTGTATTTGAGATTGTTACTGACCAGATCATAATTATTCACTTTAAAACAACAGGGGCAATTTTAGGATAGGATTTTGAAAGCAGGTACTTCTTGGTTAATCGATTAAAAATGCAACATGAGTGATAACAACACAGAAACCTACTGGATTTCACCTTGGAACTTAAATGGTAAGTTATTTCAAATGTTTTTTCTAATATGCTATGGATACAAATAGCAGACAATTATGGTTCTGTAATGCACTCACATTTAGTAGTGAATGTTATGAAAATGCATTATCTCACTTAGACATAAATATGTGGTAGGAAAATCAGGTTTTAATATTAATTATGTACACCGCGCGAAAGAACTAAAACTGCATAAGATTTTAAATTATACTTCGGTCAGTTTAAACCGCTCTCATTTATGGACGGTACTGATTTATTTTTGCAAGGAGTTAAGCATGCTGCCAGCTGTCAAAGAGATAATGTTTTTGTGTAAGTCCTGCTGTTCGTTTCTTCTAAATGATACGGTTGTCATTTATTGGTTAGTTGTTAAGGCTATTTTGTCCTGAATGAATTTGATGTCTGCGAAATCATATTTACCTTCTCAATACAGAGTAATTATGCAGATATAGTGTAAGTTTCAGTACTTTCATCATGACTACAGTTGGTCAGATCTATACATTTTAATAAACGAAATGCCTGGAATCCTAAATCATTTTGCTGACATACAAACACGGGTGGATCGAAAATGATGAAAACTCACACACAATGGCTTCTCATTGTCATGATCATGACATATAGTAGTTTCTGGATGTGATGACTCACCTACTACAAGTGGAATTTACAGAAATCTCTCATGTCAAGTGAACAGTAATTCAATACTGAAATGATCTTGCAAATTAGGCCATGAAGTGTATATGTAACCAGATGATGAGCTCTGCAATGAAGTATTACTACAAGTACAATTTTACAGAAATATCAAATGACAACTGTACAGTAATTCAATACATTTTTTGAAAAATTACTGTAAACCCACACACAATGACTTCTCCAGCAACTTGAGATTTTTTTTACAGGGAATTGACATGTTTATATTTATCACATGAGTATAAGGTAATAAAATGGACAGCGTCGCTCTTTACTGAATTTTATTGGTTCTTTCAAAATACAGTACAGCTGTTTCAAATGCTTTTCAAATTACAGTACTGTACAAATAGCCAACTGAACTGTGTATAATTCAAGTACGATAATACGATGCGATATTGTACATAAAATATAGCTTATTTTTATATTATATTTATTATAGGTTTTCATAAGCAGTTTATCATAAGTTTGGATGAGTCTATATTAGTAATTGAGAAAATAGTTTTCTGTGCATGCAGCATTAGTCTCAGGTAGCATTTATAAGTGCTTGATCGCTATATCCATGATCACTATAAGCAGTTTGCACTGTATTCTGATTTCTAACATACAAATTATGTTCTCTCTTCTGTACAGTTATTTCACTGCGACAAAAGAGCAAGGTGTCAGTATTAACAGTTCACAGTAAATTTCTCAGAAGTCACAAAGACGTTTTTCATATTTTGTCTTTACTTTAGTTTAATGTCTCAGGTCATTATCTAGAACATCAAGTCAAAAAAAAATGAAGATGAGAAAACCAGTACAGTACCCATTCGCGATGGTTAGGAGCTGAAGAAGCGTGGTAAAGTTGGTTTTATATTGGGTATTCGCTTGATATTTGGATTTGCCCCTATTTCTTTGAAACAACACCACGAAAAATCACAAAAGTCACACTTACTGTTTCGGAAGAATATACACATTGTACTACAACATTGTATAGTGACTGATATATTCATTAATTATTGTAGTGACGAGGCATTTTCCGCGAAACAAATAAGCCAACGTTGGAAGCCCAGCCTTTTGCTAGGGACCGTCTACAAAGTGCATTCAATTACTGCAAACCACACAAATGAATTTCTCTGACTTCAAAGGTTGTAGTAGTTGCCAGATGTGATGACTGACTTACTACAAGTGGAATTTTACAGAAATATCAAATGACAACTGTACAGTAATTCAATAAATTTTTTTGAAAAATTACTGAAAACCACGCAAATGAATTTCTGCCATTTCAATGGTTATAGTGTTGTGATCGTGTTACAGGTGAGTAAACAGGGTGCGGGGAAGCAGGACCAGGGAGATGGAAATCCAAAGGACGGGGTTTATTTAGGCAGACGGGGAAAGACACCATATACAGCGTCAATGACAGACCTGGGGAAACAGACTTGAACGCAGACTAAATACACAGGACTGACTAGATCAAACAGGAAACAGCGGGTAACGAGGTGGACATGGCACACGCAAGGACTGGACGAACGGTCATGACATATAGTAGATCGAAAATGATGAAAATGATGAAAACTCACACACAGTGGCTTCTCATTGTCATGATCATGACATATAGTAGTTTCTGGATGTGATGACTCACCTACTACAAGTGGAATTTACAGAAATCTCTCATGTCAAGCGAACAGTAATTCAATACTGAAATGATCTTGCAAATTAGGCCATGAAGTGTATATGTGACCAGATGATGAGCTCTGCAAATGAAGTATTACTACAAGTAGAATTTTACAGAAATATCAAATGACAACTGTACAGTAATTCAATACATTTTTTGAAAAATTACTGTAAACCACACAAATGAATTTCTCCCACTTCAAAGGTTGTAGTAGGAGTCAGAGGTGATGACTGACCTACTACAAGTGGAATTTTACATAAATATCCTACCATAAGTTTACAATAATTCAATATTTTTTTTTGAAAAATGACTGTAAACCACGCAGATGAATTTCTCTGACTACAAAGGCTGTAGGAGTTGCCAGAGGTGATGACTGACTTACTACAAGTAGAATTTTCCAAGAAATATCTAACCATGACTTTACAGTAATTCAATAAATTCTTTTAGTCCCTAAAGGGACCGAACGGACCACACACGGGACATGATAGAACTCACAACAGCACCAGCGGGAAACAAAAGCCAAAAGACATTAACAAGCAAACAGAAACTGTACAGGCACCAAGAACAAGCAGGACAGCAACAACCAGGACACCAACTGAACCAACGTAGACACGAACAGGGACACCAAGGACGGGAACTGGAGACCCAAAGAAATCAAGGAAGGGGACAAAGCAGGGACAGCACCAGAGGGCACACTGACCAAAGGGAAACAGGAACCAGATGGGAACAGGGGAAAACTAAGCAGACGAGGAGGGAACACGGGGGAACCACCCACAAGGGGAACCAAACCAGGGGATGGGGGCACAAAGGGAGAGAGAAAACCGGGAGCCGGGGGGAACCCCGGTGGACAGACGGCAGGAGCAGCCAGGGCCACAAGCGACCGCGAGGCTGGACCTGGAGGGACCCTCAGCGACCATGAGGGAGGAGGTGGAGGTGACATCAGAGGGGGCGAGGTGGGAGTTGAAGAGACTGCCAGAGGAGACGAGGAGGGAGGCGAAATGGTCATCGGAGAAGGCGAGGAGGGAGTTGAAGCCGCCATAGGCGAAAGCAAAGCCACAACCGGCAAAGGCTTAGGTGACTGACGAGGCTGAGCTGGGGGAACCGTAGGCAACCAAGGAGTCATCACTGGTGGGATCATAGACGCTCGATGAGTCACTGCAGGGGAGACCACAGGTGACTACCGAGCAGGAGCCAGGGGGACCGCAGGCGACAGCCAAGCAGGAGGCGGGGGAACCGTCAGCGACTGCTGGGCAGAAGCAATGGGGACCAAAAGCGAATCCGGGGGCAGGGTCGGTGGGACTTGACCCTAATGTAAGTGGCCTCTCCCTCTGCGAGAGACAGAGAGATGGGGTCCTGGCTGGGATCTTCCAAAACAGGGTGGCGGTCGGGACGTCACTCGGAGGGGTTCAAGGGGGCTGGAGTCAGGGTGATTCCCGAGGAGTCCCACTCAAGTTCCTCCTCATCCTCTAATGAGGGGGAAGGAGTGGTGGTCAGGTGATTGGGGAACTCCTCAGGAACAGAAACTGCAGGGACTGGAGCGGACATGAGGTCTGGAGTTAGGACGGGAACTGGAGCCAGGATATAGGGTCTGGAGCCGGGATGGAAACTGGAGCGGACACAGAGCGGGGATCGGAACAATTGGGACGTGACACTTATTGTCATTCTTAATATTATATAATAATTATTATTATTAGCATAATAACTTCCTTGATGATATGGGATTCTGAACTACATCTCTTTCTCTAGGTCATTTCTGTGGCACACAACTTTTTTCTAGTTTATCCATTTGGACATTAATTTTATTTACCACCAGCCTTCGCCCTTTTGCTTTTAGGCCCACTATTCTCAGCTTGAACAACCATTTGAAGTCTCCCCAAATTTTCCATTCAAGGCCTTCTCTGTTACCGTTAGGACAACTGATTAGATATTTTATCCTGTCCTACTTCATTTGCAGAGCTCATCATCTGGTCACATATACACTTCATGGCCTAATTTGCAAGATCATTTGCAAATAAACAAATGATTGAATTACTGTTCACTTGACATGAGAGATTTCTGTAAATTCCACTTGTAGTAGGTGAGTCATCACATCCAGAAACTACTATATGTCATGACCGTTTGTCCGGCCCTTGCGTGTCCCATGCCCACCTCGTTACCTGCTGTATTTAGTCCGCGTTCAAGTCTGTTTCCCCAGGTCTGTCATTGACATTGTATGCCGTCTCTTTCCCTGTCTGCCTAAATAAACCCCGTCCTTTGGATTTCCGTCTCCCTGGTCCTGCTTCCCCGCACCCTGTTTGCTCACCCGTAACACGATCACAACACTATAACCATTGAAGTTGCAGAAATTCATTTGCGTGGTTTTCAGTAATTTTTCAAAAATGGATTCATTTTCTGTAAACTTATGATAGGATATTTCTGTAAAATTCCACTTGTAGTAAGTCAGTCATCACCTCTGGCAACTAATACAACCTTTAAAGTGTGGGAAATTCATTTGTGTGGTTTACAGTCATTTTTCAAAAAATGTATTGAATTACTGTAAACTCATGGTTGGATATTTCTTGGAAAATTCTACTTGTAGTAAGTCAGTCATCACCTCTGGCAACTACTACAACCTTTGTAGTCAGAGAAATTCATTTGTGTGATTTTCAATAATTTTTCAAAAAATGTTTTGTCACAAATTGGTTTACTATGTATGTGAAATTATTGTATCTCTTTTAGGATTTAATTTATTGTACATTAAAAGGCAACTGAAATTATTTGTTCTTCTTCCAAGTCTTTTTGGAAGAACGCCACAGTGGCCTCATAGGAAAATTACGTATTATTATTATTACTACTACTTAATAGGCTTTGCTAAGCAGGTAAATTCATGTGGGCTTGTTCTTTTCATATTAAGACACATTAATA
>JAODKC010000021.1:11529056-11539352 GCA_026777985.1 Mormyrops attenuatus
TAAGAGGAGTATTAAAATACCTGACTTTTAATTTCCAGTCAAATTCTCTCCATAGTTGGCTATTAATTCCTTTATGGCAATTCACGCACAACTCTTCCCATAGGTCATCTGTAATTACAACATTTAATTCAAGTTCCCATTTTTCTTTAATATAACCGGTATTTTCTATAGTTTCATTTATAAGTCTTTTGTACATATGAGATATATGCTTTTTAGTTGGAAAATGTTTCTCCATAATAGAAATAAAGTAATCTTCTAAACTGTTTGGATTTTTACTAACCATTTCTTTTTCTTTATGATTTGTGATATAGTGCCTTATTTGAAAATATCTATATAATCTTTAGATGGAAGCTGAAATTGTTCCTGAAGTTGGCTAAATGACTTGAACTCTGTCCCATTGCAATGAATTTCGTGAATTCATCCTTGTTTCCTTTGTAAATCAGGAGAGTAGTCATTATCAAAAAAGATCCATTTATCTCGGAAAAAGACTTGTTTCTGGTTCCATGCTTGCCGTATGATTTTGTCTTTTACTGCTGCATCGAGCAATCTCACTATTATCGATCTGGGAGGTGTCATAGGGTCTTTAGGTCTAGTTGCTCTCTCAATTATAATGTCCATGTCTGATGGTAATTCCAGAGTTTCTTTGATCGATTCTATCACAAATCCAATCGTATCATTTCCTTCACTTCCTTCTAGTATCTGAAAAATCCTTATATTGTTACGTCTCAGTCTGTTTTGAAGATCTTCACACTTTGTTCAGAGGTCTATGTCGCGGTGGAGCATGTATCGTAGCGCCCTTTGGTGCCGCGTGGCCATGTCTTCCACTGTGCTAACTCTCTCTTCTATTTGTCCGATTCTCTCTTCATGTTTGTTCATTTGCTCGTTTATGTCAAAAACAGCTTGTTCCAGTCCCTCGAGTGTGTGGTTGCCCGTCTTTATTTTCTTTACGTATTTTCTTTAGCTCTTCCAGTAACATTGAGTGTGGCTGACTTTGGCTGTTAGCCGAGCTGTTTATGGTAGCTGGACTCAACAGTCTCTGTTTATGTTCCTTTTCTTTCCATGTTTCTTTATTAAGTGTTTTTATGTCTCGTAATGGTTGACATTTTATAGGGATTTATTTACTTTTAAACGTCTTTTGCCTATAGTTGTCACTTATTTTTCTCGTTTTCTGGCGGAACTCTGTGTCTATGCTGCCTCACCGTCCATGACGGCCCCCGGAAGTCCACAAGAAAGAACCTTAATAATAATAAGGTAACATTCATACTCTGCTGTCACAGGCGACTACAAAAGCTCCGCAGAAGAATATCTGATGGGATGAATGAAATAAATGTGATTGGCAGATTCAGTTGGCGCCAGCTAAAGTTGACTAATTGGGTGGCCAGAAAGTGGTTGGGCATTGTCCACCCCTGCCTACTTCTAGGTCCGCCTATGATCCCACCATTTTCTTGCCAAAATAACTTTTAATTTTACAGATATAGTGTCCTCTCGTACTAACAAATATTGAATAACACTAATTCATATATTTTATATGATTTTTTGTGATTCAAGTCCATTCATCTTCTGCGACTGCTTACACGTCTCCCCCTGTTCCGTCGGACCCCGATCCGTCCCCTGCATTTTTGAGGGGAAAAAATATCAAAACTTTAACCCGGAAAAAACAAGGGTCTGTCACAGTATTCTTTCAAATAGCAAGCAATGTAGACGTAAGATGTAAATGTAACTATATAAGATGTAGACGTAAATTCTATATAGGATTAATCTATTGCAAGTCTCTATAAATCTATGAATGTGTCCTCAGATAAAATTTAACACTGAAATATGTCAATTTAAACTTAAAACAGATTGCAGAGAAATTTGCTGTTTATATTAGTCTAATAGGCCGTTTCTGGTGATTTGCAATTCCATACCAGACAACACTGTAACATTCTATGTATGTCAGCCAGTGTCAATCAAAATGTTTAGTATATTAAATCATGCCTCATCAAGCATAGCTGGATAAGCTTAAGACTTCAGAACTTTTGCTCAGTGTTTGGTCCCCCACGCCCTCGCCCCCACTCCAAAAATCTCTTCCATGCCCCTGGGCAAAGAACAACCCATCATAGGGTACACTCACACACACTTTACATCAATAGGCAATTGGGACTGTAGGCAGGTTTTTGGACTGTGTGGACTGTGTTTTGGACTACAACATGGGGAGAACATGCAAAGTCCACACAAGATGGATCTATAGCAGAGAAAAAAACCCTGATGCCAAAGGTGTGAGGCAACAGTGCTGACCACTACACCACCATGTCATCATGACCCAAGTCATTTTTGGTATTGTTTATATAGCTATTTTTGGCACACTCGTCTTCTGAGTTGCTGCAATCTTTTGGCAGACTTCAAAAATATTCCCAGGCTGACTGAATCATTGAGTACAATGGACAACAAATGTGATGATTTCAAACAGTGGAATGGGTGTGAGATTTTAGGTCCCACGAAAGCTTCGGGCACTCAGGGGCCCTTGAAATTGTCATAACTTTCCCCCCTTTTATAGTGCCCTTGGGTATGAGGGCTGCAGATTGTCAATACTGGTACTGGTGAAAAAGCAGCATTGATAACATTTTCTATGAATGCCTTGTCCATAAGAATCTATGAACATATTCATAGCACACATATATATAAAGGCATAACATATTATAGCCATGTTTATTATGCATTATGAATGATTTCGGATAATGCACTATGGATACTTTCATAATGCAGTAGAAAGCATCATTCTTATACCAAACATTATAATGCATTATGAAGGTATCTTTAATGCATTATAGATGACAGCTTCAAGTAAAGTATTACTGCACTATCAGTAAATGATGAAGGTCAATTTAAGCAAATTTTCTTCATTCCAATTTCACTTATGTGGGCAAAACGGTAATTTAAAAAGAATTTAGCCAATCCTATTAAAGCATCAGTTTACCCATAATACTGTCTTGTGCTCATGCATATATGTTACATGATTTGCCCTTTATTGTTTATCAAGGAGAATAAGAAAGCAACAAAAGGATGTGTATTGAGCTGTCCTGTAGACGCATAAATAGGGAGGCATTTTGTCCCTTGTTTACATCCCTGGTATGAGCGAGAACTGGCAATTTCATCATCATATCACTATGTGCCCCTTTTAACCTTATAGTGTGTTCTACTAGACACGTGATCGACGTGAATATTCTAGAAATCCCTCATTGAGGAGACATTTGCATAAACATGTTTTTAGTAATTTATAAACACATTCATAACAAATAATACATTCATAAATCATTAAAGACATGGCTATTATTTATGAAAAGGCATTACACATTATAGCCAGATTATAAATACTTTATGAAGGTCTTATCTTTAATGTACTATAGATGCCTTTTTAATGCATTATAATGGTTTGTCTAAGAATTAATGGTGGTTTTTCTTCATTATATAGGTATCCATAGTGCATTATAGATTAGAGCTTCACAAGGCAGTCATAATGTACAAAAAACATGGCTATAATGTGTTATGCGTTTTATAAATATTTATTGGCATGTTTATAATGCTTTATGAATGCATCACAATGCATTATGAATGTGTTTATAAATTACTAAAAACATGGCCTTAAGTAAAATGTTACCCATGGGTCTTGGTGCTGATCATCTGACAAGCAAATAATGACAAGTGATGGTGGGTGGACAGTGTATTAGTTGGCTGTGCAGAACAGTTTAGCATATTAAGTGTCTGGAAAGTGAGGCTTTTAGTGAGCACTGTTTTCTTGACTGGCTTGGGTGACAGTGGGAAATGTGTGCTGAGTGTTGGCTGGGTCCACAGGTTCAAATTTTCAGGGAAACTTATATACAATTCACATCATGTATATAAACACATAAGAAGGCAGGTTTTTAGGAGTCACAGCTAAAGAAAAGAAGCTGAGTAGTAATAAACAGAAGCTGATATGTCCCTCTGTCATTAATTTCTTCATGAGATCATTTGTTTGTGATTCATCAGATATTGGGCTTTGGGCTTCCATTCTCTCATCCATCACTTTCTATCACACTGTCTCTTCAACCGCATATCAAAGTTAATTTTAAAATGCAGTTTATTACAGTTTTAATTAAAAGCATGGGGAATTTGTCTATTGTTCACTTCCCATGGAGGGCAGAATCTGTCTCTGCTGTCTCCCCAACATGCACATCGTACCACTGTGGGGACCCCTCTCACGTCATTTATTTCCGCATCACAAAGCTATACATGTTGTGCACCTAGGTGTGATGCAGTCATGCCAGAAGAACACAGGACAACTCTTACAGGATCAGTCTTGCCATCATTTAATAGCTGGTACCTTATCAGATGAATACAGATTTATCCATGAAAACGTCCATTTGGAAATGCCTCCATGGAAGTATCATGTTCTGCAGGCCCCCAGCCTATGCAGTATGCTTTCATGGTATGTGAGGATCAGTCTGATCTACCTCCAGTCAGGATCCACATGCATAAGTCCTGGGCCTGGGTCAAAATTATTTCAACAGGTATCCCTGTTTCTCCAACGCCTCCCACCCCCACACCCACCCAATTGTCCCCCTCCCAGATGCTGGGCCTGTCTCAATTGACTGATTGAATTGAATTGTCTGTCTTTTACTAATGTTGCACTGATTTTATAGCACCAAACGTTCACGTTAAGACTGCAATGTTTGAATGAACTGCCGCTAAAATGTCATACTGGATGTGCATTCTGATTGCCTTGGCTTTGTTTTACTGCTGTGAATTCATTCAGCAATGTCTTAACTTCATTCAATTCTTACCGCTATGTCTGCAGAAACCATGCATAATAAGCATACTAGCAATATAGTCAAGGGTGGGCATACTATAAGGCAAGGGTAGGCAGCCATCTGGGGCCCCTGAAAACTAGGGGCCTCATGGTGACAGAATTTAGGATATAACATAAGGATATAACATACCATGATCATCTAAATGATAGCAACATAATAGACAAAGTTGTCCCCATCCCAGCTGTTATGGACTATTCTACATTGAGACTTTGCACTACCCAGCATTCTTTTACCACTGGAGTTTAACTGTTGTTATATGCCAAGCGAACTGGCACAAGGTAGCCTAACAAGAAAAAAACAGCACAAAGATACAAGACTAACATAACATCTCCCTTACCTCATACTCTCTCGCTACAGTGGTTGACAAGTTGTAAACAGACATAGAGAGAACACCGACGTATGCAAAAATTCAAGACTAACCTTAGCAAAAGAGGGAATAATTAAACTTCTTAAATTTGACTGATTGATCCTCTGGTGTGATTCCCCACTCCCTCCATCAGCAAATTTTACTGACAGCATTCCCACCCCCACCCTGATTTGTAAGTTTTACTGCAGGCATCCCACACTTTGATTGGAATATTATTGATGTTCAATTGTTTTTAATTTCCTCTAGTTTCTCTTTGAGCTCCAAAAATATCTCCATTGGCCCACTTAGGGGACCCCCTACATATGTCAGCCTAAGGCCCCTAGAGAAGTTAGTCTGCTGTTGAATATAGTCACATCTGGCAGGGCTTCTAGTTATTATAGTCTTTCATAACTCTGCCTAATGTGATTTAGGAGACCAGGCTGCACCCTGTATATAGGTTTACACTGTACCCTGCTCCATAATGTCTTCTTTGAGATATACCCCACAGCTTTGTCTGTCTGCCAGCCCATCAAGATCATTCCCACTAGATTCATTAGCCCAACACAGAACAATTAATGAGGCCTGAGGCAAGGCGGAGATGGGGCCCAGCAGAGCTGACTAATTGGACAGAAAATCTGCAATATCTCTGCAAGTGGGAAAGCATGTCAGAGATGTTTCTTGAGCCAGAGATCAAGGCTGGTGCGATTAAAAAGGCATAGCTATAAAGGAAGCAATTCAGTTAGCATATCAAAGGGAACAACCTGCAGTATAATTCAGGTGGTCAGAGTTGCTTCAACAAATGCCAATTATCAGATAATGCAGGAACAGGAATGACAGCATGACATATGCACTGTGTGTGACTCAGATAAGCCGTGATGCAGTGGTTTGTTTACCCATAATCTTGATTTCCCTGTGGCGCACATTATCCTGAGAACTGTGATGCATTTTGTGTTTTTTTCAGGGATCACAGAGGTGAATGTTATGGAGAAACAGAGAGCTGATACTATACGTTGTCACCATGTTGATGCTTAATGTGGCTCTGTGATGTGCAATGTGCACATTCTTAGACACTTTGAAGACTTGTTAGGATAAGTCTGCTTTTGATTGGTGGTGTGGGCAGTGGGTATATTTTGGGCACAGAGAAAGGCAACTATACTAATTTCCTACCTGAAGAGTTTTCACTATTATAGTGCTCATTTCATTTCTAGGGCAGATGGCATTTAGCACCATTCTGTCTTTTTACTTCACCTCACACACTTCTGCTTGAATCAACTGTTCACCTGTTTGTTAAACTAGCAACTAAGACTGAGTGCAGAATCTTTTCTAGAAGAATCTTTTCTTTTGCAGTTTTTCACAATTGTTTTCACACTTGTCTCAATACCATGTCCACAATATCCAAAACTCAGTAGTGATTCATGCTGCCATAACTATAGCATATGCTCTCCCACATAAGACGACTGTGTCATTCATTGTACAATCAATGGATTAGCATTGATATCATCGAAAGAAAATTTATTCTGGTAACTCTATAGAATCCAATGATCCCTAATTTGGTATGTTCTAAATATCCCCAAGTATTCACTCCAGCCTTGTGGAAAGAAATTGCTAAACTGGTTAGAATTTCAGCTCACTAGTTATGTTTTTAAGGGTTTCTGAGCTCACAGTTACAGTTTTTTACAGTGAATTTATCTCAATACCATATTCAGTTTTTCACACACTGAACTTTACAAACATGCACCTGAGCATATCAGTTAATCTCATAAAACAACTTTGTCTCACAAAGTATAATGAATGAAAAAACACAAACAACTTGAAGAACTGCAAAATGGATATATATATATATATATATATATATATAATGTGTTGTTATATCCTATATTTTCACACAGTGTTTATTGCAAAATAAAGGAATAATGTATGACATTTCTTACAGTAAACATTGTAATACAAACAAATAATACAGTAAATAAATTCAGCTGTGCAATATACTGGAAAAGAAAAATACATTACAACTACCCACTGAAAGTACATTACATTCAACACCAAAAAATAAAAAACAAAAAATGCCAAATAGTAAACTTTCATGTATACAGTCAAGTATACTCCTGGTCTGGCCTAATCCATTCGGTCCTCTGCATTTGGCCATACATTTTCATCGACATCACACTCTTGCAATACACCGAGGAAAAAATCTCTTTGAGTGCCTTATCCAGCTCTGGATGTCCTCCACATGGACGTCCATACACCCAGCAGCCATTGCATCTAAAAGCGACATCTGATCATGATGGTCATATACCTTCCATCTCCAACTTTTTGCCAAGTTGAAACCGGCCTCATCCACAAAGATATCTGTGTGTTCATCTTCACTGGCTTCAAGGTCTATGACTCTCTATAGTAAATTAGAGAATACACAAGGAAACAGAAGACACAAATGGCATAGCTTACTGTATTGTGCACAATAGATGAAAGAGAATGCCTGTGTGTGTTGTACTGTTCAGAATTACCATAGATACCATGATTTACCTGGACGTATTGATACCTGAGTTTCTTAACAGGCTCAGAGTTCCTCTAAAATGGGACAGTGTATAATTGTTTCATCCTGATCTGGTATTTCTGCAGCACTCATGCAATAGTTGTAGTGCTAACATTCTCAATATTTGAAAATATGTCATTGTCTGCAATTATTTTGTCACGTATTTCTCTGAGCTTGATGCTGTTGTTGGCAATGACCATCTCAGCTATTGAATCCACCTGTTCAGGTGTAAATATTCTTCCTCTTCCCCCTGTGGGATGTAAACGCTGTGTCCTGCAGTAGTGAGCCAAGACCATGTTAAAGCATATTACTATAGTACTGTCCATGTATATATACACAAATCAATCAGTCAAAATACTGTATAGTAGTTTACCTATTGATGCTACTGTGGATCTAGGCAAGTTTGGTTGTACCCTTATACCTGCATCCCTGAGGGACAGACCATGATTTAACACATGGTCAATTATTGTGGCTCTGATTTCATCAGAAACAATTGTTGTAACTCTTCCACATTGACGTCTCCTTCCTCTGCCTCTTGCCTCATCCATTTTATTCACACTACTAGGTAAGGAAAGCAAAAGGCAATCCAAAGATGGCTCCTTTTGTATATGTGGTAATTAGACACAAACAAAATCTCATAGAAATTAGAAAAAAATATTTGCTATTATCCATCTCTCTACTGACCATGGAGAATACACATGTTGTTTGATTCTATAGAGGACATGCTTTTTTGTGAACAATAGCAAAACCCTGTTCTGATCTGTTCTTCTGAGAAATGGAGAAGGGAAGGATCTAAATGATGAAAATTGAATCAATCATGCTACCATTCATGTAATTTATGGATGAACTACGATGGAATAAATAAAGTTATATGATTTTGCATTTCCATAATTGAAAGACACAAGAGGCTAGTCAACTGATAAACTGCAGAAACTGACAAAAAACCCTCCCCTCTGTGCCCCCCCCATGTGCCCCTCTCCCCTGTGTCTGCCTCTCCCGTGTTACCTGTCCCTGTGCCCCTTCCCAGTGTACTCTTCCACCTGTGTGCCCTCTTCCCCCTCATGCCCCTTGCCTGTGTGCCCTCTTCCCCCTCATGCCCCTCCCCTGTGTGCCAGTCCCTCATGGCCCTCCAGTCTCTGTATTTCCATACTCCTGTAGTTTGAATAGCCAGACCGTGGGATATGGGATATCCCACATGCATGCACTTCAGTCTTTATTGAAATCAGTAAGGGGAATGCTTTGTGTTACTTACAGTTTTTTCGATTGCTTAAGCAATTTTGAAAACAGGGCCCATTTTGTTAAAACACTACACACAGTTACCACAACCACACACCCAAGTAGCAAAACACCCCAGGTCTTTTGCAAAATGAAATATTTCAGTCAAAACTATACATGTTTTTAATAAAAATTCTGTTTTGTCATCATATTGCACACACATGGGAAAGTACAAAAAAAAATTCACCAAACACTCCACAAGACGAATTCTACAGACTGATGAAAAAATGTGTTTAGGCCTACTGTATTTCTCTCCAAATACTCAAGACAATTAATGCTGAGCATCAGAACAAAACATTTTCAGAACAAAACATATCCCAGTTTTCATACTACTATTGTACATACCACTGTAACTCAGCAGACACATTTGGAGAGACAAAAGAATAAATTATTGTATCAAGTACAGTTAAAAAACAAAGAAACAAAGTAGACAACATCTACTCGCCTAGCTGGATCTGGATTAGGTTGGAGGCCTCCTCCATGGCTTGAATGAAGGGTATCTGGACATAAGGCTGGATATTATAAACCTTCCTCAACCATGCAGAGGAAAACTCTTCAATGGATTTTAGGAAGGGGGAGTATGGCGGAAGGTGTTGGACTGTAAATTGTTCTTGTTCATGAAACCAGTTTTGGACCAGAAGAGATCAGTGGAAAGATACATTAACCCAGATGACAATGTATTCAGGGTATTCTGTAATCTGCCCAGTAATGTATAGTAAGGACCCAAATTGGCACAGTGGTGGAGGACCCCATTATGTGTGATGGCAGCGCAAAGCGTAATATAACCTCCATCTTGTCCTTGTACATTGAAAATAGCCCTTCTTCTGATTTTTGTGAGGTTAAGCCCAGCCTCATCAATGTATATAAAGTTTTATAAACTCATGTGGGATTTCCTCAGCATCCATGTGGAAAAGTCTGTAATTCAGTAAAACACAACATTGTGTAGTACAGTATTGGTGTTCTATACTGTAAATTTAAATGTAAAAAAGTTATGTGTGCAGTGCACAGCACTACAGTAAAGTGAACAATACATACCTCCACATACTCATGACGCAGATGTTTCAGTCTCTGAATTTCTGTCAAATGGTACTCGATACAGTTGCTTCATGTGTACCTGATTTTTTTTTTAGGATTCGACCTAATGTTTCCAGAGAGACACGATGGATGTTATTGAAAATATTGTCATCATTGATGACATTGGCTTGGATTTCTCTGTCTGATACAGTTGCTGCCTCTTGCGCCTGAGTAAACATGGGGCGCCTTCCGCCTTGGTGTCCTCGACCCTCAATCCTATGTAGACAAAAAATACATGCAGC
>JAODKC010000021.1:11552032-11569746 GCA_026777985.1 Mormyrops attenuatus
CATGGTGCAGTGGTTACCACTGTCACCTCACACTTCTGGGACCAGGGTTCCAGTATCTGTCGCAGTTCCACGTGTGTCCCTACAGGACAATGGAGATGATCTTCATCGCTTTGGTGACAGGGTCCCTAAGCTTTGTCACAGTAGTGGGAAACATCCTAGTGATGCTCTCTATCAAAGTAAACCGCCACCTTCAGACTGTGAATAATTACTTCCTTTTCAGCTTGGCATGTGCTGACCTTATCATCGGGGTCTTTTCCATGAACCTCTACACTGTATACATCATCAAGGGCTATTGGCCCCTGGGGCCTGTGGTTTGTGACCTCTGGCTGGCCTTGGATTATGTGGTCAGCAACGCTTCAGTCATGAATCTGCTGATTATCAGTTTTGACCGTTATTTTTGTGTGACCAAGCCACTTACTTACCCAACAAAAAGGACAACAAAGATGGCGGGACTAATGATCGCTGCAGCTTGGATCCTGTCCTTCATCCTCTGGGCTCCTGCTATCTTGTTCTGGCAGTTCATTGTCGGGGAGCGCACAGTTGAACCCAGGGAGTGTTATATCCAGTTCCTCTCCAACCCTGTTGTTACCTTTGGCACAGCTATTGCCGCCTTCTACCTGCCTGTCATCATCATGACTATCCTTTACATCCACATCTCACTGGCTAGTCGCAGTAGGCTGAAGAATCCAAAGACTGAACCCAAGAAGGAGAAGGCCTTTAAGTCCACCAGCCTACTCAAAACCCACATACTAAAACAGAACAATTACTTCTCCAGGACTAGTACTGAATCAAGTACCACCAAGGTGGTAAAAAATGGCAAACTGTCAGAGGCTGTGTGCATCAAAGCCAATTCTACCATCCAGCCTGAGGAAAGCTCTAATTACTCAAGCGTGGATAACGTGGCACCAAAGGATATCAAACAGGTTAACAATGAGGTTTTGCCCAAGGATCTTGCTCCTACCTCCACCATCACACCATCACCAGTGCCTGATAAAATAAATCCTGCCTCCAAGTGGTCAAAGATCAAAATAGTCACCAAGCAGACAGGGAATGAATGCATCACTGCCATTGAGATAGTACCTCCTAACAGCTCTGAAAACAGTTCGACCCCTGTCAATCGTCCCAGAACAGTTGCCAGGAAATTTGCCAGCATTGCTAGGAGCCAAGTCAAACGAAAGCGGCAGATGGCAGCCAGGGAAAAGAAGGTAACTAAGACCATTTTTGCTATTCTGCTGGCTTTCATTATCACATGGACACCATACAACGTTATGGTTCTCATCAGCACCTTCTGCCATTCCTGTGTTCCCGATACTGTGTGGGCTATAGGCTACTGGCTCTGCTACGTCAACAGCACCATCAATCCTGCATGCTATGCACTCTGTAATGCCACCTTCAAAAAGACCTTCAAAAACCTCCTGATGTGTCAGTATAAAAATATTGGCACAAGATAAACTGAAGGAGGATCATTTGATCAGGCTGGACACAGTTATTGGTTTTGTGCTATGGTCAAATCCACCCAGAAGTGGATCTAATCGTCAATTAGAAATTCTGGAGGTCATTGGGCCCCAAAGTGAACCAAGGGATTTGTTGTAGTTAGACATTTTGGAAATGTCCTGTGGTTACTTCCAGAGCCTCAGAAATGTAACCACTGTTGTTGGATTACTGAATGAGCATGTATAAAACCATTATAAATACCAAGAACAAAGCACAGTCAAGTAATGGGAGGAATTCAAGTGAGAGCCCGGTGAAGTAGACTTCAACCATAACCATAGACTTCAACATTCAACCAACTTGACTTTCTGTGAGTAATTGGCTTTAAATGGGAATGATGCAAAGCAGGAGACACTATATGGATATATTGTATAGATCTATTCCGATAATCTACTGTGCCACAGAACTCATTAAAAAGGATCAATTGTGTGTAATTAATCAGTTTTTCCAATATGTTCTGCTTATTTAGTCCATGTTAGGAAATTGTCTTACAGAATTATTATTTTTATGACATAATCAGTTAAAAAGGGAAGGGAATCCTCAGTTCTGTCAGGTCTATTCATTTAGTGATGGACAAATTGATGCTTCATGAACCATTTGCGGTTTTTTAGACTCCATTAGATGGTGCTCTCTATTCAAAAAAGGGTACAAAGCATGCTCCAAAGCAAACCAAAAGCATCTAGTGCGGTCAAAAAATACAGCAAATGGTTCATGAAGCATCATTTGGTCCATCACTATTCAGTATTACATGGACACCATACAACGTTATGATTCTTCACAATACCTTCTGCCATTCCTGTGCTCCTAACACTGAGTGGGCTATAAGCTACTGGCTCTGCTACGTCCTCAGCTTGTAAAAAATGAAAAAGCTGTAACATTTCAACATCTACTGTATATGAAGAAATGGGTGAATTTTTCATCAACCTATCAGACCTTTTAAAACACTTCAAGTAGACAATGATTTGTGGGCCAAGAATGTATTATGACTATATATAAAAATACATGAGATTTTTTCTTCTAAAGACATGGAAGTCACAAAATTCATTTAAATTTATATTTTATGCTCCAACAAATATAAATACTGGGAAAGTATATGAAAAGTATGTTTCCAGAGTGATGAAGAATGTTTATCTGCCTTACAGTATATAGATGCTTGTACTATCTGGTTTATTGTAATATATTAATTTTCTCTGTTTATTGCTGTATATATGCAATAACCGTAAACACATTCTTGTTGTTTTTATAGTTAAGGGACAAATATTGTGTGGTCACTGATTCTGCATGTGTGCAATATTATAATATCAGCTTCTGTCATTATTCTCATCGTTTTGCATCATGGCCCCAGTGGAGCTGCTGGTATTAGTGTGAAAATGAATGTAACACTTAAGTTTTGATGTGAGTAAAATGTAATATCATTGTTGTCATACTGTATGTTGCTTTGAAATGAACTGCTATGTTTTAGAGAAATGGTTGACCCTTGGAACACATTAAATTCATAACATGGGATATTCCTTTTGTTTAGACACATTTTCTAAAGTTTTTCTTGAATTAATTTCACTTAATTTGTAGTGGTTTATATCATTTTTTGCACAAAAAATGTGTTGTTGATGCATAACTGTTTCTATATAGGGTCTGACAACAATGCTTCCTTGTTCTTACTGTCGACCTGATCCTGTTCTTACTTTGCTGATGGCAGGCTACCTTTTTAAAGTTGTTTATCATAATGAAATAATTAAAGCCTGAAAATGTCTTGTATCATGACAGCATAAGCCTGAAGAATGTTGTTTTTAAATTAGACATTATATTTACAGCAAATTATATTCTACATAGCGTAGACTGATGAAATGGCAAGTTATGGCATTTTTTCCAGCACATACCTACTTCTTATTTCCTGAAAACATGCATGTGAAAGGACAGAGTATGTGATTAAATAAAACAAATAAAACAACTGTCTTTTCCATGTGAATTGCAAAGAAAATGACGCTAAGCTACATTTCGCAGAAGCTCTTAACGTTTCGTTTAAGGGAACAAACTCAACAACCACATGTCCATTTCACAATATGATGGACAGCATCATGTCTAAAATAGCACAATATGCAAGTTTTATTTTGACAGAACACTGAAAATTTATTGAAAGCAGTAAAGCTAACATTTTAGTCATTCTAGTGTTTATAGCAATGCAAATGAAACAAAATCAAAATGTCAAAAGGTATCCAAAATTCATTTTATTGCTGCAACACTGTTTTGTTCAAAACAAGCCTCATATATTACAATGCCAACTACAATTTGTGACTAAGGTTTCCCACAAAAAATATTCAATTCAATTGAACACTGAAACCTATTTTTAATACAGAAATTTCACATCCAGGTCAAATCACCTTTTGCTGGAGTTGATTGGATCCAAGTGAAACAGGCAAATTTTAAATTGTCAGTAGCATTAACAATAGCATCTATCAAAAAGAAAGGGGGTACAAGCAGATGGTAGTGTGTGCATTAAGAGTGCTGTAAATTTCTCAGACTCTAAGGGCCCCCGATATGGTGCAGTTCATCTTTAGTTGATCACACCTAGAAAGATGCTGAAAGAGGAATGAGTAGAGCCACTAAAATACATTAAAAACAATTCCTTTATAAAAGTCTTGCCAAGATCTGACCTCTTTTGTAGTCTGAGAGACGGAAGCCGGCAGTGGTGGGGCAAAAGCTCGGTGGGAGGAGTCTGGAAAAGGCATAGTGTTGCGCACACCCCTGTGGCCCTGAGCCTCTTCAGTTCTCCTTCCCTTTTCCCTTCTTTCCTGTAACAAAGAGAATGAGCACTCATTATCTTGTCCAAGAAAGCACCAGATTAAAAGAAAACGAGACCACGACAGACAACGGGACTTGGATGTAAGATAGAGATGAAAGTTAAAAAATGGCGTGACATGACCAAGCCAGTATACACACAGTAAACTTGACCATCTCAGAATGCATATTTTGATTTAATTCAATAAAATGATAATGTGAGCAGAACAACATAATACGAATACAGATATATTATACAAATGTAGTTTTAACCTGTCATGATCGATCGTCCATCCCTTGCGTGTGCCACGCCCACCTTGTTACCCTCGTGTGGAATCCTTCCGTTTACCTGCTGTTCTGTGTTTTCTGCCTTCAGTCTGGTGTACTTAGTCCGCGTTCAAGTCTGTTTTCCCAGGTCTGTCATTAATGTTGGTTAAGCTGTGTACTCCCCTGTCTGCCTGTCTACCCTGAATAAACCCAGAGTTACCCACATTTACAGCTCTGCCTGCCTGCTTCCCCGCTCGCCCGGATGCAGTCCTCACAGAATGACAGACCTCCCTGAAGACGCACCGCGGCAGACCGAGAGCCAGCGTCTCAGTCTGCTGCAAGAGGTGCTGTATTAGCTGAACCAGCCCAAGGTCCGAGAGGACCCAGTGGCATTGGACTTGGCCAGCCAGAGCGGCGACCTCCTAAGCGAGATGACGCCGTCCAGGAACGTGCGCCTCGTTAACGAAGTGCACGAAAACCTCCAGAGACTAGTGCAGCGCGAGACGGATAGGAGGATCTCGCTTGCCACGCTGCACAGGGCGGAGGCTGACGACTCGCCGTTCATCGTTTCAGAGACGGCGCAGCCGCCCGCCACACACTGGAGAAAGAAGAAGAAGCCCAAGGGGAGGAGACCTGAAGCCGCCTCGATAATCATCCTAGGGGCCTGCTCTCTCTCTCCTGCTTCTCTCCCTGCCAAATATTGGGAGGAACCCCTCCCGATATGGGATCCGGCAGGGATCACCCGGGACATCACCACCGCTTTCTCCCCGCAAGTATTAAAAACCTGCATCACCGCCACGGAGCTACCACCGCTAGCCGTGTACCACTTCTGGGTGGCACGCCTAGCTAATAGGGGGGCCAGGGCCGTGTGGGATGCTATCCCACGGGGATTCTTAAAGGGGCAGCACCACCTCTTGCGCCGCCAACTCTAGCGGCAATAATTGATGTCCCTGTCTTGCCTGTCTCATCGGCGCCGCCTATTCTGCCTGTCTCGCTGGCGCCGCCTGTTCTGCCTATCTCGCCAGGGCCTAACTTGCCTGTTCCCGAGCTGTCCAGCCCGCCTGATGTGAGGGGCACGCCTGTGGAGCCGGACAGGCTGGAGGCCAACTTCCTGACCCCAGTGGGTCCAGCCCCGGAGACAGATGCGCCTTCTTGCGGGGTCCCTGCCCCGGCAACTGCGTCGCCACCCAGCTGGGTCCCAGTCCTGGCAGCAGACGCGTCGCCTGCAATCGCCGCCTCTGCCCGCGGCCGCCTGCCTGCTGTGGCTGCTTCACCCGCAGCCCGCCGGCCTGCCTCGCTGGCGCCGCCTGTTCTGCCTGCCTCGCCAGCACCACCTGTCTTGCCTGTCCTACCTGTTGCTGCCTCGCCTGCACACGACACCCATCTGCCTGCCCCTGCTCAGCCCGAGGCCCCAGCTGTGCCTCCGCCTGCTGCTCAGCCCGAGGCCCTGGCTGCGCCTCCGCCTGCGGCTTCGCCCAAGGCGGCTCCTGTGGTGGCCCCGCCTGCTGCTTTGCCCGAGGCGGCTCCTGCTGCTTCGCCCGAGGTGGCTCCTAGGCCTCCACCCGCAGCTTCGACTGCGGCAGCTCTTAGGCCTCCGCCTGCAGCGCCGCCCCAGGCTCCTAGGCCTCTGCTGCCCACGCCTGAGGTCCCTGCAGCTCTGCCCTGTGAGGCTCCACCCATCCCTGTGAGGCCTATCTTTGCTCTGCCTGTCCCTGACCCATCCACGGCACCTCCTTCTCCAGTCCCCCCGGTTCTGGACCTGGCTCCAGCTTCACCAGCTCCCTGGACTCCAGGCCTAGTCCCTGAGGAGGTCCCAGACTGTGTGACCATCGCTCCTCCTCCCTTGTTGGAAGGAGAGGGGGAGCTCGAATGGGATCCCTCAGGGATCTCACTGATAGCCCTAAGGGGCCCCTCCAGAGAACTGGTCCCTCCTTCATTGCCCCAGCGTGGTGGATCCTGGCCAGGTCCCCGCCTTTCAGTGTCCCGAAAGGGGAGAGGACATAGGCACAGGGATCGGGTCCCGCCCGCAGTCCCCTGGGCGCCTGCTCAGCTGTTGCCTACGGGTCCCCTGCCGTGGCCTCGTCGGCCGCCTGTGGTCCTGCCTCCGACACCTCGTCGGTCGCCTGCAGGTTCCCCCGCTCCAACTCATCGCTCACTCGTCGGTGGATGGTGCCTTCGCCTGCTATGGCTGCGCGGTCGCCTGCTACGACTTCTCCTTTCCTCCGCCGTGGTCCCCTTCTGCTCCCTCCTTGCCTCCACCGGTGCCCCCTCCGACTTCTTCCTCGCCCCCTCCGTTGATCCCTCTGGCTTCCTCCTTGGCCCCTTCGTGGTCCCCTCCGGCTTCAACCGCTCGGTCGCCTGCTGGCCCTGCGGCTGGCGCCTTTCGCCCGCTGGGGTTCTCTCAGGCTCCCCGTGTTCCTCTGCCCTTTGTTTTCCCGTCTCCTCCGTTCCCTCTTGGTCCCTTTGTTTCTCCTGTCTTTGCTCCTCGTCCTGCGTCAACTCCGTTCCCTCCTGGTTCCTTTGTCCCTCCAGTCTCTGCTCCTCGTCCCTCTGTGCCTCCCATGTTCACTCCTGGCCCTTTCGTTCCTCCGTTCTCTGTTCCCCCTGTGTCTCCGTTCTTGGTCTGCCTGTCTGCGTTTCCTGTTCTTTGTCTGGTCCCTGTTCCAGTTCTGTGTCTCTGCCCTGTTCCCGGTCTTTCGTTAATGGTCTTGTTTTGTTTTCCAGGTCCTGTTCTCCTGGTCCTGTCCCACCTCTTCCTTGGGGGGTGCCCAGAGTGCGTGCCTTTGGGGGGAGGGGGGGTTCTGTCATGATCGATCGTCCAGCCCTTGCATGTGCAACGCCCACCTCGTTACCCTTGTGTGGAATCCTTCCATTTACCTGCTGTTCCGTGTTTTCTGCCCTCAATCTGGTGTACTTAGTCTGCGTTCAAGTCTGTTTCCCCAGGTCTGTCATTAACCCTCTGGGCCGCATATCTTTCTTGTCTATTTCCGTTTATATCTCGCTGAAATTGTCATGTAGAATCATGAAAAGAACGCTGGCTAAATCTGTAATCTGTCTTCTTTTCAAAAAGTCCATTGTCGGAAGTATTTAAAGTTTTTAAAATTAGGTTAAATCGGCAAAAAGTAAACCATGTCATCTTTCTTTCTTTTACCTGCATGGGGGGCGTGTAGTACCGCCTTCACCTGAAGATCGCTATTCAAACAAATATATAAGAAATAATTTATTTGCCATGAATTAAGTTTATGATATTTAAAGAAATGTGTGATCATGCCCCAGTCACTGAAAGTGTGTTTTCTACCCTCGGGGCTCAGAGGGTTAACATTGGTTAAGCTGTGTGCTCCCCTGTCTGCCTGCCTACCCTGAATAAACCCTGAGTTAACTGCATTTACGGCTCTGCCTGCCTGCTTCCCCGCTCGTCCTCACATAACCTGTAAAGTTACTTATTTTTACACCATTTTCTTGCAACAGTTATGGAACTCAGTCTCTGGAAATACAAAGAAATGACTTTGCTAAAGCAGCAACTATTCATTTTTAGAGAAAAAGAGCAAATCAGACTTGGTACAGCCAACCTTTGACCTTCGTCTTGGCTTTGCCATTTGCTGAGTGGCAGGGTTTGGACACCTCCCGGGTTGCCAGGCACTTTGCATTGTACAAGGCTTTCTTCAAGGTGCCAACCCGAATCTTGGTCCCTGTAGTTGGGTCACACTCCCCCCAGCTCACAAACTTGTACTTGCAGTCAGCTGTGGGTTGGGGGCAACCAGGAGAGAGTAATGAGAGACTCTGCAACGGTGATGAGTTTCCTACAATTTATTTAGTTGGTGCTGCGTGAATGATGATGATGTGGAAACACAGCAGACACCTACACCAATCATTCAGCTGCTTTAGTCTAAAAGAAGCTCCAGTGCCAGACAGGAACCACACAACGGTTCATTAGCCAACATCAGTATTATTATGAAGACCAGTATATAAACAGGGTATTGTCCCTGCCTGTCTGCAAACTCTGGCATGTGAACTCGTACTTACTGTTTAAGATTACAGGAATATACAAATGAACTGCTTTGGTAACACTTTACTTAAAGCAGCCATATACAGGTAACTGCACTACAGATACCTTCATAATACATGGTAATCTATTCAGAAATATTATGCGACTGCTTTAAGTAAAATGTTACCACTGTGTTTAAATGTAGTGTAGTGTATTGCAAAAGTATTCATGAAAGTGATTAATATTTCTCAACAAAGAACCAACATGGCACAAGAGCAGCACAGCACGAAAGCCCCATGCACTATGGCTGTTCAGTTTAGGTTTAGGTTGCTAGGCTAGTTTGCAGCAATACAACCACCTTGACAAATAACAAACAAAAAGGAAATAAAAATCTCAGTTTAGCTGCTGTCGGTCCCCTTACCACCAAAGTCCTTCTTCCATCCACAGGGCACATGGCATTTGAGCTTCTTGACCTGGAGGTTGCAGGTACCCTCCCGCACACCCATCCCACAGTCACCAATGTTGGGCACGCAGCTTCCATACTGCCATTCTGTGCATTCCGAAGCTCCCTTCTGCCCTGTGGGCACAGATACGGAACAGCTGAGGGCCACCTCCAACAAATACGGGGAGTGCCAAGCCAAATGCGGCCTGTGGCGATTACTCAGCAAAACAGGATAAGCGAGCTAAAAGAACCGTGGCACGCCAATCAGCCATCATAGTATACCTTTATTTCCCTTGCCAGCTTCTATAGAGATGGCCATCAGGGCCAGGAGAAGAATGATGAACAGGGAATACAAACCGTGCATCCTGAAGAAGGGGAAAAACAGGACAGTGAGGGGGAGGAACACAGACTCCATTTCCCCTCTCACAATTGTTCAACAACTGTCAATTCTTAAAAATATGTACATTTTTAAAGCAGACATTGCTGAAAATACTGAACCTTGTCTACTACATACAGTAGTAATGCTACAAAATATGAAATCCTGCATTTTAATGCATCTTCACTCATTTGTATAAGAACCATTTAAACCAGCTGCTGCATAAAATACAAAATATACTGCAACTAAATGCCTGTGTGTGATATAGATATATCTGTGAAACGATTCTCTTAAACCATGTCAAATGAAGACTTTCGTTTAGAAACAGAGCTGAAACATGTTAAAATGTCCAAAAATCCCATGATACTTGAAGCACAAAAGGCTTCCACATTCAGCAACTATACTGCCTCAACACGCTGGTCTGTTTATACCCCAGGAGGATCCTGGCTTCCGGTTCACAGTATGCAAGTCAGTAAAGCAGCGAAGGAGTGCATTCAGGCCCAAGATTTTAGTGGACTGAGTCTGGTTTGATATGCAACGCATTGCGGGAAAGCCAGCAGCACTAACACATTTTCACTGTTCATTGTCTCTAAGTTCAGTTGTTCAATGACAGTACTCATTTGGCACAATTATTTTACATAGAGCAGGTGTTTAACTGCAGCATACACATCTGTCAACAAAGAGAGTAAAGCAATAGGCTTCAGACATTCCATTAAATTAGATTGGTCTTACTATAGTCAGTCGAGTTATATTCATTTTCTTAAAACTGATATAAAACGCAGGTGTTGCAAGGCGATATGGCCAAATGGTCATATCACAATATCTCTGTTTATAACGACTATCCACAATAAAGATAGTGGTTCCTTTGGAATATATGTAGTAATGTTAATTAGCCATTTGACTTTACTAGCAAGTCGATCCTTAAAACAAACACTACTTGTAGTATTATAATAATAATCTTAAATTGTTAAGGTATGCAAAATACTGTGCATACAGAGAAACTGACTCATTATAGAAAAAGTGCTTTAAAAATGTCTTTATGATATGAAACTTTCTGAAGTTTTGTGTTCAAATGCACATTTATCAATTTGGTCAATAACTTCACACTTCTGAAGGCAGCATAATAAGTAAATGAAAAAAACGCATAATAAATGTAAGATTTACAATTTTTTGTGTCAGTAGGAAGTGTTTGCTTCTGTTTGGTTACTTCATAACGTATGGAAGAATATGTGTGGCTTGCACAGCCAGACATTCTCCGAGTTTGGGGTGCTAACATTTCAGGTGGTTAAAAAGATTGGTTGTGTTGCTGTCTGTTGTATGACAGTATCTTTACCAAGTTTGCAAATTACAGTAGATTGGTTCATGTCGAATTTTGCAAATACAAACCATTTCTACACAATCAAATTAGAACCTGTTTTGGAACTATTTCTCCCTCGTCAGCACTGCCACACACTATGGGAGGCATTTTCTGCAAAAAATAAAAGGAAAATGATAACATATAAATACAATCTCCACTTTGCCATTTAGTTTTCAAAGTCTATGTGCAAAAATCCTGCCAAAATGAAAATTAAATAACACCATTTGCATTTTAATTTTTCACTCCTGTATGTCATATGTAGAAAAAATACAAAAATTAAACCTTTAAGTCTTTTAATTTTCCAGTTTGACTTTTCATTTCCTACTTTGCTTTTTCATTTTCAAGTTCACATCATGCACATATATGTTAATTGGAGTGGGCAGTGGGTAGAGCTATGGACCACTGCTGCGCTTTCTCAGCACATTTGCGGATTCCGTTGTCCTTGTCTTCCTTGTGCATGGTTGCCCATATCATCTGAATTAATGGCAAAGTCACATGTGGCCTAAATTAGCTAATTATTTGCAACTTCCAATTCATTTAGCTGCCAATTCGTAGTGTCTTATTTCACGGCTTAAGTTACTCCCAGGTTCCTTAGAGGGGAGTGCTGGCAGCGGCAAGTGCTGCACAATGTATAGTTGAAAATACTAAATAAAATATGAACAGAATTTTTAAGTGGTAGCACAACTATTTATAATGGTATGCAGTTGTAATGAAACACTGAAATTAGCCTGGCCCAGACTGCTGTGTTTCCAGCTAGGTAGCCTAAAAAGCCTAAATCTCGGCCAGGCAAATTTCAGTGTACTTAGAGTTGCATAGCTGCTGTGTACTATGCATTTCATATTTGCCTTACCCAAGATGAATATGACCTCCACAATCCATTTGGAACTGTGACTTCTTATTCAAATCAATGTGTACAATTGCTTAAAGTGTCATGTGACCAGTTTACTGTTACAAAAGACATTATGCCTGGGTAATTCCACCATTTTCATTACAGAGAGACTTGTGAAATTTCATTTTAATTTTCATTTTGGCAGGATTTTTGCACATAGACTTTGAAGCTTAAATGGCAAAGTAGAAATTGTATTTTCATTTTTTCATTTTTTTTGGCAGAAAATACCTCCCATAACACACTATATTAATTTAATGGCACAGCCGACTCATTTATGGACCATGTGTTTACCGTGCAACAAATACAATATTTTGTATTTTTCGGATACAGTTTGATTTTTGTTGTTGTTTTTACCAAGCTAGCCAAGCAGTTAAAAAGATCAATTAAGATTTTAGTTCAAGATCTAGTCACTAAACTGACATCAACTGAGATAGGTAAATAACAAAGAAGTGAAACATACAGATAGCGCTGAGATGTTATGCCGGCTGAAATTACTTTATTTCACTTCAGTCTGTGTTTGCAGACTGTGTTTTCAGCCTGTGTTTGCAGTACTGTTGCAGCCTAGGAATACACAGACATTGTGTGAAAGGCTCTTGCAGGTTTGTCTTCGTTGTAATAGTGTTAAGTTATGCATTTGTAACTGGGCATTCACTGGAAGCTCTTTGCTTGGTCGACTCCTCGATAGCATATATGTTTGTAATGTGCTATTTGTTTACTTGTATGTCACTTTGGACAAAAGCATCTGCAAAATAAAAGTAAATGTAAAGGTAGTGCTGTATTACAATTCTTGAATTATTATGAAATATGTATCGTGGATATAGGGCTGGTCAATCTCATAGGCAACATAGGGCGGCCTCCTAGGATGCCAACTTGCCAGCCAATTTCACTTTGCCTCGGTCGGGGGGCACCAACAGTGATACTCACCTAGGGTGTCACATCGGCTATGACCTGTACTGCGTGGATACAACTGTAACCAGTTACAATAAAATATCGGCATATTGACCACCACTACTGTATAGTATAATCCTTAAATAAACAGGTTAATATTAACATAAAAGTAAAAGCTCAAATCACTGCCACTAAAGACCACTTGAAACACTTCAACACTACATGAAAAATCAGACCATACTGTTGCATTTGCACCAGGCCCTTCTCTTAAAAGCATGTATACTGCCATTTTTTGTACCAACACATTATGGTTACTGGTGGGTAAGCAACATGATAGCCATGCAATTCAGGTTTCCATTAACCTACTTCCACAGAGAAAGAGAAATCACAAAGCAGGCAGGCTTCCTGCACACGATCACGTCGTAATTGACTTTACACAACAAAAGAAAATCATAATATGGTGAATGGACATCGGGGCCCAGTGATAACAGTGTGAGTGTTGTGTATAGCTGACGTTGATGAGTGCTGCCATTAATATTGTAGTGCTTGGCAGTCTGACTCAGAATAGAGACAAAGCAAGACGGCTCCAAATAAAGCAGCTCTTTTAAAAGGACTGCACAAAATTAGCAACCACACTCTGGCAAACGTGGCACTCCACTCACGAGCATTAGCAAGGCTGAGGAGACCAGGAGACTGGCAAATGCTGAGCTGCTGACAGGCACTGGCACGGCAGGTCCCTCTGTTCCCTTATGTGGCTCAGAGGAACCCTGCTGCCCCTCCTGCTGCCTCCCACAACCACTCCAGGTTCCGGTGGCACTGGCCACACTGCTCCTCCAGCTCACAACGCTCCTCAGACAGCTGGGCCTCCAGAGCGTGGCATGTCCCCTTGCAGTTGAGCAGCGCAGCCTCGGCCTTCTGCTCCTGGCGGTCGTGCCCACGTTTCCACTCTGCCAGCTGCTTGCACAGCTTTTCCACGGTATGCCACCCCTTTTCCATGTCCTCTTATAGTCACTCATCGTCCTTGTCCAGCTTGTGGCGCTCCTGGGCCAGCTGGCTAAGGTGTGCCACGTCTCTTGGCGGCCAAAGAGTGCCACTTCCTATACCTTGGCCTGCCACCTCTGGGTGTCACACTCTAGCTCCCAGCTGGCCAGCTCCCCACGCGGGTGTTGCAACTCGTGCCATTCCTCCTCTGCATGCTCACGCAAATGCTCCTGGTGCTGCTGGTCCTGTTCCCATTGCTCATCCAACTCACGCCACTCCCGAGCCAGCCGGGACTTCCAGCTGCAGCAGTCCTCCTTGCAGCCAAGCAGAACAGCCTCAGCCACAGCTCCTCGCAACTGGAAAACAGAGAGCTCTTGATGTCCAGTGAGCACTCGGAGCCTGCAGTAGTGCCTTTGGTCACTGAAATCATCTTGGATGGGTGACCAGCGGGCTGGCAGGGGAGGCTTGAGGACACACTCTGCTAGCCCAGGGTGCTTCAAAAGGATGGGGCAGTGACCAACTTACTGTGCCGCTCTCAGTCCGTCTGCTGGCAGTTCTGGTATGGGTCTCTGGGCAAAAGCATGCCCAGTGGCCCCTCTTTCTGCAGCACCATCAGGTGAGCTTCCCTTTACGAAGCCAGCCATCCCGAGCCGTCTTCACCACTTCAAACTGCCGTTGCCACTTCTCTTGATCCATCACTCCACAGCCTCCTGCAGATTTGTTAGGCTGGAGCCACTCCTTTGATGACCAGGACATTAAGATCCTAGACCGTGAGGCCGACTGGTTCAAACGAGGTGTGAGAGTAGCAGTTTAATGCAAGATTGAACGGCCCTCGTTAAACAGAGGAGGTGGCCTTAGGCATAATCTATCACCCACTTACAATGCAGTCTTTCAACTCTACCCAGGCAGTTTCACAGTCATTCACACCCTGGCCCAGGTGGTCACAGTGACATACATGAAAGCCAGGGAGAACAACAACCCACAGGTGACCATCAAGTATTAACGACTTGAGGACTCCACAGGGTTTATAAACCTGCTACTCCAACCAGTCAGTCAGAATTGAGAAAGTCCTCTGGAATGAAGGGTGAAATGTCTTCAAGGAAATAAAACAGGTCCATTTGCCATTGACCATAACCATTTTTGGGAATAGCTGGTAGTTTACACAATGAGTAGAGACACCCGAGAAGACAGAATTCACACAGGACACAGGCAAGGGTACATACATCTATGGGGAGCACCACAAGAATTTACAATAACAATTACGTTCAGAGGCTATTTACATGGCTCGTACACATGCTGAGATATGCAATGTCTCCTCAACTCGGAGCCACCTGGCCAGAATTCCAATATACTGGAACAGGCATTAAAGACCAGCATGACTCATTTGGTTTAGCTCAGCTGGCTTAGGTCTCATTGGTACAGACAGCATGTACTAGGCTCAAAAGCATGCTGAATTACTTTGAATGGGCATGTTGGATAACAGAACAGAGAGGAAACTAATGACACTTTTCCAATAACATTTTTTCCTTACATTTCACTGACAAAAACATTTTGCATTAAAAATTCAACTTATGCCATGTTGTCTTAAACTTTCCAAAGTGTAGAATTTATTTTAACTTATAATGGGGAATTATGGTTATTAAAGGAAGACATCTGAGTGATAGACTATCCTCACAAGATTAAAAACACAGGCATAAATTGCTCTTATAGCCAGAAGTTTAGGTTTCTCCTTTTTTTGCTTGCTAGAAGGAGGAAATACACATCTTAAATAATGTCTGTAAGTTAGGGCTGAACAATTTTGGGACACCAAGATCTTGATTATATAGAGATGACTTCCCTGTACTTAGAGACTGTCACACCCTGCTCACCTGACCCCATGATCTCTCCCTAGCGTGACCTACAGTAATCAGCCACACCTGTTACTCGTTGGTCTTACCTCATGTTGCTGCCTTAGTGTTAATCACTCCAGCTGTCTCTTGCTCACTCCCTTGTCAGTTATGTATATAAATGCTTCCCAGTCCTGTCATTAATGTTGTGCTACCGTGTGTTGCCTGTGCCATGCCTTCTTGCCTTCCTTCCTCCATTCCTCCTGGTTTTGATCCCCCAGGATCATGTTATTTTCGTTTGAGCATAATAAACCCCTTTTGTTTGTCCTGACGCCTGCTCCAGCACACTTCGTTCTGCCTGTCATGACATGGACAAGGGAGAATTTACCAGAAGAACAGTATTTGATAGCAGCCATCAAATCTTGTAACCCCAAAGCAACAAAGGAAAAACAAGGACTTGGCAATCAAAAACATTTCCGCTGCATCACCATAAATAGAAATTGTAATCCTGGAAAGATTTCATAACTGGGCTGTACAGGTCAGCTCTGGCAAAGGGGTGACTAATTAACACTGCTGTCATCAGATTTTGTGACCCAAGTGTGGATACTGAACAAGCAGCAATGTACCATTCATCTTCAGGCAACAATGTGCTGAGTGGGTCTTTAAAAAGACATGTTCATCGAGTTTATATGCTTCAGACAGCTGTTGTCTCATTATATCCAGCATTCTTACATTTACTGACCCTTGGCAATAGGGTTGCCACCCGTTCCTTTCCATACGGAATGGTCCAGTATAATACGGTAAGGAGCATTTTATTTGAGTTCCAGTACGAGACGGTCACGCATTATACGAGACGAGTGGCGACGCTATTTTTAATTCTGACAGTAAATGTAGTGCACTATAATCAGAGGTGGACAGTAACGAAGTAGATTTACTTGAGTACTGTACTTAAGTAGAGTTTTGAGTATCTGTACTTCACTTGAGTAGTATTTTTTTTGGAAACTTATGACTTTCACTTCACTACATTTGAAAGACAAATATCGTACTTTTTACTTCATTACATTTCTATCAAGGGTCTCGTTATTCGTTACTTTTAATTCTGAAAGTGGATGGTTTTTCCCCCTTTTCTAAAAAGTGATTGTTTTTTTCCCAGGTGACAGCCTATCAGTAATCAGTAGAGTTACGTCACGTCTGATGTAGTCTGTACCCATTAAATTAAGTTCAACACTGGTGTTCTGCCATTTTTTCCTACTTGCCAAAAACTGTTTCTAAGCACTACAGCGCATGCGTACGTCAACATTACGTCATAAACCTCCAAACGCAGAAAGTTTTTGCCACTCTTGCTTTTTTGCCAAAAGTGGAGGTTTGTATGTTAGTTTTAACGGTGTTTGTCTTAAACATTATTAATGATTTGTTGATATTTGTGTTTATTTGATGCATTAGACACATTGTGGTGATTGTTATTATACTGTTTATATTTTTACGCACTCCGAATTCTGTACGTATGGGATCAAATTCTACCATTAAACTCTGCTGTATACGTGTGTTTGATTTGCTGCTTGGGACTACTTTAAACTGTGGGTTTTGCTTTAGTTAGAGTATAAATATTACATTTAGATAGAATTCGTTGTTTAACCTAGAACTACATTTGTTCGATACAAAAGCATTACAACATCTTTTGAGAGCGACGTCTGCGTGCCCACGTCTTATGAGTCAAGAATGGGAGAGTTGTTTTTGTTGGTGAAAGAAAGTCATTATTCCACATTTATACTACTACGATTGGATTGATTTCGATTTTGCAAGGCAGCGATTCGATGTCTGGCAATATTTGAATATACCTGATCTTTGTAATGAAAATATTTTAAAGGAGCAATAGGTCAACACACTTTATTATGAACTCATAAAATGCTTGTCCTAACCTCACATCTTTTATTATAGATTAAAAATGTTACATTTCTCAAAAGATTTGTCATAAAGGATTGTTTCAGATGATGCATTACTTTAACTGTCCTTTAGGTGCAGTGTGACCTCTGCAGTAGATGGGCACATTTCAAATATGCCAAATATAAGAAACACTTGTTCACTTATGTTTGTGGCAAATGTTCAAAAAAATAAACTTTGTTCAGTTTTTCTTTAAACATTTATTTAAAACATTCACAGATTTTTATAAGAACATAAGAAATTTACAAATGAGAGGAGGCCATTCGGCCCATCAAGCTGGTTTGGGGAGAACTTAACTAATAGATCATAGTTGTTAAAATCTTATCTAGCTCTGATTTAAAGGAACCCAAGATTTTAGCTTGCACTACACTAGCAGAAAGACCATTCCATACTCTAACCACACGCTGTATAAAGAAGTGTTTCTCAAATTCAGTTTAAAATGTTCTCCCGCTAATTTCCACCTATGGCCACGAGTTCTAGTATTTAAACTAATATT
>JAODKC010000021.1:11569846-11581098 GCA_026777985.1 Mormyrops attenuatus
CTTAAAACCTTATCTCATAACAACAACATCTGGAAATCATTAATAACAATAATAACCACTACTCCTGGGCTCCCCCCACCCCCTTTGATCTTACAGTACCCATGGCTCCGCCCACTCCATTTGATCTTACACTACTCCTGGCTCCGCCCACTCCCTTTGATCTTACACTACTCCTGGCCCCGCCCACTCGTAACCTCTTGACCTTTAGGTCATAAATCATTTTTGAAAGAAGCGGTATGCCTCCTCTCTCTCTGATGATTAATTTTTAAACTGTTAAGCCATACATACCGCGTTTTAAGAATTATATGCACGATAAGAAATTCTGTATCTGTAATTCTATATATTCTATATAAATTTTATAGCGGCAGTCAGCAAGTCATAATCTATCGCGGCAAGACGGATTCTGTCGTTCAAACGGAAATGACATAGGGGCTTGAGAGTGGATGGGGCCTGACAGAAGAGAACACGCACTCTCAGGCCCCTTCTGCAGCCAGACACTCATGGGATTTCCGCCCGCGCCAATATTGTAGCGCATGCACGTTACCCACCTTCCGGTAACACTGAACAGGCTTCCGGGCGCACTGAAAATTCACTCTCTCCCCTGTTTCATCTGTTCTCCTCATCCATTCATATCTTTCCTCCCCCTGAATTCAGCGCATAATTCAAGAGGCTGTGTTGACATAACAGCAATTATACACCTATTATACACCTCACAAATGCTGATAGTGTATGGGTGTTTTGAGATGTGATGCAAGTAGCGACAGTATGTGTATTGAGTGTTATAGATATATATGCACCTCATCAGTGTATGTGTGTAAGTGTGTTCAATGGTGGGGACCTATAGATTAAATGTGTATGTGCGCGTCTTTCAGTGGGACCTATAGATTAAATGTGTGTGTGCGCACATTTTCCAGTGTGTATGTGCATGTTTTTCAGTGCTTTAAGTCCCACACGGCTTCCCATAATCCTCTGATGTTTTTAGATCGTATCTGTAATACTAACCAGCGTCTCATGTGCTGGGCTCTGATTGTATAATCCTTTAACCTGGAAATAAGACACAAGAAAGGGGTTAGTAACCTGGTGGCCAACGCTCTCTCCCCAGTTTAACCATTACCTCCGAGTGTGTTTTTATTATTCTGGTCTCCTTTTCATTGTTGTGTGTGTTCTTCGGGTACTTATGATTGTGACAGTGAACTCCTGTCGGGTTCACTCTTGTGTGGGGGGGTGTTACGTGCCGTAAGCATTTTAAAGATGTCCTTGCCGGTTCCCCGGATTTCCTGCCCTCTAGTGGCCATTCACCAGTCACTCCCTTCAGCTCCGCCCCCTGGACCTGGCCACGCCCCCCCCCTTTGGCGCCGCTTCCTGTTTCCGGTTCTCTGCCAAGAAAAGGCCATAGTTCGTAACTTCGGGAGCTCTTGCTCATTTCTTTTGACTAAGTTTTGGTTTTTGGCTTCTGATTTTCGCTTCGCCCCTTTTCTGGTACTTCTGCTCCGGTTTGTTGGCTTTCCTGGTTTCCTGTTTATCGACGATCCTTTTGCTCTCTCCCTTTGGTACCATTGCTTTGATTTTTATGCTTGCTGTGTGTTTGTACCTAGGTGTGTAAGGAGTGACTGCCATTTTTGTTTTGCGTGACGCGTTGCTTACTTGTTGGTTTGGTTAGGGAGCTAGGAATTAGTATTCTTGTTTTGTTTGTTTTATCATCTCACTTAGGATTAGTTTAGCTTGGGTTTCGTTCGGTAGTGGTGTTTTGTTTGTTATTTTGGCCTTCGTCACTCCCGAAGTCTGTTACACCTACTGTTTGTGAAAGTGTTTGTGAAAAATAAAAACCATAAAAAAGATCCCCCTTGTTTCCCGTGTTCCCTTTTCCTATTCCCCGCTTGTCTTGTCTTCCCTTTCCCTTTCCTTTTCTGACGGTCTCCAACCCTAGACTGGGGACTATAACAGATGACACTGGCATTATTTATTCCCGTTTCTGTCAGATTTCAGGGCTGTTGAACTGAGCACTGCTCATACTTCTTCTAGGCTTAGGGCTGGTTCTGTTCATTATTGTACTGCTCATACTGCTTCTAATCTTAGGGCTGGTTCTGTTTGTTACTGTATTGCTCATACTGCTTCAAGGCTTAGGGCTGGTTCTGTTCATTACTGTACTGCTCATACTGCTTCAAGGCTTAGGGCTGGTTCTGTTCATTACTGTACTACTGATGCTGCTTCTAGGCTTAGGATAGGTTCTATTTTTTACTGTACTGCTCATACTGCTTCTAGGCTTAGGGCTGGTTCTGTTCGTGACTGTACTGCTCATACTGCCTCTAGGCTTTGGGCTGGGTCTGTTCGTTACTGTACAGTACTGCTTAAACTGCTTCTAGGCTTAGGGTTTGCTCTTTTGGTTACTGTTTGGTTAGCTGAAAGCTGGCCTGATATCTCTTCCCCACATCTCAGTCTGCAGCCTCAGGGTAGAGTCCTTTCACTCAGTGGCTGTTGCTGTGAAAAAGGTGGGTAGGTATACGCATGTCCACCAGCACCCAGCCTTGGTTCCAACAACCAGATCATTCTACATAACGCCTAACATGAAATTTCCTGATTCATTTAATTATTCTTTTAAATAGGTAAATGAAGCACCCTTGTGTGGCTCACAAAAGGTAGATTACAAATTGCTTTTACATCCATCCATAGCTAACATCAAATGGTGACTTTTAGGTAACTTACTTGCCTATATAAACATTCTTTCATGTCACAATCCCACACATCATGCCTATCAATTGCAAAGAAATTCATAGCAGAACCATAGGTAAAAAGTATTATGTGGAACCTATTCTTCTTTAAAAGGTTTATTGTTTTCAAGCAGACATTAAAATCAACCCACATAACAAACATACAAGTCCATAGTTTACAATTCACACTTGTTTGTTCTTTCTTGTTGACTGTAAGTACAAAATTAAATCTTTAATATTAAAGTTTCTGTATAATGCAGTATAGTTAACCAATGTTCTGAAATGCTCTGTAGATATTTGCTGTATTTTATCCTTGAATTGCACTGCAACTCAAATGAAGCTCAGAAAACATACCTCATCAATTTATAAACTAAGGCAATAAACAGTTTGCCTAACACATTCATTAAATGAATAAACATATGAAGAAGCACAAAAACACACCTGCTTGCTGTCTCACTGTAATCATATCAAGCACATCTTGTGAAATGGAGCAAAGCTGCTTGAATATTTTAAATGTTTTGCTGAAAACCTGTACCTCTGCAGTAAGGTTGCACCGACATCTAATTTTCTTTTAATTAATAAATACTTCAGTGTTTCTCCCTGTGTGGTTCAGTAGCAACACTAATTACAGACAGCAACAGCATACATAAAACTTCCATTTTAATTTTTTTTTTAATTGCCAACCGGGTGTGACATTTAAAGAAATAATCTTTGGATGCTTCGAGAAATTTGTCTATCTTTCTATGCCATCTAAAGAAGTAAATGGATATTTCTGGTAATTATCACATTACTGTATATGGACATAATGATAAAATGTGGCAATTAAATAACAGCATTGTTCACAACTTAAGAAAACAAAACAAAAAATTGTGAAATACTCTAGTCTATAACTCAAGGTATATTTTCTTTTCATATTATTTTCACAAAATGTTTTTTGTGCGTTTTTTTTTTGGCAGTAGCTTCAGTCCCAGCTGAGTGTACTGAGCTGACTGTGATAATATCTACACCCAAAGTGGGTCCATGTTTTCATGAAAATATGCCAGTCTGTAATGGTCCCTTTTGGTAACACGATGATGATTTTTATGACCATCAAGGTACTAGCTACCAGGATTTCAAGATATAACACTCAATATACCTGTTAGTAGGATCCATGGGCTAAATTATGTGTTCTAAAACAAGCTGATCCATGGACTATGCACACTATGGTATGACTTTATCCAAACCCAGGTAAATATTGGAAAAAAGAATGTTGTCGATACAGGAGCTAGAAATAGCTTAAAAATCAAAGGCAGAACAGTCTCAATAGAATATACATTATATAAAACTTACATTTCTGCAGTAAATACAAAAAGGTGGCCAATAAGATGGAATGAACCTTACAAACATATGTGTGTAATAATAATAATAATAATAATAATAATAATAATAATAATAATGGCTTATTGAACCTTCATTACGTTAATGAATATTTAAAAATACCATGCTATTTTCATTTTAATAAAACTGGATGAATTCACGGTATAAGATACTACAAAGCTAGAACTCCTGAGTGTATAGTGAATAATTAAGGGTTATGGTACTCGGTTAAATACTTTGAGTTCCTCCTAGAAGATGCAGGGTTGGCCTGTGTTTCCAAGGTCTCCGTCTAGGGACCATAGTCAGCTGGGTTGGAAATAACTGTAACAAATTGATGTACCATTACTATAATAGCCCTATAGCCATCTAAGAGTACTGCATCTTTTATTGGCACTTCTGAGTCCATCATTTACTCACTCAAGTGATTCTGGAAGGCAACAGACAAGTATATGCTGGGACAAAGAGGACACTCTGGACCGCATCAGAAATATGATCATGTCTGGATTCATTCTTATATTGGTCCAGTTGTAGCTAAGTGGTACAATAGCAAATAAACTGCTTCTGAGATCCAGAATGTGCACTTGGTTGAATATGTATATCTAATATTACAATATTATCTGCCAGTCAAAACAAGCAATATTATGACCCATAAACAGGGATGGAAATAAGTGGTACGCAAGTAAGCATTCACCTTTAAAAACGATACATGCAACAATCGGTTATGGTAACAGCGTAAATGCATACTTATTTTATGGATATTTGCACTGATATGAAAACAAAATATAATGCATTTTAATATTCATAGGCTAACTCTACTTCATTTGTGGTATACACAAGATGCAAGGTATTTTCTTTCTTTTTTTTGTATACCGAAAGTTATACCCCAGTGTACATTTCTTGTCATGTTTGTAAAAGCACGAATATGTACTTATTTTATATGCATTTGCGCTTTGACAAACAATCGATTGTCGCACATAAAGTTTTTAAAGGTGAATGCGTACTTATGCACTAGTTATGTCCATCCCTGCCCCCAGATCATGTTTAAAGCATTTCCTACTGAATTCAGGAGAGAATGGAAATATGGATACTAATTTTGCCAAGGTAGTGGTCCAAATGCTTATATAGATATTCAAAAAGGCCAAACCAATTTCTTGGTTTTTTAGACAAAAATATAGACTTAATTTTAACTAAAAATTTCACCAGCTTTGCAGGATGAGCTATCTTAAAAACTAGTCTTTCAAAAATGTTTGAATAGATATTGTTTCTTTGTCCATCCTCTCTGTGACATACAAAACTAACTTCTAACCAGTTTTATCGATTGGAAGGATCTGAAATGGCAGCAAATCTCTAAATCACCTCTGAGTAGTGTCTCAGAAGGACACATTTCAGCATGCGGGAAAAAATAGATATGTGAAGATTGCCAGAAAAGCTAAGTTGACAGATTTGACAGTTGACACATTCCTACTGCGTGATCCCTAATACATTTCGAGGAGACATCTAGGAAGGAGCTAGAATTGCTTCATATCATATATCAGATCATGACACCTGTGTAAACCTAATTCTATTAAGCAATTTTAACAAGCTAACTTCAGTCCAAAAATATTACATTAAAGTCAACCAGCAATCTAAGGCGTCTTCCTAGTGTGAGAACCTGAAACACTGTACAACACATAAAAGCTCTTGCATAAGATTTAAGGAAAAAAAACATTTAAGGTTTTATTAACATACAAAGAACATTTAGAATTAAAAAGAAACTAGGACCACATGTGTGACAAGACCTCATCCACGTCAGTTTCTCCACCTGAAAAAGTTAGTCATATGTTTCTATTTTGTATAAAAAAGCAGTAGCTTAAAATGGATGACTGACTATTATGTCTCCCCCTGTACAAGCGTCAGACAGCCAGATCCAAAAATTATCAGTTAATTATCAATGCTTGAAACACTATGACCTACGTGGTCTCTTGACACACTGGGGGTAAAAGGAAGAAGATAGACATTTGTCAGCCATTCACGTACTGTAGGTATATTTACACTGTGCACATTTCAGGCAAATTATTATTAGAAAAGCAGCCACCAGCTGTCACAGTGGATCTAGATACATGGCATTCAGGTGCACAGCAAAAGGGAGACTTTCTGCATGCAAAAAAGCCTTTTCAATTTACTCTGAAAAACATAATAATAATAAAAAGATATTATGGCCATTTCAACAGCCCTCATAATCTTAAATTAAACAGTTCCTTATTTTAACTGTCAAGTTAAGACCTGAACAGTATTCATTCAAACTGGGAGAAAATTGTGGAAGTTGGTTACAGCCTAACACAGCTTAAGTCTTCCTAGTCACTTCTCTAGTAAGAACTGCAAAAGGAACTGCAAAGTTAATAATAGTCAATAATGGTTATATGTACCATGGGAGAACAGCTAGCAATTTCTGAAAAATATTTATATATAAAATTTACATTTTTATCATATAAACATAACAAGACGCAAAATAGTATTTTTGTACATCAATGCCTTATATAAATATCTGTGTATTTTAAAATGTAATAACAAGTATACCATTAACCAGCACTAAAGTGGAAGTTTAGATAATCAGCTGAAAATATTGGCATCAAAGCAATAGGATGAAAAAAAATGCTTTGATAGATAACTTCTGAAACAAGCGTACAGTACCCAACCTTTAAAACTCCTCTAAACCTACGCTAAACCCACACTACTGCAATGATAATACTCCTCAGTCCTTGCTATTGAACAACACTGGTCCCTAATATAATTTAATCATACAAAGAATTATAAGGCTTTAAATGTAAAATGTCAACTTCAGATGAAGCTTAAACCAACAAATTGAGGTTTGGTTAAAAAATAATCAGTCAAAACATTTAAAATGAAATTACAGTAGTCATATAAAACACATCTAAGCAACTCTCTTATGAGTCAAAAATCTAATGCTAACAGACTGGACACCTTCGAGCATAATTAGTTATTATCACCAGACAGTCTGTGATGGCAGATTTGATATTGCAAAGGAGATATTGCAGGAGAACAGTAAGATCGGCAAAACATTCAAGCTTCAAACATTCTGTTCCTCATTTGTGCAAAACTCCCTCTGTTTTCCTATGAAACAAAGTCTCTTTGGACCTGATGCTGTGATGAAAAAAGCAACAACACAACAGAAACGGAAAGTAGCTCTTTTGTACATTCTTGTACAACACAACAACATTTTGGCAGTGCAATATAGGAAACTTCAAAAGAAACTCATTGTCCTGTCCCCGGCTGCCATCGTGCAGGAAGCAGAATGGGCTGCCCTGACTGGTCTCCTTGTTCTTTCGACTCTTTCCTACCCAGGTAAGCTGAGCATTTGGCATGAGGAGGGAAGCTTTGCTGGGTCACACAGCTGTTTCCTGGTCCTCCCGCTGGATCATCTGGTAATGCTGCCGGTTCTCCAGGTAGGCTGCCAGCTCAGGGTCCTTGGCTTTTTCTGCACGGTGTTTAGGGGTGTCACCCTGGTCAGAGAAAGCAGCTTGAGTAGTCACTTTTCCAAGGTAGTGGGATATTAACTGGGCAGCATGCTGGTTTAGGATATTCACCAAAGCTAGTAAGTTCTAAAGTTCTTCTTGTGTTCTGATAGGAGCCTAGCTGTTATCCACTTGAGCAATATTACTTTAACAACTTCACATAGGACTAAATGGTGTGCAGCTAAATGGTGGGAACTCATTTCATTAAGGTGTAGCTTCAAAGCCTGTGTGTGGCAGGGTCAGAACCACGGTTGGACACTTGAGGAAGTCCCTTAACTCAAACTACTCCAAAATTACCACTTTGGACAAAAGCACCTGCTAAATAAGTAACTGTAATCAAAACACTGTTAACGCATTAATATCATCAGTGGATTTGGGGTTAGAAGGACTCCCAACAGATCCTAACATGAAACATGGTTGACATTCTTTGATGCAATGGATGATTCACAGCCCTTTCTTATGGTGCAGAACACAGAGACAATGGAGTTTGTAAGAACTGCGGGGTAAAGGGGGAGACCGCTTTACATCATTACACATTGGCTACAGGTGAATAAAGGTCTGTTCATGTTAGTTTGCCCCACCCATCTGCACACTAAGCTCACAGCAGCTGTTTGTTTTCCCAAAGTTTTTCAATTGTTTAACTGCAATCAGGCATCAACTGTTTAACTGCAATCAGGTGTATTACAAAGCCTCCTGGAAGTTTGGGATAAATGTTAAAAGCAGCACTGAACCATGTGGTGAATGGTTGGTCCATTTCAGGCCTATTCGCTCTTTTGTCAGCTATCCCTCAGTATTCTGTCCCTGTCACATTTTATGGGCATTCATTTCAGAACCAAAACAAAATATGAGTGGATTTATTTATTTCTCTTAAGAGAAATAGAGAAATCTAGATCAATGGTGTAGGTAAATTGTGTGGAGGGCTCTATTGTGGGCAGTGGTGCCCTAATGGTCAGGGAAGCACACGTGTAACTGAAAGATTGCTGGTTTGAATCCCCAACCAGCAAGGTACCCTGAGCATGGTACAATTCCCTGGGCACTGAATTAGCGGCCCCCTGCTATGTCATGATGTCACATACGGGTTAAATGCAGAGGACACATTTTGTTGTCGTGTGCTATGGTGTATCAACAATGACAACTAATCACTTTCACTTCACTTATTATGAACAATAAGATCCATATCAAGAGACACATTACAGTAAATGTTTTCCCCTGGTACAGACTGAGCATTTTCTCAGATGCTCTGTGAATAACTCATGTAATATTATTATATTAATTTCATAGATGTGAATGTCTTCACCTGCAGGTCAGTCTTCATTAAGGACGCCCCTGCTTCCACCAAGTAATGGCAGATGGTCCTCTGGCGCATCGCAGCTGCTTTATGCAGGACTGTCTCTCCGCTGTGACCCACAAAGAGACAAAATGCTCATCTCTGGCCTTTGCTACTAGTTACATGTAATGGTGTTGAGTAATTTAATTACAAAATAAATGTAACTGTAATCCATTAGTTACTGAGAAAATATATGTAATTAAATTACAGTTACTAATCAAAATCCTGGTGATTACAAAGGGTTACAACCAAGTATATTCTTTTTAGTAAAAGCTTATATAAATAATATAATGTTCATTTTGTTTCTTTGCATCTTTCTGATGAGCAGAAATGACTTCTTTTGACATATTTTCAGACAACACGTGTCAGCAAAGCCGTTGAGACTTTTCAGTTTTATTGCCCAGTTTAAAACATTTCTTAGAAAAGTAATCAAAAAGTAATCAAATGTAATAAGTTACAGGACATTAATGAAGTAATCAAAATAGTTAGATTACATTTTAACAGGGTAACTAGTAATCTGTAACCTATTACATTTCAAAAGTAACCTTCCCAACACTGTGTACAGCCCAGCATTTGGGGCAAAGTGCTGGGGAGCAGAGGAGATGGAGAGGGCTTTCAGTTCATCAGAATGAAGTTTAAAGCAAAAAACTTACATCTTTTATCCTTACGGATACAGATGCATTACACCTAAATGAGAAATGGGCCATGGGATTAACTTAAAGAACTTAAAGCCTAAAATAATAAAACAAGGCAGTAGTAACTGAAATACATACCTCTCTTTTTCGGTTACATCTAAAATATCACTGGATGCTAGACAGGAAGGGACACACAAAAATCACCAGGTCAGTTTTGCCCAGTTTTCATGGAACTAAAACTGCAGATAGATACATTTTGTTAAAAGAAAAGCACAGTATTGAATAGTATTAGACGCACAAGCCTAAACAGATCCACTCAATAGGCCAAATGCAATGTGAATAAATCACTGATGTAGAAAGTATTAACCCCCTTACATTAAAATTACATATTAGCTCAGTTTTCGTTAAACTGTTTTGGAACAAAACATAATTATGTTTTGAGGAAAAGCGTATGAAGAAAAAACTATTTAGGAAACCTGTTACTTGTGATCCCTTTAGTATTTAGCCTAGTATTCAGTTTAGACGCTATCTCTTTTGGGATGGGAAGCTGCAGCAGCTGTACCTTGACACTTTTCTTTTTATTCTCTTCGCTCCCCCCTGCAGTTAGCCTGACTGTGTCATTTTGCCTCTGGTCTACAATGATCTTCCATTCCTAACACACATTTCCTACTGGGATTCGGGTCCAGACTTTGACTAGGTGACTCGGGAAGTCCCACTCTCTTTTTTTGTGTCTGAGGTCACGTTCTATTAATGCATGGAGTTACTGGTCTGTTGCACTTTGTTTCACTAACAGAACTGCCCACTGCACTTATGAACCATCACCCCACTGTATTGTACCCCTGACACTGTGGCTGGTACTGGCAGATGGCTGCCATGAGGGACGAACAGACTCCATCTTGCTTTCATCTTGACATAGTTTCTTTCCAACTCATCTGCGAGGTTAATAACATATATTCTATGGTTTTAGGACTGGTCCGCCACAGCCGCAGACAATTTGCTTGTTACGATGTTACTTGTTACTCAAAACCGTCCAAAAGATCCAAAATGGATGTTTTTCAAACTAGGTGACACACTGGAACTGATTAAAATTTGATTGCTCTAAAACTGAAGCAGCACCACATAGTGAAAGCAACACAAGAGCAATTTTGACACTTGATTGGTAGGACAATATGGTCATGTCCAAATCCATTTTGCTATTTTGACAATGGAAAAAACAGTCCATACGCCAGCACAAGCCACAAAAAGGTTGTCTTAACTCTCTTAATTATTCAGAGATGCATTTTTAGAGTGACATGCAATAAACCAATCAGAATGGCATGTCACCTCACCTTTAAAAGGCGGGGGTGCATGAGCTATGGGGGATTGCTATTATAACAGTGTGTTAACCTGGCAAACCAGATCAGTTTTTGGCTGAGGAAACTGACCTGCTCATGCGTGAAGTGAAAATGAGCAAGCACAGCATTTACTGGTGCACCACTGTTCCATATAAGCTTTTCAAGGTGCAGCAGGAATGGGATGAGGTATCAGCGAGTGTGTCATTGTCTGGCATGACCAGATCATCCACTTAGCGCCAAAAGCGGTATAATGATGTCAGAAGACAGGGAAAACAGAAGCTCACTGCTCAACCTGGTGTGTTCTAAGTGGAAATTAGTGGGAGAACATTTTAAAATGAACTTGAGGAAGCACTTCTTTACACAGCGTGTAGTTGTAATAT
>JAODKC010000021.1:11590759-11602670 GCA_026777985.1 Mormyrops attenuatus
TACATACACATATTTATATATTAACCACCTTATCTCTCGATGTCTGGCACGAACCACCAAAACAAATTCCTTGTATGTGTGAACGCACTAGTGATTTAGGAAATTATAGACCTATCTCTAATCTTCCTTTCATTTCAAAGATCCTTGATACTGTGGATGATAATATCCTCTTGGACCAGCTAGAATCTGTGGTTGGCAATAAGGGGACAGCTCTCTCTTGGTTTCACTCCTATTTAACTGATCATCATCAGTTTGTCCAGGTGAACAATGAATCTTCCAAGGCCACCAAAGTCAAAAATGGTGTCCCACAGGGATCAGTGCTGGGCCCGCTATTGTTCACTTTATATGAACAATATATATATTTTTATGCTACCACTTACATTCGATTCCTCAAGAGAACATTTCTCTTAAGGTAACATTATTTGAAATCATGGTGCTGGGTTTCATTGTTATGCTGATGATACACAGTTACATATATCTTAAGCCACATGATGCATCATGGCTCTCTCTGTTAGAAGACTTTCTAGTAGATACCCAGTACAAACACAGAAAAAAACAGAAGTACTGTTTAAACACAAAGAATACTACAAAACAAATAGGACCATGAGGGGTCAAAAGCAAAAGGGGATAAACAAAGACTTGGGTCAGGGCAACAAAGGGCAGGTGAGCGGGTAGGCAGGCAACAAATAACACAGCTTCCAGTTAAATCTCATATTGACTACAAAATACTGCTATTAGTAGTACACTAGTATACTGTGAGAGATTCAGGCTTACTCTCGATATTCAAGTCTAGACTAAAAACACACTTGTTTAGTCTAGCTTATAAGGACTCTATTTCTAGGTCTAGTTAACTGCTTGCTCCCAGTTAGACCTATAGTGTGTTTTTCCTTGCCGCTGTCGCCTCTGGCTTGCTCACTGGGGGCTTTAGGCAGGGATGCTGTAAAGCGCTTTGAGACAGTGTAATGGTGTGAAAACACGCTATACAAATAAAATTGAATTGAAATGAATTGAATTGAAAAGAACAGATAGATGCAGCAGCAACTAGGGAAGCCAGAGCTGCTTCAGAATGGCACTCAAGGTCTCAAAGGTCAGCCCAGACATGCTTGCTTACTAGCTCACTCCTCCGCTGAGGAACAGTGTTAGCTATGGAATTCTAAGTCAGAGTTGCCACATGCCAGAGCTGGAGGGGGAAGGCTCAGCTTGTGACAGTGCCTGTAAGCAAAGTCGTCCCAAGGAGCTCCCAAAAAGCTGCCTGCTGATGGAAGCATTTTATCTTGGTTCTTAGCTCTTACCCTCTCTGCATAACACTTACAGGAGACTGAGGAGTGTTGTTTTTGTTGGGACTTGCAGGAATAATCCACTATAAGATATATTCTGTCTATAGTATGCATGGTATTTCAAAGTGCAGGGATCAGCTGCCTACACAGCATCTGACATTCTGGGAGGAATGTCTACCAATGCCCTGACACTAATAACCTTCGATTCCTCAAGAGAGCATTTCTTTTAAGGGCACCGATTACAATGGTGTCCTCATTAGGGGAAGAAGTGGGTCTTTTCACTTACCATTCGGTGGTCTTTGCTCTTCACACACTCAAAGAGTATTTCAGCTGATACTAAAAAAGAATAATATTAAACATGCTCATATAAATTATCACTTTCGTTCTGTTGACGCTACAGGAAGGCTCAAAGTGACAGTGACAGTTATTCAGTGTAGGAATTATTTCCAGTCCAGTATGAGAATATAATTTAGACATAATTCACTCTTCAGAAAACTGCATGAAAATTAATGAATCTAAGAGCAAAGTCTCAAATTTCCTTTACATCCATTACAGAATCTCTGTCTTTAAGAAAAAAATATGATGAAACAAATGAATGAGCAATGATGACAAATGTTTTTTTCTGGACCATCCTAATCACCACCTTAATAATTAAATGGTACAAGTATTCTTAAGTGTATAATTTGACTTAACAAATTTGTGCTTTGTATCACTGCTCGATTATGTCACCATCTGCCCCTGCTAATAAGTATGTCTGAATTTCCAGCCTCCGATGTCACACTGAGAATAACCACAGCATAGACAGTGAGGCATTGCAGAGCAAAAACACTGCAGCCTGCAAGATTCAAGATTCTTTTAATTGTCACATGCATAGTTATACGGGTACAACATGCAGTGAAATGTGTGTTGAACAAGTCTTTTGACTGTGCAACTAGAAGGAACAAGAAGGAACAAGCAGAACTCAGAACTGGTCCAATTTCAGAGCCCTGCCTGAGCGTACTTTTGGGTTGGCGGCAGGGGTTAAACCATGGCGGGGGGGGGGGAGCTGTCAAGTTGTTAGTTATTATATGTAGTTATTATATGTACTTATGATCACAATCTTAAAGATGCAGTATGTTCATTTGTTGGCATGTTGTTTTACCATAAAAAAAAATGTGACTAAAAAGCTATTTTTACTTGATGATGGTATTGTAAATATCACCTGGTTAAATAGTACTCCAATGTTTCTAAACATAACAAGTGAATGAAACTTAAAAATGCATCTATATTGCTTATCACTACAAGTAATACTCTTGCTAATCCATTTGTAATGTCCCAGTGAAATAAAATATCAAATTATAAACGGATTGCTTCATACACATGTGTTACCTCTAGCTGAGTCTAGCCAGTAAGTGAAGTTTTGGCAGCAGTACAGAAAGTGAAATAAATCAAAATGCAAAAAACATGTGACAGAAATCAAGGCATCATGTATGAATATCTTATCCCCTCAAGACCTTCTATTAAACCATTCACTTTGGATCTTTTACATTTTGGGTCATTAAGAATAAATGGTTATGGTAAAACCTGGTTGGTAAGAACAGTAAATATCAGAGAAGAGGATGGGTCAGCTAAAGAAAATGGCCCGCAGTTAAATGGCTGGTATGAAACCACAGAAACAGCAAGGAGTCGTGCAACCACTGAACCCTCTTTGGAAACAGCTTGACGTGAGACGGCCATTTTAAGGATATATTTTAGATGGGAACAATATCCTGTGATAAGTGGTACAACTACCACTCCACCTAGCATGAAATATATATGATTTTTTCTTTTTACCACATTCATAAAATTCTGAAATAAGATAAATAAAATGCATTATTTACCTTTATCCATGTTACATATGGCAGTCCCCTCAGACCTAATGAGAAAAAAAGAATTGAATTTACCTTTATTCTTTCATGTCTCATTTAACATAAGAAACAGTACCCTTAACAATGTTAGTCTCATTTTAAATGAGCAGTATGAGTCAAGAACAGCCAAGTATTTTTTTAAACATAAGAAATTTACAAACGAGAGGAGGCCATTCGGCCCATCAAGCTTGTTTGGGGAGAACTTAACTAGTAGCTCAGAGTTGATAAAATCTTATCTAGCTCTGATTTAAAGGAACCCAGGGTTTCAGCCTGCACTACTTGAACATGAAGACTTTTCCATACTCTAACTACATGCTGTGTAAAGAAGTCTTTTCTCAAAATCAGTTTAAAATGTTCTCCCATTAATTTCCACCTATGGCCACGAGTTCTAGTATTTAAACTAATATTGAAGTAGCCATTTGGCTGTACAGCATCAAGACCTGTTAGAATCTTATATACCTGGATTATGTCCCCCCTTAATCTCCTTGGCTCAAGGCTATACAGATTCAGCTCAGCTAACCTCTCCTCATAAGACATTCCTCTAAGACCAGGAATCATTCTTGTAGCCCATTGAATTATTTTGCAGTATTATATTGCCAAAAAACTATGAGAGATTCAAAAAAACACTTTTGGAGCACAAATCCTCTGTTTGCGTTACCCTCTTTTGCTTAGGAAATCCTAACGCACTGTCATTAATTTCAAAAGACAATCCATGGTACATCTCCATGGTGAGGAGAAAAGAGAGAAAGGTAGTATAATGATTGGTTTTCATTTTCAGTACAGATGGGAGACAAAATAGGGCTGCAGGAGCGTCAGTTCACGTTTGAAGTAGTTCTTGTTCAGCTCCTGGCCCAAGGTTAGACAGCCTAGCTAGAGTGTGCCCCCACACAGTGGGCAGTGCTGGCTTAATGTTAGGGACGTGTACTGTAATTGAAAAATTGCGGGTTCGAATCCCCGACCAGAAAGGCACCACTGAAGTACCCTGAGCAAGGTACCGCCCCTAAGCACTGCTCCCTGGGCACTGAATTAGCTGCCCCCTGCTATGTCACATTGTCACATATGGGTTAAATGCAGAGAACACATTTCGTTGTTGTGCACTGTGTGCTGTGGTGTGTCAACAATGATAATTAATCACTAAATTCTAATAATACATTCAAACTCTGCTCCTTCCATGTCAGGTTGTGGGAAGCCCCACAGAATGGACAGAGAGCAGAATGCCTTGCTGTCACTCCCAGTTAGACTGTGGTGGGCTCAGCTGTCAGCTTGCCTAAAGCCAGTCTGCAGTGCTAAGCCTCAGAGGGCCCTGAGATGCACAGAAAGATCCCTGACTGAAGGCAGGCTAGGGGGCTGGATGTGGGGCTGTAAGCCGGCCATAATGATAAGGCCAGCAGGGCCTTATGCACAAGCCTGTGAAGTACAGACCCTTACCAGCCTCCTGCTGAAAACTGGCCTTGTTTTATTCACATTGTCGGTGTGTATCTTTTAAGGGATGATTTGTTTCAGCAAACACATCACTGTAAAAGTTAATACAAATTGTAACCTACTAAGGAGACCATATTTATCTGGAATCTACTGTTTATTGTGGTTTCACGTTACAGTCAATCAATATTCATTTACGCAATACATCCACTGCCTTTCTCAGATATTGCTGAAATCAAACCATTTCGCTTATATAGAGGCCACGAACATCACCATTCCCTCCCAGCTCACCCCTTCCCCCAATGAGCCCCCAGAAATCAGCAAAACAACAGCGGAGATGAAGAGAATGCTGCAGAAGGTCAACCCGAGGAAGGCCTCAGGCCCTGATGGGATCCCAGGCAAGGTTCTGAGGGACTGTGCACACCAGCTGTCTGAGGTCCTGACGGACATATTCAACATCTCGCTGTCCAAGGCCAGAGTTCCATCATGCCTCAAGACATCCACCATCATCCCTGTGGCAAAGACCTCCGCAGCTTTGTGCCTCAACGATTACCGCCCCGTTGCACTCACCCCTATAATCATGAAGTGCTTTGAGAGGCTGGTGATGCAGCACCTGCAACAGACCATCAATGTGGCTGAAGACTCCCACCAGTACGCATACAGGCGGAACCGGTCCACAGCAGTCCCCATCTCTGCTGTGATACACCAGGCCCTCTCTCACGTGGAGAATAAGGACTCCTACGTGAGGCTGCTGTTTCTGGATTTTAGCTCTGCATTCAATACCATCATTCTGCAGAAGCTCGTGGCCAAACTGGCAGCATTAGGTACCTCCTCATATCTGTGTAACTGAGTCCTGGATTTAACAACATGTCCTCCACTATACTCCTGAGCACTGGCTCCCCCCAGGGCTGTGTGCTCAGCCCATTACTGTACACACTAATGACAAATGACTGCAGAGCTCGCTACAAGAACAAGAACAACCACGTGGTGAAGTTTGCAGATGACACAGAAGTGATAGGACGCATCACTTACAGGGATGAAACGGCATACAGGCTGGAGGTGGAGGACCTGATACGGTGGTGCAGGGACAACAACCTCATCCTCAACATCCAGAAGACCAAGGAGATGGTCGTGGATTTCCGCAGAACTGGCACCTCCCCCACCCTTTACATACATGGAGCCACAGTGGAGATGGTCACCTCTGTCAAGTACCTTGGGGTACAACTCACCAACATCCTCACCTGGCGCACCAATACCACAGCTGTCATTAAGAAGGCCCACAGCGCCTCTATTTCTTGAGGAAGTTGAAGAGAGCAGGACTGGAGGCTGACGTCCTCAGGTCCTTTTACAGCTGTGTGATGGGAGACTGTCCTGACCTCCTGCCTAACTGCGTGGTATGCACTGTGGCAGAGAAGGAGGCGTTACAGAGGGTGGTGAAATCTGCCCAGAGGACCATCGGGTCCAACTTACCACCCATCGGGGACATTTACATCACTACATGCAGGGAAAAAGCCTCCTGCATCCATCATGACCCCACCCACCCTGCACCTGAACTGTTCATCCCCCTGCCATCGGGAAGGAGGCTGTGCTGCATCCGAGCAAAAACATCCAGACTGAGAAACAGCTTCTATCCAGCTGCAGTCAGACTGTTAAACTGCTCCACCACCCAAGTACATTTTGCACTATAACTACTTGCCTTGATGTCTCTCTGTTACTTACCCTTGCAATTGCACTGATCTCTTGAAGTCGCTGCTGCCATATAATTGTGCGATATTGTACATTACTTTTTAATTTTTTACTTCAGAGGTTTTATCTTAGCTCATTTCATTTTCCAGTTCAGATATTTTACTCTAGTATTTTACTATTTATTTAATCTAATTATTGTTTAGTAGCACGCTGCACACATGGAGACCTGAGAAACTGTGTTTCGTTCTAATCATGTCAAGTGGTTTGAATGACAATAAAGCTAATTCTGATTCTGAAAAAGCACATATTACATTAAAACAGAAAATTTACAATTACATATTGTAGACAGCATTTAACTGAATATAAAGGCAGCATATGATATTAAAATGCTAACAGTGTATGGATGGACAGGTATATTATACTCAGAATTAGGTTAGGTCAGGTTGGGGAGCATGCACTGATGCAGCACATTGCCACACCCACCACATGATGAAACACCTCAGGATCCCAGCTGGCAACCCCCCACACAGTCCAGTTCCACCCTCTGGAAAAGACCATCCATCTGCCACAGCCAGGTGTTACATGGGCATCCCCTTGGCCTGGTCCAACTGATCAGGTCCTCAGCAAACAGATCCTGCAAGCCAGATCACCCTCAGAGAAAGGTGCCACCTGGCCGTAGTGCCGTAAGTGACACTCCCTCACAATGCAAGTAATGTGTCTTATTTGGGACTCCTCTAGCAACCACTCATTTGAAACAAAGTCAAACCAGCAGTACCCAGTTCTCCGAAGAGACACACTACCAAAGGAGTCCAGTTTTCAGTTCACTGGATAGCGTCCATGTCTCACAGCCATACGGCTGAAGGTTCTCCCTCCACTCTGCACAGCACTCACAGTACCAATGTACTGGCCAGCCATGACATCAAGCAACTTCTGGAGTCTCAGGATGTCCCACAGTGCAACTGAATTGACTGAGTCAAACACTTTAAGAAAATTGACAAAGGCTGCAAAGAACTTCTGCTGATATTCACACGCACGATAAGAACCCTCAGTGCTAGGATGCGGTCGATGGTAGACTTCTTAAGCATAAAACCAGACTGCTCCAGTCGCTGACAGGCAAGCAAGTCATCCAGATCTCTGTGCCGTTCCCTACCCCCAGCTGATTCACCTCCCGTTCAATCCCAGTGAGATTGGGTGGTTAACAGCTGATTGGAGGATCAGCCTCGAAAACTGTGGACCAAGAGATGTCCATCGTCCTAGCTGGAGGGTCAGCTTTAACTGCTCAAAGTAGCCGGCCCAGCGGGCCACCACTGCAGTGTCATCCTTAAGGAATGTTCCATCACCTGTCCTGACTGCAACTCTCCAAGGAACAGATTCGGATGTGCGTAATGGTGCAATCCCTCTGTAAGCATGACGTGGGTCACTAGACCACAGATGGTGTGTCACCTACTCACAGATTCATCTAACAAACACCTCCTTATCTGCCCTCAGAGCCCTCATAGCCATCCTCCTCAGTTCCCGGTACAGACTGCCAGAGTTGCCACCAAGTCGTGTGCTGCGACTCCTCTCGATAATATCCAGAATGAGTAATGAATGTACTCCTAATGGTTGAAACAGGTATCCCATCATAGACTACTACATGCAGACTACTCCGATTGAACAATAAATATACTCGTAATGTTTCAAAGACGGGGGCGGCATGGTGGTGCAGTGGTTAGCACTGTTGCCTCACACCTCTGGGTTCGAGTCTCTGCCTGGGTTCCAAGTGTGTGGAGTTTGCATGTTCTCCCCATGTCGTTGTGGGGTTTCTTCTGGGTACTCCGGTTTTCCCCCCACAGTCCAAAGACATGCTGAGGCTAATTGGAGTTACTAAATTGCCCATAGGTGTGAATGGTGTGTGAGGTGTGTTCTGCAATGGGCTGGCCCCCCATCCTGGGTTGTGCCTATAGCTTCCGGGACAGGCTCCAGACCCCCTGCAACCCAGAAGGATAAGTGGTTTGGGAAATGGATGGATGGATGGATGTTTCAAAGAGGTATCCCATCATAGTCAGAATGAACAATGAACTTGTGAACTGTGACCCCTCTGAAGCTCAAGACCCTGGCCTCTATTTTGATGATCTAATGCAAAGCACAACTAACATTTATGGTCATGTCCAAATTCATTTCACTATTATTCACTATTATTTTGGTAAATTCTTTCGCTATTATGATGGTGGAAAAAACAGACTTTGTGCTTGCAAAGCTCAGCTGGTTGGTTGAAACAAAATCCTGGTCTGGATTTTTACTTTCTTGACCTGAAATTGCCACCTCTGTCTAGCACCATAAAATATTTCACCACAAACTCAAATGACAGGCTTCTCTCCTATTCGACTTCTCAATTGAACATAAGATAGAATATAAATAAAAAAATATAAATAACAAATATAAAACTTTTTTTAATGTTTTCTTCACCGGTGCAGTGGATTTCAGTAAAGAGCGATGACGGTGCTGCAAATTGCTTTTGTCATGACCAATCATCCAGCCCCTTCGTGTGCCACACCTACCTCATTAACCTCATGTGGAATCCTTCCATTTTACCAGCTGTTATACGTTTCCTGCCGTTTGTCCTGTGTATTTCAGTTCTAGTCTGTTTCCCCAGATCTGACATTGTCGTTCTGTGTTGTTCCCCGTTTGCCCAGAATAAACCCCATTTGTCAGAGTATTCACGGCTCCCTTCGCCTGCTTCCCCGTCCCGACATGACAGAATGACAGATCTCCCCCTAGAAGAATCATCTCCGCGAGTCGAGCGGCAACGTGTCAGCTTGCTACAAGAGGTGATTTACTGGCTCAACCAGCCTGTAACTGCTGGTCGTGCTGCACACTGTCGAGGTTGCAAATTCGCCATCCATCCTCCCAGAGATGGAGCAACCTCCGCCGACAACCACCCGCCGTAGGAGGAAGAAGCCGCCGAGGGAGAGTTGACCGGAGGAAGTCCCGACAACCTTCCTGGGGACATGCTCTCTCTCTGCCACTTCTCTCCCTGCCGAATATTGGGAGGAACCCCTTCCGTTATGGGATCCGGCAGGGCCCACCCGGGACATTACCACCGCAAGTATTAAAAGCTCGCATTGCCCACAGAGCTGCCACCGCTAGCCGTGTACCACTTCCGGGTGGCACGCCTGGGTAATGGGGGGGCACGGCCATGTGGGATGCTATCCCGCGGATCGTGGGGATTCTTAAAGGGGCAGCGCTGCCTCTTACGGCGCCAACTCTGGCTGCATTAATTGAAGTCCCTGAATTGCCTGTTCTGTCTGTCCATGATCTGCCTGTTCTGTCCGTCCATGATCTGCCTGTCCCGCCGGCTCCTGTTCTGCCTGTCCCGCCAGCGCCTGTTCTGCCTGTCCCGCTTGCTCCTGACCTGCTAGTCCCGGCGGCCGATGCTCCGGTCCCGGCAATGGCCGCGCTGGCCTCCTGGGCTCCAGCCCCAGCTGCTGCGTTGCCACCCTCCTAGGCTCCTGCTCCGACGCCGCCTCCGCCCACTGCTTTGCCCGAGGCCCTGCCCGCGCCTGAAGTCCCTGCGGCTCCGCCCGCACCTGACGTCCCGGCTCCGCCTGTCTCTGCTCCGCACATCCCTGCTATGTCCGTTCCTGACCCCAAGGAGGATCCAGATCTGGACCCCCCCGGCTTCAGACCTGACCCCCGGGTCCAGAACTTCCCCATGGTCTCCCTCTGGGGAGAGACCCCAACTGCTGCTGCGACGTGGTGGAGTCCGGCCAGGTCCCCACCTGTTGGTGTCCCCAAAGGGGAGAGGGCACTTGCACAGGGGATGGGTCCCGCCCGCCCTACCCCCCCGGCTGGCTTGCAGTTCCCCGGGCTCCTGCTTGGCTGTCGCCTGCAGGTCCCCCGCCGTTGCCTCGTCGGCCGCCCCCGATCCCGCCTCCAAAGCCTCATCGGTCGCCTGCGGGTTCCCCCGCTCCGACTCTTCGCTCATCTGTGGGTCTCTCCACTCTGGCTCGTCGGTGGATGGCGCCTCCGCCTGTTGTGACTGCGGCAACACCTGCTGCGGCTTGCCCTCCCTCCTTGCCCCCTTCGTCTTCCTCCACGCCCCCTCCGTTGGTCCTTCCGTCTTCCTCCTCGGCCCCTTCGTGGTTCCCTCCAGCTCCTGCCTCGTGGCCGCCTGGGATCCCTCCAGCTTCGGCTTCTTGGCCGCCTGTCGGCCCTGCGGCTGGCGCCTTTCGCCGACTGGGGTTCCCTCGGGCTCCCCGTGTTCCTCCGCCCTTTGCCTTCTTGCCTCCTGTTTTTGTTCCTCCTGTCTCTGCTCCTCGTCCCTCTGTGTCGCCTCTGTTCCCTCCTGGTCCCTTTGTTTCTCCATTCTCTGTTTCCCCTGTGTCTCCTTTCCTGGTCTGCCTGTATGCATTCCCTGTATTGTGTCAGGTCCTGTCCTACTTCCTGTCCTTGTGCCTGTTCTGTGTTTCTGTTCCCGGTTCCCCGTTGATGGTTTTTGTCTTGTTTTCCCGGTCCTGTTCTCCCGGTCCCGTCTCGTCAGCCTCCTCCCTTGAGGGGCGCCCGGAGTGTGCGCCATTGGGGCGGGTTCTGTCATGGCCGATCGTCCAGCCCCTTCGTGTACCACACCTACCTCATTAACCTTGTGTGGAATCCTTCCATTTTATCAGCTGTTCTACGTTTCCTGCCGTTTGTCCTGTGTATTTCAGTCCGCATTCTAGTCTGTTTTCCCAGATCTGTCATTGTCGTTCCGTGCTGTTCCCCGTTTGCCCTGAATAAACCCCGTTTCAGAGTATTCATGGCTCCCTTTGCCTGCTTCCCCGTCCCAACGAGACAGCTCTGCAGTAGTAGCGTTTGCCGCTGTGTACGGCATTATTTTCCTACATTGCTTACAGATGGTTCGTGTTTTGTCTGTCACCCTTTCACCGTTTATATTTTCTGCCCAGTACCCAAAATGCTGCCACACAAAAGGTTTAAAAGTGTCTAGGGCATCTACTATGGTAATTTCATCAGACGCCGTCATGCTTACAGCAGCTGATTTACAGCACATTAGCGAGACCGCTTTTCACTCCGACGAGAAATCTCTTATGTTGTAATATCGAGATCTCGTTGCAACCCTAGTAGTGAGAGTGTCCTTATTTTCTAGAATCACCAGATCATCCATGCCGTGCTGAAAGCTCGCTGCTGAACAAGAACAGTGGCTGGGAAGAGGGACTTAATTAATTATGCTTGTGTGGTTTTGTTATTTTAATTTTGGGTCTGTAGTTTGTGAAATATAAATAAAAGCACAATGTTTGTTAAACAAAACAACCTACAGTCTTTAGGTGTTTTATAATGTTCAAACAAAAGGCCATAGGGCCATTACTTTTCTACATCTCACAATTTACATTCCTTATCAGGCTACAGACGATTCAGCCCTCCTGCCAGCTAATCCCAGCCTTACCCAAAATGCTGCCAGTGTACACTCCTTTGCTGGCATCAGCACATGCATTTCCACATCACGCTTTCAAAAGACCTCTAATGTGTCCTCATATATGTTGAACAGACATCCATCACGCAAGTGATGGGCGGTAGCGCTGCTACATGAAGCGAAGCTATTAGTTTAACTACATTTTCTAGTAGCTTGCCTGTAGCGTCGCTGATTTCTGAATCAAATAACTTTCC
>JAODKC010000021.1:11610993-11621379 GCA_026777985.1 Mormyrops attenuatus
CCCCCCCCCCCCCCCCCCCCCCCCCCCCCCCCCCCCCCCCCCCCCCCCCCCCCCCCCCCCCCCCCCGGAGAGAGAGGACAGCAGCATTTCAGTCATAAGTCAAGTGGGAGATGCTAGGGGCCGTCAATGTTCCTGAAGATACGTTTCAGGCATGTGGTCTGGGGAAGCTTGGGGCTGTGCAGCTGGGGGCTGTGAAGCCGGGGGCTGTGAGGCTGGGTGCTGTGAGGCTAGGGACTGTGCAGCTCGGGACTGTGCGGCTCTGGGCTGTGAGGCTGGGGACTGTGAGGTTGGCAGCTGTGAGGCTCTGGGCTGTGCGGCTGGGGACTGTGAGGCTAGGGGCTGTGCAGCTCAGGACTGTGCGGCTCTGGGCTGTGAGGCTGGGGGCTGTGAGGCTGGGGGCTGCGCGGCTCTGGGCTGTGCGGCTGGGGACTGTGAGGTTGGAGGCTGTGAGGCTGGGGACTGTGAGGTAGGAGGCTGTGAGGCTAGGGACTATGAGGCTCTGGGCTGTGCTGCTGGGGACTGTGAAGCTAGAGGCTGTGCGGCACGGGACTGTGCGGCTCTGGGCTGTGAGGCTGGGGGCTGCGCAGCTCTGGGCTGTGCGGCTGGAGACTGTGAGTTTGGAGGCTGTGAGGCTGGGGACTGTGAGGCTAGGGGCCATGTGGCTAGGGACTGTGAGGCTGGAGGCTGGGGACTGTGAGGTAGGAGGCTGTGAGGCTGGGGACTATGAGGCTCTGGGCTGTGCTGCTGGGGACTATGAAGCTAGAGGCTGTGCGGCTCGGGACTGTGCGGCTCTGGGCTGTGAGGCTGGCGGCTGCGCAGCTCTGGGCTGTGCGGCTGGAGAATGTGAGTTTGGAGGCTGGGGACTGTGAGGCTAGGGGCTGTGTGGCTGGGGACTGTGAGGCTGGAGGCTGGGGACTGTGAGGCTCGGGACTGTGCGGCTGGGGAATGTGAGGCTGGAGACTGTGCAGTTGGGGACTGTGAGGCTGGAGGCTGGGGACTGTGAGGCTCGGGGCTGTGCGGCTGGGGACTGTGAGGCTCGGGGCTGTGCGACTGGGTACTGTGAGGCTCAGGGCTGTGCAGCTGGGGACTGTGAGGCTGGAGGCTGTGAGACTGGGGGCTGCGCGGCTCTGGGTTGTGCGGCTGGGGAGTGTGAGGCTGGGGGCTGTGAGGTTGGGGGCTGCGCAGCTCTGGGCTGTGCGGCTGGGGACTGTGCAGCTGGGGGCTGCGCGGCTCTGGGCTGTGCGACTGGGGATTGTGCAGCTGGGGGCTGTGCGGCTGGGGGCTGTGCGGCTGGGGGTTGTGTGGCTGGGGACTGTGAGGCTGTGGGCTGTGCGGCTCTGGGTTGTACAGCAGGACCCCCCCCCCCAGTTTGCATCCAAAGGCACTTTTATTATGAATTCCATTTCAAGCGCCAGCGTGAGAGGCCTCAGCCATTCCAGACACGTATGCGCCCGTCTGCTCTGAAGATTTCAAAAAGCATCCTTTCTGCAGCTGCAATGGGAGGGGACAGTGTGGCCAGAGTGATGGAAGGCAATACAGGGTCCCCCCCAGGGGGCTATTCTACTGTCTTTTTCAGGCCCTGGACTCCATGGAAGGTGCTGCCTCTGAATGCAGGTATTTGCAGGTAACCATGGCTACCAGCCCTTGTTAAATGCATGTGATGTGTGATTGACTCCTCCCACAGTGAGCGGCTGCAGGCTGTGCCATACAGGCCGGGCGCTGCTGCAGATTTTAGTTACTTCCATACTACGGTTAGCAGTGCCGCCCCTCCCTACACACAGAACATGCGCTGTGCATAGGGCCCCACGATCCATGGGGGGCCCCATTTTCCACAAGGGGACGCATTCTCTGCAAATGTGCAAAGGATGCGCATCGCTGCCGTGAGGTGTGCGTAGAGCACCGAGTCAGACCAAGGCAGGAGAGAGAAAAAAAAGAGACGAGCAATCTGACACTGCAAGGTTGTAAACCTAAATTGCATTTTGTGATACAGTCATTTTACATTTACATTTACCGCATTTAGCAGACTCTCTTTTCCAGAGCGACTTAAAACAAGTACTTAGTAGTCTATGACTGTTCTTCAATTTATAAGCTAGACGTTAAATCAACAGCTGTCAAGATCAATTTACCGCTAAGAACTTTGTATAAAAGTTGTTAGGAAAGAGTGCACAGGAAAAGGAAAAGATTGTTAGTGGATTTTTTTTTATTCTTTTTTTTTGTAATGGGGGGGCTCAAAATAAAATTCTGCTTAGGGCCCCAATTTGGCCAGGGGCAGCACTGACCCTATATTATTTTATTATTAGCCATTGCGCCTATCCGCGACCTTCATGATAACATATGACTAACGTGTTTGTTGGCTAACTGCTTATAGATAAAGGCTAATGTTAAGGTGTGCGCCGGCCAAGTTAACATTTTTTAGAAGTGTTTAATAGTTCAGTGTTGCTGGAACGCGCGCTTTAGTGACCTCGCGAAATTTCTCATAAAAGACCGGGATGTCAGTCTTTAAGATGCTTCGCCAAGTTTGACATGCTACTTGACTTTGTCGCCACAACTTTGTAGCACTGTTTGCATAGAGGCTTATCAACATCCTTAGCCTTTCAATGCTCATCTGCCAAATACTTTCAAACAGCACTTTTGCATTTTTTTTTTACTAAAGCAGCTTGCGAAGTACCTTCAACTGCAGCATATGCCATGATCAGCCAACTCGGTATGTGTGAAATAAATAAATAAAATTCTACTTAGGGCCCCAATTTGGCCAGGGGCGGCACTGACGGTTAGAAAGCAGAATGCCAGCGTGAGAGGCCTCCCCTTTGTTTTGTTCAGTTGAAATAAAAAGAAAAAAAAATCCAATCAGGTTCTTAACAGATAATACCAAACAGTGTTCATTTTTGCAGATTTTAGATGCTCTTATCATTCAATAAGGCAACAGTTGGCTTCTTGCCTTTGAGATGTGGTCAAACATCCCCTGCTTTAATACAATACAACCCAAAAATAAAACATTTAAAACATTAAATGGGTTCACATACTATACATGTGCTTGTGCGCACATAATCACTTCATTAAAGGTGCCAGCAAATTCATTTAAATGTGATTAGGCTTATACTGAGGAAAGATCAAGATTTAGTTAACGGCAATTACCTGGGGAGAGGAGAGGCAGGCGGAGAAGAGGATGACGGGAAGGCAAACTGGCGTGTTGGGCCTGGGTACTCTGCCGAGGAATCAACGAGATCGGGCATGCCTGGGGATGTGCCCACCGTCTCAGTGATGACCAGCTCCGGGTCAAGGATGAAGAGTTCATCCTGCGAGATCTCTGTCACGTAGTTCAGGTGTTCCTGGAAATTACCAGTACAGAGGTCACAAACAGAACACACTTACCATTAAACTGTTGGGCTGCATAATTGCAGACTGCAAACACAAGTCCCTGGGACCCTGGGCAAGGTAGGGGCTCAGAAGATGCCGGAATTAAGAGCTTACCTGAGCACGATCAATTCTATAAAATCGATCAGCAGTCGTAGCTGCAAGCAGAAAGAAAGACAGCACAATATCAAGCATGAGTCACTGAAACAGTGAACAGCTAATAGCTTGAGCAGCATAAACACATACCTATGGATAAAAAACAATAAGAATAAATGTTCGAGCTCATCCCACAGCTACTGGGCCCATGCAGAAACAGGACAGGGTTAGAGAGAGCATGGTGTAAGAACACAACCCAAAAGTCTGAAATCAAGTGTGCCAATGTACATTTCATTTCTTAATTTAATTTCATGCAATTTCTGCCCACTGAGCTTGACTGAGTACAAGCATTCCTTCTCTGTCTTGGATGCAACTTAAAGCTTCAGGGTCGGGCCACTCTGACAGTCCTGGCGCAGCACACTGATCAGTCTTCAAATGACCTGCAGGCCCTCGCCATGCAGTAGAGCTGTAGCTGACAGGAGGAACCGCTAACATTTCAGAGCTGGGATCTGGTAGAGAGAGCCTATCTTACTGAGTAATGACATCAGCTTCCAGCCACTAGAGGGATAGCCTCTGAATTACAGAGGGTTCATATCATTGTCCCGTATCAGAATGTGGTATTAAGCAGAAAAACCCAACTGTCGGAAATACAACCTTAAATGATCAAGCTGTGCTCAAGTCATGTCCTTTATGATGCCCTCCAATGGGTTACCCTGCCCTTGGGACAAGGTCAATCAAGCCCTAGAATAATTTTTTTCTGTGATTCTTCTCTCTTTAATTTTTTTGTTTATAGGTGTATTAGACCTATAAACACTCCCCAGCACTAAGGGACAGTTTTACTAGTGACTGGGGAAAGGCTACACCAGTTAACCTTAACATAAGAAACCACACTCTACACTGCAATAGGGACTGGGGCTAACCCTAACAGCAACCCCCATGCTCACCTGACCATTAAAAATGGGGGGTGGGGTGGCACAGATGGATGAGAACAAGCCATTGAAATGAGGTCACACTAGCGCAAGCTTCCCTTACACGCTTAGTCTTACATTAGGGACCGACCGTCCTATTGAGACCTTGTCATTCTTATTGGTATATATTTGATTACGCACTACCCCTCCTCACCTGCCAACTGAACAGGCATCACCTACCTGCAGTGTGTTACATGCTTAAAGCTCAGAAGGAATCAGCTCTTCACATTTCATAGCCATGCATGTTGTATAGCATGTGTTCCCATTTTTATTGCACTCCTTATATAAAAGTAAGCTGAGTTCCTTCAACCGCACAAAGCCTATTTTTATCTCATGGCCATGTCATTGGTTGGTCCGCAGTCTTTCTGTGATTACGCAGCCCCAGGGTCACTTGCTGCTGTGACGTAAGGTGGAGTTTCACACACTCAAGAGTGTGTAAGTTCTGCTGAGAGATGGGTTTCACTTTGCAAAGGAAGATTCAGATTCATTGTGTCTCAGTGGGCAGCTCTCCAGCTTCATACCTTCCAGACCACGGATTCAATCTCAACTTCTGGCTTGGTGTATATGCAGTTTGCAGGCTCTCAAAGTCTGTTGTGCGTGTAGAGTTTCCATGGTCTCTCATAGTCTGTGGTGTGTGTGCATGCTCTCTCACAGTCTGTGGTGTGTGTGCAGTTTGCATACTCTCTCACAGTCTGTGGAGTGCGTGCGGTTTGCATGGTCTGTCACAGTCTGTACTGGTGTCCTCCACAGCTCAAACACATGTGCATTAGGCAAACAGGTGTGTAAAATTTCCCTTTCCACCTGCATTCTGTCCCCTGCTCTGATCCAGGCTTTTTGAAACAGGCCCCAATAGTGATTCTGCAATTTTCTACTTTGAGCTAAAGGTTTACTTATGTGCCATACAAATGCTGCTATGTTGACAAACAGGATTCATGGATTTCATAGGGCAATGAACTAATGAACTATGAGGGCAATGAACTAATGAACAAAGAAGTAACTTTAGGATCAACAAAGTATGACATCAGTGGTTCAGTTCATGCAAAAGAGAGACAGGCATAAAAAACTATTGTAATTCACTCAGGCCTTTTATAAACAATGCTTACAGTCTAAGAAACACCACTTTGGTGAGAGTTTCTGCGAGGACAGAGTCTTCAGTTTTGTACCATCTCCTTCCTGGGGACAAAAGAAAACCACAGGCATTATATACTCTGCTGCTCTTTTAAGGCCAAAGCCAAAACAAGACCTTGGAAATGCATGAAAAGGAACTCTGATTTGGATTTCATTGGGAACACCCAATGCAAGGACACCCAACATAAATCTTCAGTTTGCTATGTTCCACTGGCTGAATTTAAATCTTATTTTCTCACTCCATTGTCATGAACTCTATTGCTTTATATAGCAATGCTGCATTCATTGATGAAAAACTTTTATGGTGATAATTTAGCAAGTTAATGTAAAGCTATCAACAGAAAACAAAACCTTCTGAGCACAATAATCTTAGTCTTAGCACATCTGTACTACCAGACATATCTGAACAAGGACAGATACATGTGGTAGAAGGCAGTGCTGTTTCACTCTCCCTTCTCATCCAGTAGTTTCCACCAGTACTGAAAGGACATTGAAATAAGGGCTCCCACAAGAAGAACCACTCCTGGCAGAGCAGGACTCCACAGTCTGACATCGAACATGGCAGCTATACACAGCAAAGTCAAAGTAGCTGTCACCACACATGCACTGTGACAACACAGGGGACAGCAATGCCTTACAGGTTCGAACAGGACACGATCCAAATGCGCACATACACACGTACAGCATGCTGACATGTGCCGAGGAGCACCATGTGACCGGGAGACTTGGCAATTGGCAAGTAACTGGAACTCTTTGGGCATTTTTCCACCGCACCAGGTACCTTACTTTTGGTACTTCAAGAAGCATTATACAGGACATTATATATAGGACATTATAGCACGGGGGGTTTAAGTTTGCTAGAACATTTTTACTCTCTAATGAAAAAAAACTGCAATTTTAATTATTATTCCTTTTATAGATTATCTAAGATATTGCAGTGCCAGGCAGATTGAGGCATCATGAGAGCAGCGAAGGACGAGGAGACTTGCTTGTTGGGATAGAACACGCTCTTCATTATAGGTTTAACAGGACTATAACAGGCACCTAACAAGCACCAATCACAGATATAACAGCGGAAACACAAGGTGGTCAAACTGTAAGGTACACACACAGTGGGAGATTTATACAACCTAAAAACACACAAGGATCAGACAGGGTGCACATAAGACAAGAGCAAACATACACACTGCAATCGGGAACACAAGTATTAACCATAAATACAACAACAGCAACAGTAGGGCTATGTACAATACACAGACACAGGGCTATGTACACATGCTCGCAAGGTATACCGGGATGCACAGATCTCACTGGCGCTACACTGCCCCATCTCAAAGTTTAACCGTCCCTGCGACCACCACCCCCAGTTCCCACCTCAGTTCAGAAGCAAGTCCGAGGGGTCCACTGGCAGCGGCTGGTGCATCACCTCCAACATCAGAGGGCCATCTGCTCCCAATGCTCGCAAGCGCTAGCAGGGCTTAGCTACTGCCTGGCGTTGGCGTGACGGACCCCCCCGGCTGCCAAACCTTACTTTTGCGCACCTTAGGGGGATCAGGTAGCCCATCCAGGGGGTCCTACTGGCCAGCGAACACCACTCCCAAGGACTCCCACAGCCAGGCTTCCTTCTCCGGGGATAGCTAGCACACGGGGCTGATGGAGATTGCCCACGGTATAGCTTCCTCCTGGCCCTGGCCTTTCTTTCTACCCCACTTAATGGGGCCCTGGTGTTGGAAGGCAGGCTGGTCCTGCCGCAGGGCCTCCTGTTTGCAGGGTTGGGTGGCCCCGTGCAGCTGCTCTTGCACCATGCAGGTAGCTTCTCACAGGCGTACCAAGCGGGCCTCCTCCTCGCCTCGCTCATGGAGCTCCTTTATGTGCTGGGCCTTCAGAGTGAAGAACGCCTGCCCACGGTCCCACATCCTGGCCTCCACCTCCTGCAGCTTGTGACGCTTCTGGGCCAGCTGGGCTTCCAAGCTGTGACACACCTCCTCCTGGCCAAGCAGTGCCGTCTCATAGCCCCGTAATGCCGCCTATGCTGCCTTGGGGAAACACACCTGGTGGTAGCACTCCTGCTCCCAGCTGGCCAGGTTGCCACGCAGCTGCTCTTGCTGGCTCTGCTGTTGCTGCTCGTCCAGCTCATGCTGCTTCTGAGCCAGCTGATGCCATCTCAGACAGGGAGTAGACAGGATAGCAGGAGCAGTTTCGGGTTACACTACAGCAGGACTGGGGTCCGGTGGGGTAGCAGGAGTGGCTTCCAGGTGTGCTGCAGCAGAATGGGGCTCTGGCGGGCCAGCTTCAGGATGCGCTGCATGGGTCCAGGGCACCCTAGAAGGATGGAGTAGCATTTTCCTCACTTTGTTGTACCTTGGTCATCTGCTGGCAGCTCTGGCCTTTGGGCAATAGCGTACTCAATGCCCGTTTGTGCCGCAGCTCCAGCAGACGAGCTTTCTCGTGCTGGCTGTCTTCTCCCCGGAACCTCTCCTGCTTCACCGCTTCACTGCCTCCTCGAGGTCTGCAGGAACAGGCTTGCTGGATGATGTTGATCAGTGCCCGCTCCAGCCGCACCAGTGGGATCTCTTCCAGATTCCCACTTTTGACACCAATGTGGCACCGGGTAAACCGAGGCAACACGAGAGCAATGAAGGACGAGGAGACTTGCTTGTTGGGGTAGAACATGCTCTTCATTATTGTCCTGAACAGGACTGTAACAGGTACCCAACAAGCACCGAACCCAAATATAACAGTGGAAACACGAAGTGGTCAGACACCAAACTATAAGGTACACACACAATGAGAGATTTATACAAGCAAAGAACACACAAGGATCAGTCAGGGTGCACATACTGTAAGACACGGGCAAACATACACATCATAAAATATAAAAATAAATACTTTTGAAATTTCTTGTCATGGCATCCTGATCTTTTTTTGTATCTGTTCTTCTGATCAGATCTCAATTAATTTCTGTTTACTCTGTTTATTGTTTTCTGAGTAACTTTTATTTTTTTTTAAGATTGCAGTTGTATTGTGGTCAAAGACAGGATATTTGCATCACCAATCGACAAAGAAAATGTTTCAAGACCCACCCCCAAAGTACCGAAGCACCAAAGTACAGTAGTACCCCAGCCGATTTGGCACTTTTCTTTTGGTACTGGAACTTTTGGTACTGGTAGCCCAACCAGAAAGTCAATGGAATAGGGAAAGTACCAAAAGTACCGTATCAAAAGTACAATACTTGGTGCGATGAAAAAGTGCCCTTTATTTATAATTATTTATTACCATTTCATTACCATCATCCCACTGCTATTCTTTTTATTACTTCTCCCTACACCTTTATCCTTGACTTCAAATTTTGGACTATGTATGTAAATTTTGTACTGTATATTTGTAAATTTTTGTACTGTATGCTATCTGTATGTTGTATGGTGAAATGCTGCTACTGGGAACTGAATTTCCCGGAGGAACCATCCCGAGGGATAAATAAAGTTTACCTACCTACCTTTATGTATGTGGCTGCTTGATAAAGGATGTGACGGAACATGGTGAGATTATCAGGTAATGGAGTACATCTCAGCGTCCATCTGCTGTCAGTGCTGGCATGTTCAAAATTATTTACAGCTCCAACTTACAGTGCAGATGTTAGACTGCACAGGACGTGTCTCACTGAGCTCATGTCACATCAGATTGCTAGACATTATATTCTTTCTTCACAACTGATAACTGCCAGTGCTGCCCTACGCTTTCAGCATCTGCCTGGGATGACCTGCTGTCCTTCACTTTCCCTCGAATCAGGCTGGTGTGGGCATGAGGTGCGTTTTCTTCCAGACAGTGACACAAGCTCCACCAAGGCCTTCACAAACCTGCAACACCAGCCGCTGGAAAGACGGGTGAACCGATACAAAGTCCTGGGGGAAACACCACATTGTGAGGTCATGTGAGCGAGTAGTGGAGTTAAACTCAGATGGCTGTTTGCTGGCAGAGGCGCTGGCTGAGATTGGTGGCAATGATGCATTGAGTCAGTGGGCAGGGATGCTTGGAAACTCAAAACTATTGTGCAGTGGCAGAAGGAACAGTAATATTCAGACATACAGATGATCATTATAATATCTATCATTATCATCAAAGGGAGGAGCAGTGGGGGTTTTCATTGAAATTAACATGGATAAAATCATTAGTTGAGGGCACATCTGTATCACAGGCCGAGCCTTTAATCACATACAATTTTCATGCACCATTTAATGCATTTTTTTTACAGTCTCGTTAGAAGATTAGAGGAACACAAAATAGGAGAGCTCTATGAACATCTTACAGGTCCCCATGCACAACTGAAGACACCTGTCCCTCTCTGTGGCTGTCTGTTTAACCTGGCAACGTGTCAGGTGGGCGACAACATAGTCTGGCTGCACACTTTCTCAGAATGATGCAACACTCCTCAGCCAGACTCACCTCCTGCAGCCTCTCGATGTGCAAGCGGCATGTTTCCAGGTCACTATCCCCAGGGATGACAATCAGCCCCAGGGGGATTGCTGTCAGACAGAGAGAAGAATCAGAAGTCAATTCCGATAATCTGAGGAGAGAGTCAAATAAAGACTGGAAAAGGGATTCCCATAAACATCTTTACACTTATATAGGTCATAGGTCTTAGAGGAATGTCGTATGAGGAGAGGTTAGCTGAGCTGAATCTGTTTAGCCTCGAGCAAAGGAGACTAACAGGTCAGGCTGCTGTTCAGCTAAATTTCAATATTAGTTTAAATACTAGAACTCTGGGCCATAAGTGGAAATTAGTGGGAGAACATTTTAAAATGAACTTGAGGAAGCACTTCTTTACACAGCGTGTAGTTGG
>JAODKC010000021.1:11643676-11657109 GCA_026777985.1 Mormyrops attenuatus
GCCTTTCAATGCTCATCTGCCAAATACTTTCAAACAGCACTTTTGCATTTTTTTTTTACTAAAGCAGCTTGCGAAGTGCCTTCAACTGCAGCATATGCCATGATCAGCCAACTCGGTATGTGTGTGTTAACTAGCACGAATGAGGCGAAAACCACACTGTTAACATCAATAATGGTGAAAATGAGTATCTAATCAGATACTAATTTTTTATATCAATTAATATCTGAGAATCGATTTTTTGACAACCCCCATCTTTCATTACAGACGCTTCTCTACCAACGAACAAGATACGTTCCTTATGGCTGTTCTGAACGGCAACTTGAAATGTTCGTAAGTTGTTATTCACCATCATGTTAAGGGTATACGCAAGTACAAAGAACTAGGATGCTGAGAGTACGCATGCTATGCTGCTGCGTGACAGGAGTAGCGACCAGAAGTCATACTAGGTGGAACTGGAGCGTAGAAAAACTATTTTGATGTTGCAGACACGCAACAGAAGCCCAAGGAACACGATTTGGACTTAAAGATCCTCTTCGTTCGTATGTCTGAAAGTTCATAAGTTGAATGTTCGTAAGTAGAGGAGCGTCTGTATTTTCAACTCCAGCATCAGCTATATCTTCCGTTTCTGATCTTTAGTGGTACATTTTTAGCGGCGCAGCATTGAAAAAGGTCCCCCCTTAAACAGTTTCCAGCTGTGCCCCTTTCTGAACGTTGTGTAGGCTATTTAAACCAGTATTGCAGTATAAGAAAAATTAATATCATAACAATAATAAAAAATGATTTTCGGTATGAACCAGTATAACACTACTTTGTAGATATTGCAAGTAGCCCAGAACTTATTGGCTTGGCAACTTCAAGCATGAAATACCTCCAAGCTGTTGACTTTTTTGCTCCCTCTGTGCTGTGCTAGCTTTCCTTCTAACAGAATGGGTGAATCTCAATACCAAGAACGCAAAGCCCGTACTTGTGATCTTGGAAATACCAGTCTTGCTAACTTACTTTCCAAGAATGAATTTGGGGGTGCAATGAATCATGGGATTAGTTTTGTTTGGTGAGGATGCAACATTCGTATTTGGGGCAGAGCAAAACCAACATTCAAGGATTTTTACCGTCCTCTGTACTTATGTTCTTAGTATTGGAACTGGTTTTCACCAATGGAAGATGACGTAAAACACGTACATGAGAACAGAAGCATGGTCAAGTTCACATATTGAGGTTCACCAAATGTATGGGTGTACTGGCGCACTGCTGATGCATGAGGTAGTATGTGCACATAGGCGCAAACATACAGTAACATGGAACTGACTTGAATAGATTGGTTCATTGACTGGCCTTATTGTTACCAGCATCCAATCCAGCAATTTGAGTGACTACCAGACTGATATTGGTGTGGGATCAATATCCGATAGGTGTATCCCTAAAAGTCCTCACTATTTAGCATCCATCTCTAAACAATCAACGGTTTATCTGGATGTTAAATACGGTAACTACACTGCATCAACCACCAGACTCATACTATGATGCTGTTTTACCAATCCATAAGCCTCTCGGATCGCTAATATTGACAAACGCTACCAGGCCTTCCATGCCCACACAGTAAGATTAGGTTTATTCTTGTGCATTGTCAAAGAAAAATTCCCTGGAGAGCTACGCTTGGAATCCAAAGAACAAAAGTAATATTTTGGTGTTCCCTTCACCGTAATACAAACATTTTGAACAGAAGTACATGAAGTAAGTTTCCAGGAATATGCTTATACGGTGGGTTCTCTGTTTTAAGTTTAAAGTATGCAATTTTTATGTGATGCCATATATCTTCAAATATTTTTTTTTATATATTACATGTAGCAGGTCACAACAACATGAATGGCAGTTACGTTACTTTAAATAATTTTGGAGGATTGTTTTGGCATGTTTTAGGCATGTGTACAGGACACCCACTTGTGTGTAAACTGAGCACTCTCTGTATAAAATGCATGCAATTAAACACTACTGTTAAGGAATCTGAGGTGCAATAAACAGTGTGAACAGGCTCCATAGACATGCAACATGGATCCCTAGGTTCAGTGAGCTTTATGCAAGTAACAGTCTACATACGCGAGGAACACACTCCATGTCTCCAGCTGGGGGTCATAGTATGCCCCCTGTAGGGGGCTGAGTGACCTGCGGCGGGCAGGCAACTTCCAGCATGTTGAGCAGTTCCGGTAGAGCGAGGGACGCCTGCCCAGCCGAGAGCTCCTCCTGCTGGCCAGAGCCGCAGCCTTGCTGGGCCAGATGCCCCCAGACTGGGAGAAGGTGGACAGGCGGTGTTGACTGGAACAGTAGTAGCGACCATACAGCCCGTCGTAGCTCTTCTGATAACAGAGGGCATCAGCTGGCAGGAGGTGTGATGAATTCCGACGCAGGCAGCGAGGGGCACGGATCAGAGGCCGTGGCTGCAGGCTTTCCACTGCCACTGCCTGGGACACCTCCTGCTCCCAACACCAGGTGGCACCCTCAAGCTCAGAGTGCTCACTCATGCTCTCCCCAGACAGGCTGTCGGAGCTGCCGCAGTAGTCGTTGTCCACCTCCAAATCGGATGGCGGGGGGCTACATTTAAGGGTCTCGTGGTCCTCCTGTAGCCGCTGAGTCCTGCCCACTGTGGCATCTTCCTCTTCAGTCATCTGGATGAGGCTGGCCAACAGCATAGAAGGTCCGAGGAGGTGGGCATCGATGGTGCGTGGCCTGGCACCCTGCCTGCGCCGTACAGCAAAGCGAGGGTTCAGCCTGGGTGTGGTCGTGCTTGAGCGCCTTCGTGCATAGCGAGTCTTGGCCAAGTGGCGGCCCCTGGGGTTATGGATGTCAGAGATGGCAGCCACGGCCTGCATCTGCAGGCTCGAGCGACGGCGCTGCATCAGCCCGGCAGATGGGAGCCCCACACTGGAACGGCGACGCACCTTGCTGGTGGGCACTGCCACACTGGCCCGGCAAGGCCTGCAGCAGTTTGGCCCACCCTCCTCCTTCCTCTTAAAGTGCCGGCGGAAAAAGGTATCCATGGCAATGAGGTAAAGCAGGTGAAGGAGCCAAGCTTTAGCGCATGCTCTGCGGAAGCTGTTGGTGTGAGAAGGAGTCAGTCAGCACTGGATTTTGGCCATAATTTTGGGTAATGCAGTACTGCTCCTTCAACTGCAGGATGACCAGGGGGCCTTAGTCGATCATTCTTCCAGTCAAAACGTAACTAAAATAAATGAACCTCTAGAAACACAGTTCTAACAGATTTACTCTGCAAGTTCCTCAAGGTGCACTCAGCCATGACAAGAGACAACAGAAACCACTGGAATATGTGGAACCTAACAACATAAGAAATTTACAAACAAGATGAGGCCATTCAACCCATCTGGCTTGTTTGGGGAGAGTTCAACTAATAGCTCAGAGCTGTTCAAATCTTATCTAGCTTTGATTTAAAGGAACCCAAGGTTTTACTACACTACAATAACATGAAGACTATTCTGTGCTCTAACTACACACTGTGTAAAGAAGTGCTTCTCAAATCCAGTTTAAAATGTTCTCCCACTAATTTATACCTATGGCCACTGGCTTTGGGTATTTGAACTAATATTAAAGTAACTATTTGGTTGAACAGCATCCAGACCTGTTGGAATCTTATATACATGGATCATGTCCAGGGGCGTATCAAGCTTTTTAAAAGTGGGGGGGTTCTAGGATGGGAAAGTAAAAATCCCCTAAGTAAAGTATTACAGGCAAATTATAATATAATTATAATCACAGCCAATTATATACAGTGATCCCCCGCCTATTGCAGAAGTTACGTTCCAGACCCATCAGCGATAGGTGAAAATCTGCGATATAGAAAAACCATATAACAAAACATTTTTTTATAGTTTAAGCGTATAAATACCCCTCCCACATGCTTTAAACGCATGTACACGTATTAAAACACATTGCAAACACATATGATATGTGGATGTCGGTCTAAGGATAGTAGTAACATAGTAATAATAATATAATGTATATGTATAAATACACTCTCTCTCTCGCTTTCTCTGTAAACGTAATGGAATATGTAAAAATAAAAACATTTTAAGCTCAGTATGGGTACGATTGGGAGCCATTGGAGGGCTTAAAACAAAATGAAAAGTTCACAAAAAGTTTGCCCACAAAAATCGGACCACAAGCAAGGTACGCGATAGGCAGAGAACTGTGATGCGTCTGGGAAAAATCCGTGATACAGCGGGGGCACGATAGCTGAACCACGATATAGCGGGGATCACTGTATAACTTACTGCATTTCTACATTTTCTTTACGTCTACACTATGCAAATAAAACCATGCAAATGACACTGCAACAAAATGGGCTAAATTTTCAACACCATTTATACTGCTGAGGTGGTGTCTAAAATCGACTCCTATACGACATCTACATAGAGCTATACCAGGCAGCATTGACAATGCCCGAGACACCATTATATGCATTGGGAGTCAGTATAGCATCAAAATGAGTTTGACCACATTTTAAGGTAAAAGAACTACATTGTTGATTTAGTACTGACTTCAGACGTGATGTATCATATGAAACAAGACTTTTAATGTCTTTAATTGTTTTACAACTTTTAAAACTCATTTGCAAAATGCATTTGCTCTCAAAAACAGCAAATGTTTAACAAGTGAGAATCAGTTAAAAGGAACAGAATGGGAAGTTGCAATGCAAACATGAATGCAAAATGATGCAATAGACTGATCAAATTGGCTTTACTGATCAAGTGACTTTACAGCTAAACCGTAAACAGTATTGAACATTACAAATCCTGACCAACCACCTTACTTTACCCTGCCATATTCACTAGGCTACTTGAAACAACCAAAGATGCTCTTTCTGTTCTCCCTCCAAGAAACACACTGTTGAGCGATAATTTTTCTGTCCAATTTGTCCAGCTTGTACTTTTGAACGTGACACACAGCAACACTATTGAGGCGTGTTTGTGTCATGGTGCTTCGCAACCATGTTTTCAGCCTCCGGAGGCTGCTGAAGCCTCTTTCAGTTTCAGCTGATGACAAGAAAGAATGGGAATGACAAGAAGCACTCTACGAAGCATCTCAATTTGATCAAAGAGGCCACGGACCTCTGGACCCATCCCCTGAAGAATGACTGCAGCTTCACTGCTAGATTGGAAAATGTACTTATGTCCTACACATTGCTAATTGTACTTTCAGGCAGTCAGAGTTAAGTTCTGGGTACCGTTGCACAACATCATTTACCTCTCTAGTCAAGAGGACTTGTTCAAGATTTCTGATCATATGCACTCCTTCCTGCAGAAATCGTTCCCTAAACTGCATATCCGAAACATCCAGAACTTACTTAGAATAGCCTAGCTTGCCTCAGTACATTGCAAGCCTGTGGTAGCAAGCTGTCACCTCAACTCCACTTAGTTGATTTTGCTTGAAAAAGAAGTCTATCTTCCCCTGCCATTTCCTTTTGTGCATCCTAATATTGCATGACAGAAAGAGAATGATTGCTTCAAGACACAGATGTATGATGGGAACATATGATGCTGCAGACTGAAAAAAAAGAAAAACACGGAGGTACTTGCCTAACGTATATGGTAAAGTTACCCCCTAGCTGGTTGCTATAACGTTAAGAGCGATGCCATTGGCTAGCAAATGCTCAGGGATAATTAACCTCGTCTAGCATACATTATGTAGAAAATGCTGACATTATGATGTTGTGACAGACGTTGTGAATTATGCTTGACTAATTTAGCGTGATGCAGTATCAGATGTCACTTTGTTCTACCACAGATGGAGGTTGGACAGCACTGTGTGTACGACCTATTTAATCAGCCACAAATAAGACGTAGGTGCTAATAAACCATATAAAACTACTGCTTTAACTTCTGTTTTAATCTGACAAAAGTGGGGGGATGGAATTGTGTTTCGGCAAAAGTGGGAGTGTTGTAACACCCAGATCCCCCCGCTTGCAACGCCCCTGATCATGTCCCCCCTTAGTCTCCTTTGCTTGAAGCTGAACAGATTCAGTGCATCTAAGCTCTTCTCATAAGACATGAGACCAGGAATCATTCTTGTAGCCTTATGTTGAACACTTTCTAAAGCAACAATATCTTTTTTAAGGTAAGGTGACCAAGACTGGCAAAGAGGTGTTGGTGGTCTAGTGGTTAGGAAGCTTGCCTCTGGACAAAGAAATTGCGGGTTCTGGTCCTACCTCTGACACTACCGTCATTGGGTCCCTGAGCAAGACCCTTAACCCCACCTTGCTCCAGGGGAACTGTCCCTGAATTTAGAAAAATGTAAGTCGCTCTGGATAAGAGCGTCAGCTAAATGTAAGACTGCCTGCAATATTCTAGGTGGGGTCTTACCAACAAATTGTATGATATTAGCATCACCTCCTTTGACACCTAGAGATGTAACCCAACATTTTTAACTGACTATACTGGGTCATTTAAAATCACTAGTTACCCTACATTAGGGGTGGGTTATCTGGCGATTTTACATCCTGATCAATCTAGAAGACATCCACGATCTACTTTCCATGCAAATCATTAGGGGAGTGCAAAATATCTTTTTGCGATTAACAGTTTTAAAAAAATTGTTTCAAGATTTGTTTTGATTTGATATCGATCTGTAAAATTTATGGAATGATATTGAAATTTATGGGTTAATATGCATTCTTTTGATTTTCTAGGTTCATTTCTGGAATGCTCAAACATCAGTACCGGACCTTATTGGAGCCTTAGCTGTCAAATGAAAAAATTGCCCTCTGGTGCTCAGATGTATTACTGCATCTCATATGCTATGGCCAGTTAATTTTACACTTGCTTTTATGTCAGCAGACGCCTGATCTTGCACTCACACTACGGCGATTCGCATTAACGCGGACATTAATTTTCCAGTGAAAGAACAGGGTTGCTAGTCATTTGAACATGGTAAAGTGTCTGTATTTTTATGTGAGCTTTTTAAGTTTAAGAAAACAGTTTTATCCCATTATTTCATCTCTCTGAGTCAGAGTTAATTAGAATATCACTGAAATCAAATCAAGATCAAATCAAATAGACTTTTATTGTCAATTCCGTGTATGTTCACAACATACAAGGGAGTCGAAATGCTGTTTCTCTCTTGTATTTGTAATACGGTGTATAAAAAAAGGACGAAAATTTTAAAGTATAAAGATATAAGACATAAGACATGGAACTAAAATGAGTAAACCTCTGTACAGTATACTGTACAGTGTAATATATGGTATAGTGCAAACCGTGATTTAAAGTGAGGAAGTGCATACTGGAGCGGCTTTGAATGAAAAGACAGTTGGCATACATATGAAATATTGTAAATACAAGTACAAATACAAATACTCTCACTCATTGTCCTGAAACGGTGGAAATGGGACATTATAAACTGGTGTTGTTTGCAAAGTTTGCCCGATGTAGGTTGTATTTTGGAAAAAGAACAATAATGTATTTTGATCACTGGACCCTATGGAGGTACAAATGCCAAAGACAGCATATTTTGAGATGTGGATGCTTTGCTATACATGTAAATAAGTAAAGGCATTTTTTCCTGGCAGCCTGACGACCACAGTGCTGAGGGGACAGTGGCACTCCCTGGGGACAGTGCTGAGGGGACAGTGGCGCTCCCTGGGGACAGTGCACAGGGGACAGTGGTGCTTGGTGAGGATAGCAGCGCTCACTAAACACAGCGCAGAGGGGACAGTGCCACTCGCTAACCACGGCCCCGAGGGGACAGTACCGCTTGCTAACCACAGCGTCAAGGGGATAGCAGCACTTGCTAAACACAGCGCCAAGGGGACAGTGGCGCTTACTGACCACAGCGTCAAGGGGACAGCGCTACTCACTTAACACAGCGCTGCTCGCTAAACACAGCACCAAGGGGACAGTACCACTCACTAACCACGGCCCCAAGGGGACAGTGCCACTTGTTAACCACAGCCCCGAGGGTACAGTGCTGCTCAGTAACTACAGCGCCACTCGCTAACCACGGCACCAAGGGGATAGTGGTGATTGCTAAACGCAGCGCTGAGGGGACACTGGCGCTCGCTAACCACAGCACTGAGGGGACAGCGCCACCACAGCGCTGAAGGGACAGTAGTACTCGCTAAACACAGAACCAAGGGGACAGTGGTGCTCACTAAACATGGCACCAAGGGGACAATGGTGATTGCTAAACGCAGCGCTGAGGGGACACTGCCGCTCGCTAACCACAGCACTGAAGGGACAGTAGTACTCGCTAAACACAGAACCAAGGGGACAGCGGTGCTCACTAATCACGGCGCCAAGGGGACAGTGTTGCTTGCTACCCACAACGTCAAGGGGACAGCATTGCTCGCTAACCACAGTGCTGAGGGGATACTGCCACTCGCTAACGGCAGCCAGCTGCCATCTCGCCTGCCTTCTGAGTAAAAGGTCACTTATGTAATGGCAGCCTGTGTGTTGTGCGTGAGAGAAAGCTGCCATTTTTGGAGAAACCTCAGCAGCTTTCCCAGCCTACACACTGGCAACACTTTGTGAGGGCATGCTACAAGCTTGGGTCAGCTCTACCCTGGCTCTACTCAAGGGGATGCTTGTGTGGGTGTGGGAAAGAGAGCAAATTGAAATAGTGAGCTGCAGGGTCAGACCCCCTTATTCCAGGATCATGCCCTCCCTGTATCAGTTCAGTGTCACATGTCTACAGGACCCCCCAATCTGCCACATTATTCATTCTATAATGAAATTGGGAAAAAAAGAAAATAGGCACTTGGGATGGGGGTGAATAATAAGGTGCCACAGAGAGGGGACTGTATCCATGGGAAAGAGAGCATTCACTGCCTGCTAACAGGGGAGTCACGTGGTTCAGAGGTCACATGAAAGTCATAGATGGACCTTGGATGAAGGGATATTAGACGTGTTCTTTACGTAACATCCCGAGTTCAGCTATTGGTGTGGTACAGAGGAGGTAAAAAAAGCTATCGATGTGGTATAGACGAAGTAAAATAAGCTATCAGCAGGGTATAGAGTAGGTAACATAAGCTTTCAGCATGGTGTAGAGCAGGGATCACCAACCTTTTTGAAACTGAGAGATACTTCACAGGTACTGGGCCATAAGAAGGACTACCAATTTGATACACTCTTCTTAAATCATGTATAATAAACATGTTTTAAATGCTTTTTTTTAGATATTGTCATTTTCAAATATATATAAATGCAAATGTGATTAAAGAAGAATAGCAACAGGATAAAATTAAATTTTTGACGCTGCTCAATGGTGAGTGACTCATGTGGTCCTTGGGGCACCCTGGTGCCCGCAGACACCATGCTGGTGACCCCTGGTGTACAGGATGTTAAATAAGCTATCAGCAAGGTGTAGAGGATGTTAAATAACTTTCGGAGTAGTATACTGGAGGTAAAATAAGCTACCAGTGAGGTATAGAGTAGGTAAAATAAGCTATCAGCAGGGTACAGAGGAATTAAGCTATTGGTGTGGTATACTGCATATAAAATAATCTATCAGCAGGGTATAGAGGAGGTTAAATAAGCTAACAGTTTGGTATACTGGAAGTAAAATAATGCTGCATTCCATTTGAACTCGTAACTCTAAGTAAACTCCAAGTTCCTAGTTGGAAATTTCAACTGGAATGCCCTGTGAAGTTGGAATTCCGACTCGTAAACTAAAAGGAATCGATACAACCCTGAGCTCAAAATTCAAGATGGCTGCACCCTTTATCAACAGAAGTTAAAGCAGTAGTTTTATACGGTTTATTAGCACCTACGTCTTATTTGTGGCTGATTAAATAGGTCGTACACACAGTACTGTCCAACCTCCATCTGTGGACATGTTGCTATGGTGTTTTTATGCTCATACCGCATAATGTATTGTTATCCACTATTATTACTAACAACGGCGAACAATTAATTTGGGCTAGAACTGGGCCCAGTTTCAGTAAGCAGGATTTCCTGCTTAAGCGGATGGATTTGTTGGATTTAAGGTAGTCTGGGCTAATTGTAAATGAACGAAGATGAAGGCCTTTAAACTGGGATAAATGAAATCTGACAAGTTATCCAGGTAAGCAAGAAATCTTGCTTTTTGAAAAAGGTCTCTGGTATTGCTAAATGGCATTCCGACTTGCTGTACGCTGTTAACTCGTGTGTGACGTCATTCCCAGCTCCGAGTGCAACCTCCGAGGTAAATGGAACACAGCATAATCTATCAGCGAGGTATAGAGGAGGTAAAATAAGTTATTGGTATGGTATAGAGGAGGTAAAATAAGCTACCAGTGTGGTATACTGGAGGTAAAATAAGCTATCAGCATGGTATCGGTGTGGTAAAGGGCTTCAGAGACGGTCTCAGAGACATGCCACTTAAGCCTCATGCTGTGCTGCCCATGTGTCACAGGAGGAGATGGCAAGACCTGCAGCAAGATGATGTGTCAGATGTTCATGGTATACTACCAGTTGTGGGTTTCGCTTTAAGTCAGCACTAACGTTCCCCACATTTCCCTATATGCTGTGAAACACAACGAAACACAATGCATCTCGGGACACACAAGCCTCAGCCAAAACATCAATAAAACAGAGGCTGGCCTTTTCTCAGACAGTTGGAGTCTCTACACTTGCACCGGACGGTAAAACTCAAAATGGCAGATGTCTTTTTGTCATTCTTTATCAAAAAGGTCATACCACCAAATGCCTCGCTCTCGTGACACGCTCATCTCAGCAGGAAACCTGTGTGCGCTCACATTGCATCTCACACTCACGCACACACACACACACACACACACACACACACACACACATATATACTCTCACTCATCTTTACTGTCAGACTGCTACAAAAGGTTAACTTGAAAACAGATGAAAATTTAAAATATTTATGTGAAAAATTGTATGTCAATAAAAATACCAAAAATACTGGAAAAACATATGTTCAGAATATTTTTTAACTGGGATTCAAGAAAAACTTCCTTGGTTTCCCATCTATATATTTTACACTTTCCATTTTTAAACCATGTGAATCATGAAAACATGATGTCGCCTCCCCAAACTCTTCATCACAGATCTGAATCCAGCTACATCACACTGTCCCAGGATTTGCAGCTTCCTGGCTATTAAATAAGTAAATGTCCTCCAGGCTGGAAAGCACCCCTGTCAGGGCTAAGAATTATCCATGCCCCCATGCTGTGGGGTGGGGGAGGGGTATCCTCCACATCCTGCCTTTAATGCAATACCTAAGTGGGGAGATGCAAAGAATCAGAGGAGAGTCAGGGCCACAGCCTTAGCATCCTTGTCTGAAGGGTTAGGCACTGTTCACACAGCAAGCGGCAAGCCACTCTGCAAAGGCGGAAAATTTCACATGGTCCACATGTTCCATGGTCCAGTTCACATGGTCAGCGGTGAACTGCCTGGTGCTCGTGAAAGGCACTGGAGAGGTGAACATTACATCATGAAAGTGCTTGCTCTGAAAATAAGTTTTTCGGCTTGGAACAAAATGAGTTACATTGTTGATTTACACCATAAAAGGCTCTTGCTCTCTTGCTGTTGGGTCAAAAAGAGGCAAAAGTTAAAAAAGCTCACGATAGGTTCGCAAAATTTTACAAGTTGCCGAACCTACCTGTTACAAACCGAATATTATTTCTGACTGGATGCCGCTTTGCTGTAGGTCAGTGAACTAGGTCAATGTTCAATTGCGAAGAAGCAGCAAAAACCAGGTGACACTTGGCGGCGCCAGTGGAGAGCGGCGCTGTTCTCTTCGTTGACATAGAACAGCACAAAAATTTTGTCACTTGCGTCGTGTGGATGCAGCTTTACTGAGTGATACGCAGAGTCAGGGCTCAGGGCCACAGGCTCAGCATCCCCGTCTGAAGAGTTACTGAGTGATGTGTACATGGATGCAAGTCATCAATGTTCCAGTGTAACAAACCAAATAAAGCGTGTAGTGTTGAAATATTTAGAAAACAGAGTTGGAGCTGCTGGAGAAATAATAATTTTAGCTTTCTCATGTCAATGGTTGGATGTATAATATTCTGACCCTACCACAAAATGCCAATTCCTCACTACAAAACTGCTAATTTTGGCAAATGCTACAATAAAACATATTTAGGAAATATCAAAGTCTATCAAAGTGCTGTTTTCATAGTTGCTCATTTTAACTTATAAGTGTATCATTAATGTAAAAGTCTAACAAACATATTACTTTCTGGTTATTGATATGCCACATATCATGATCTCTATTTTTTCCAACATGACAAGAAACTCATAATAGTACTATAAAATTCAAACCACTAGATGCAGAGCACCTTTCGGCTTGAGTTCTTGATAAAAAGAAAATAAATACAAATCATCCATCTCCTGTACCTGCTTGTCCTATTCAGGGTCTGTAGCTTGTCCTGGAAGCTACAGGCATAAGGCAGGGAACAACCCAGGACGGGGCGCAAACCCATCACAGGGCACACAAACCATTCACAGTTTGATAACTCCAGTTCACCTTAGCATGTTTTTGGACTATAGGTGGAAACCAGAGTACCCCATGGAAACCCCACACCAACACAGGGAGAACACACAAGCTCTACACGCATGGAGCCATGGTACAGACTCAAACTGTGGTCCCAGAGGTGTGAGGCAACAGTGCCAACCACTGCACCAACATGCTGCATAAATACAAGCCTTTCCATATTAAAAAAGGTCATGGCAAAAGAAAACAACGTACATATGGCAAGTGTCAGCTACACTGATCAGACTGTCAAACATTTATCAGATGTTCCCAAGTATTACTGTATTGTAGTATTTAGGCTGAAATAGTATTTTCCTGCATGGTGTTAAAGTATTTTTGGCTGAGATACTGTTTTTCTGGACAGTGTTACAGTATTTAGCCTGAAAAAGTATTTTTCTTGCAGAGTGTTCCACTATTTAGACTGAAATGATATTGTCCGGTGCAGTGTTACAGTATTTAGGCTGAAATGTAATTTACCTCTGCAGTGTTACTGTGATATGGCTGAAATGCAGGGGTGGACTGGTAGATGGGGTAGCCAGTGCAGCTGCCCCAGGGTCCGGGCCCCCCCAGCAACGTTGAGGGCCCCCCTCTGACTGCAGATCTTACATGTATAGAAAACATTTGGGAGGATACCTATTACATGAGCTTGTGACATGCTACTTTTGTATTTCTCATTTGTAAGTACAGTACTGTGCAAAAGTCTTAGGCAGTCAAAAGAAATGTTTAAAGCTATTTATCTGGGCAGTAGGTGCACATTTGCACAGAACAAACAATACAATTTAACATTAGAACATATACAAATTAAGAGTAACACGATAAACACTAGTAAAAACTTCTTCTGCTCTCCAAAAAGTTACTGATATCTATTCGGATGGCTAGATGAACATCGCTTCAGATCCCAAACCTCTCCTCAGGGGTACCTCAGCCATTCCATATATTTATTA
>JAODKC010000021.1:11657209-11667686 GCA_026777985.1 Mormyrops attenuatus
ATAGTTTTACACCAGCATGAAGATCATTTAAACACCACTTACTTTGGCTGCCTAAGACTTTTGCACAGTACTGTATACAATCTCATTTTGGTGGAAGTCATAACACAAAAAATATTTGGTACAATACTTAAAACAATTTTAAAATGAAACAGGTTGTAATGTTTTCTAGTCAAACTATGTTGTTGAGGCATGTATTTAACGAAAAGCTTGTTTGTGGAATTTGCTAACTACTGCAGTGCATTATGGTTATGATATTTGGGGGGGGGGCATTGTCCATTTTTACCCCAGGACCCAATGTACAGTTGTTCTCCCACTGCTGAAATTGTATTTTCCTGTACAGTGTTGCAGTATTTAGGCTGGAATGGGGGCATGTAAATGAAAAGAAAATGAGAAACCTTTATAATTACATCACAGAAACGAACACGATACCAACCAGTCATATGGTAGTCTTTTAAGAATGGACAACCTACTGTATGCCCAGCAAAGGCAAAAGCAAGGTTGGTAAAGTCAGTGGAGCATATGACATGCTACTGTCTTGGTAATATCATAGAAGAGATAGTGCTCCCTCAAAGGAAGCTCCAAATGTCACTGAAGAACGCTGGTGCCATATATGGGACAAATCGTGTCCAGTATTGGCCAAAAATGGGATACATTTTATTTTTCATTGTGAAAAGATCAGCGAGGTAGTCAGCACCTGGAGCACCAATAATTTCAGACTCCTTGGTCTATGCCACGTCATAATCTAGAAACCCTGCTACGGCAGTGAACAGTTTAATGGAATGCCCTCAGGGTATTAACCGTGACACAAAATAAGTCTCGAAACGGCATTTTCCCCCTTTCTCTGTACAACACCAATACATATTTTTGAATCTTGAGACCAGCACTCACCTGGTATTAGTTATATCTTGGGTCAATGTTAGAATTGCTGGGAAGCTGTTTCTATCTCCTTCACTCCAGACCACCATGGTAGCGCTGAAAGCACTAGTAGAAATACATTTGCATCCGCACTGCACCGAGAATTGAATCACAGAGTTGTCACTTCGTGACCTATGATGTGTCCCAGCATATATAAGCCCAGTGTACACGTCATTCCAGTCTTTGGGATTATATCTGCGGTATCATTCAGTGTGATGATACCATGCAGTGTGTGGCTGAAGAGGCCTTTGGCCTACCTTAGTTAAATCGGCAGAGCTCTACACAAAAGGTTCGTTGCTGCACATTTCTGAACTCAAGGTACTTTTTCGAGTGTTTCCTTGGTTTACTTCACAAATCTTGGCTGCCAAGGTTTGTGCATACACCTATTGGTCGCAAATTTTGTCTCAGGGTTTATACCCGGACGGCATTCCATACAGTTTCCACTCCATTGTCCTTGGGAAATGCTTGGTTGGAACAAAAGTTTGCACGTTTGTGGAACTCTTTAGTGGAGCATTTCTACATTCTAATTGGTTACCGCCAAACTACATCATAGCTTATTACCATAAAGTTGACTGGGCTTCAACTTCATTTTGACACTCACACCGACCAAATTTTGGTATTTTCCTATATAGTTTCACACTATTTCGGGTAAAATGGTATTTTCCTATATAGCGTTCATGATGATTAACCTGGCCACATTTCCATGCATGGATAAATCATAATAGGTAGTTAAAAAATTAAATGCAAAGGTGATTTCAGTTTGACAGCCAAACTGTCAAATTATACACTTCAATACAAATTATAATTCAAGGTTAGAACATTCTTAAAATGTCATTTGAAATAAATAATTTTTTAACACAATAAGCGGCTGCGTTCACACCGGGCATTTGGTGGCCACATTTGGCTGCAGGTTCAGCAGGCGGGCAGTGCCACTCTGGGCTGCCCCTCACATACGGTGACCAGATAACCCATGTCAGGGAGGACACTCTGAGCTAGGGCAGGAATTGTAAATTACCATTTCAATTAAAAGGATCCGGATTTCACTTTAGCACCGAGTTCTTGCTGTGTGCTTATTGGTCAGTCTCCTATAATCATGCATGTGTCACTAATGCTAATGTGAAACAGCTGGATGAGTATTTCAGTCAAGGAAACAAACCAGTCATAGAGCAAGAAGAGCTGAACTATTTAGCCGAGCACAGGAGCCTTTCAGTTTGAAAGTAGTTTGTAAAACCCGAAATAGCTCAAAGTGTCCCCCCTGACATGGATTATCTGGTCACCCTACCCTCACACCCATCACATGACCCTACTGAGTCAAATAAAACCTGGAACAGATCCACCACGCCTATCTGTCATCTCATCACATCAAACAGGTGCTGTTATCACGATGAACCCTGCTTGCTGAACTTAACGTGCTACATGTGCTGTACGCTGAAGCCATCTAATGTCAGATATTGCTCACAGTCGTACTGTTGAAAAAGTCTTAGACAGTCAAAAAGTTTTAAAGCTATTTATCTGGGTAAAAAAGTGTGTATTTACCCAGAACAAGTTAACATTGTTTAGCATAAAAATTTCTTCTGTTCTCCAAAAAGATATATGGATGGCTAGATGAACACCACTTCAGTTCCCAAACTTCTGCTCAGAAGCACTCAGCCATTCCATGTATTTGTTGAATTTCACCAGCAGCTTGATCAATTAGTTTAGTTAGTTAAATAACTCAATGAGGTTTTGATTAGCCAAACAAGGTGGGGTAGAGCTTGAGTCAAAAACACATGGGTGTATTTTAGGGTTACTGCAACTACTGGGCTGATTTTATGAGAGGTTTTGAAATGGCTAAGCTGCACACCTTGACAAACATAATATCATAGTTTTACATCAACATGAAGATCAGTTAAACATTTTTGATTGTCTGAGACTTTTGCATAGTACTACACATGTAAAAATAGGCTTTTAAAACAAGACTCAACATAACTAATGAACATGAAACTTACTGCCTTAAAATACTAAGCCATTGTTACTACTTGTTACTTTCAGCCGTTAAATAACTCTGACTTGCAGGTTGACACATTGATAGTTACAGTTTCAGTCCTTGTTCTGAATGCCACCAATTCGTCCTCTTTGGAAATTACTTTAATGCTGACTGTGCTTTACTGCTGTGCATGTGCAGGCTTATGCTGGAGGGCTGGGGTGCAGGGGGCTCAGTCCTGCTATTTTACTATGTGCCTGCTGGGCTGTCGTTGTGATGAAAAATCTCCTGAGATACAGAAAAACACAATACTATCAAGAATATTTGTATGCGTGTCTCATGTGTGGTCTGAAGCACTGGTAAGGTGCATTTGTACCAGAGAACAGAATGACAATGGTAAAAGAATAATGAATGGCAACATTTGCCTTAATATGTTTGTACATATGGCCTACGCACATACAGCATAGTGAATTACTGTGAAAAATCTTTATCCCAAATGAAATTCAGCAGCACTAACTACCTGCCAAGTAAATAATTTGTAAACAACATCGAACAGCTCCAAAAAGGCTTTGTATGACTGTCACATTGATCTTCATGTTCAGAAAAGCACCAGTACCATGTGGACGGACAGACCAAACCAGGTGGAAGCAAAATCACAATAAAATGAGCTCGGAGCCGTAATGGAGTAACCAGCCTCAATTTGTAATGCAATGAGCTCATCCAGATCAGGCTAGGAAACAGCACCTCGTACCATTGCGGGGGGGGGGGGGCACTGACTAAGCAGCTGGAACAATGCAGGCCCATGCACCGGTGCAGACCCACTGGGACACAGCATCCCAAAGCCTAGGTAACACAACATTTACATTGGCAGCTTATATTAGTACATTGCTAACACCTGCACCCACCATTTTGCATTTATGAGTTTGTGCTGTATAACCACTGCCACTGCAAATGATGGACTTTAGACAAACTCAAATTTAAAATATCCACTCAGAGCACCGTGTCGAGAACTATTACGGCACAATCAGAAAGTGAATAGAGCTGTTTCTTCATGACACTAATGCCGATCACACAGGAATGGTGAGAGATAATTTCCGCATTTGGCAACCTCCTGACAGAATTGATATTTATGATGACTGTAGCTATTGGCATAGCTATACTCAGGTCTGTCTCAGACTCACCACATAGCTGTCTGCTAATTTGCCATCGTCTGGAAATGCTCACATAGCACTACAGCTGTTGCCATAAAAAGCCACCATTTCAGCTGCATACAAAAAGACTACACGTCCAATGAAGTACTAAAAATTAGACTATTACTGTCTATTGATAGACAGCTACAGTATCAATCTATGCATCTGTGCCAGCAGCCATATGTACAGCCGATGGCTTCTTAAACCTGAATATCATGGCAAAGACTGCCTCATGCAGGGCCACAGAACTGAAACTGACCCATCTGTACCAACAAACACTGAGCAGAACCAGCTGGGCAAAGCTGAAATGCTAACATGACATATTGTGTGTGGATGGAAAGGTGCTACAGGTTTGGACATCAGTACCACACTAGTGCTATGCATATGGAACCAAGGATGTACTTTGTACATAGACATTTATTTACTGGATTTAATTAATCCTGGGTTGTTCCCCGCCTTGTGCCCATAGCCTCTGGGAAAGGCTCTGGACCCCCCACGACCCTGAATAGGATAAGTGATTTCAGAAAATGGATGGATCGATGGATGTCTACGGTGCTGGGATACTATTGCACTTTAACTAGCAGGCGTTATGGGTAGGGCTCATGTGCTGATTTGATATTTAAATAGGCCTTACAGCCTTATATTGTTCAGCATAAATGCAAAAACAAGCATGTTATTTACATAGAGTTTGACTGGGGTGAGAAAAACAAGCCTACTAGTGTTCATAGGTTGTCCTTTCCTATTTATATTTTTGTCACTATACTGGGTAGGTGGCAGGAAAATAAATCACATTAGCTACTGGCCCCGTTGATACCAAATGAGAACTGGGGGGTGGGGACTACCAGTAACAGGGCAAGCTAACCCTGCACTCCAAACAGACCTCTAATACTAACCCAAGCAAATCTTCTGATACGAACAGCTTGCAGCCCACAGCACTCAGTTAACTATACACAGGCACATGTGAGTAACACTCTGTGCTTGTGAACATCAGGTGAGCAACCTACAGTCAACACACATAACAAATGACTAGTCGCTTCCCACGTTTTCCTGGTGATTACTGAATCCCCACCATGCTTTCTTTCTTGTTAGTCATTCTGGACCTGGAGCTATTACCTGTCACCAGAAGAAGTGATATTACCATGGTGACAAGTGGAGAACTCAGGCCTCAAATTAGTGGCACATTGTATAAAGGGTTGGCAGGCAGGGATTTCCATCAGGTGCATATAAAGATTTTCGGCATCTGAGGCATTATGTGGGCCTGATCAAAAGCAGAACATAAGGCACACTAACCAAATAAGGTCCTGACAAACAAAGGACCGAAAACAAGTCTATGAACTTTTGCCCTCTAAAAAACTGCTTACCGAGAATGATCTATTGGCCAGGCATCGCTTGAGAGGGTGTTTTTTCACAGCATAGACATGATGTAAAGCAGGAATAATTTAGAAATGTCTTGTTAAGGGGCATCTGATTAACCACACATTTTCGTTACATGGAATATATGGAAAGGCTGTGCAGGCCCACATTGAGGCTGTTTTGAGGGAGTGTATGCCACTCATCGAGCTTAACCAATTCACCTGAAAGGACTAATACCTTCAGAATTTATTCAGAATATCCTGATGCACATAGTTTAAATTTGGGTAAGTCTACCCATACTGTAAGTCACTGCCCCAGTTTCCAAATGCCATTTACTGTTGTCATAATTATGCTAAAAACATGCATGGGCTCATTGAGAGTCCAGTGCCCTTGTGAAATGAAGATCAGCTACAGCATCTTTTCATTCTTGGACAAAGGATGTGAGCTGACAAGAGTGTCACTCTGTCCTGTGCTTTGCACTTTAAGTGTAAAGCCCACCTGACTTGACAAATCTGAGCTTACACAACGGAAACTCGCCCTTTAATATGAGAAATAAAACAAAATACACATTTTCAAATCCAACAAAAACAATGCTGACTGCAGGATTATGTATAGAGAGAGTAAGATGCAGAATACAGGAGAGGTTTCTTACACACCAAGAATGGTCATGGTGGGAATGTAATGTATTGCCCTATTAAACACCAGGCATGCTGTTAGTATTTGAGAGTATAAAGTATAAACAGTGAGGAGGTATATCAAACAAATTTTCAGAATTATGAATTTGGGGAGTGGTTTCAGGGGCAGGCACTGCAGTTCGGAGCGCTGTCTTGTCTCTGGGGACAGGGGCGCTGCGGTTCAGAGCGCTGTCTTGTCTCTGGGGACAGGGGCGATGTGGTTCAGAGCGCTGTCTTGTCTCTGGGGACAGGGGCGCTGCGGTTCAGAGCGCTGCCTTGTCTGTGGGGACAGGGGCGCTGCGGTTCGGGGTGCTGCCTTTTCTTTGGGGACAGGGGTGCTGCAGTTTGGGGCGTTGCCTTGTCTCCCACTCGCCTTTTTTCCCAGGATGTGAAATTAATTGGGCATGAAACAGTTCTGAGTAAGACTGTCTCCTTAATTGTTAACAAAGTACTGAGGAGTAGGAAGGAGGTTGAGTGTGCGGAAGGAAGCACAGGCATTAGCGAATATATTCGACCGTGCTAATTAATGACAGTGACATGTATAAATACATATCTATACAAGGCCTATATACTTAGTAATCAATATAATATGCAACAGTATAGTTATGGGCAATTTCAATCTCTGTTTCGCTAACAGTTTTGACAGGGAATCGATTTCTTAGAACAAAATAATGAATCTTTCATGGTTACTCTGAACTTAGCAATAGTGTTTTTCCACACTACAAAGACTTTTCATAATTCAAACTGAGCCTGTTATACATTGTTTTATTAAGCAAATAATACCCAACCGATAATAAGCGTCACTTACCACACCAATGAAGTAAAAGCTCCACACTGAGCCACCGAAATAACTTTGCTTGCTGCCCCTGGAGAATATCGCTGTTTATTCTAGAGAAGCAGTGTTAGAGACTCTGTCCGTCACCCATTTCATCAGCCCAGCTCAAAGTAAACAGACAGAGGCGCTCTCCCTGGGGGTGAGGCCCTGCAGCTCAAAATTCCTTTGCGTAAGCACACGAGACGGTCAGGCTTTTACAAGTCTCTGAAAACAAATGTCATTATGGGATACACGACCTTTCCCAGCAACCGCATTCTGAAATTTTGTGTGTGTGTGTTTGTGTTTATTTGCAATAATCAATGATGTGAGGTAAAACAAAACACTGATTTCTGTCTCACAAGACCAATAAAGGGAACAAAATTATTTTTATCAGCAGCAGATATTTTAAAATGTAATGATAACATTATTATTAGCAGTGTAACCACATGCTATGACTTCTGAGTAAATTCCTAGGCTGATTGAAACAGAGTAGTAAATGTAAATAAGCCCAAATGAGCCAAAATAATTAACCATCGGGTTAATTATTTGCTGAAAAGAGGAATGAGGACACAGTATTAATGGCAAGTACTACAAAGGGAGAAAATGTGCATCCAGGGGACTCCAAAATTTTAAAAAAGCTGGAAAATCTCTCAAATCCTCCCAAAACCAAACTGTAAACATGGCTTGGTTTTCCTTTCGCAATGTCTGTCTCATGTCAACCTGAGTCTGAGTCAAAAAACTTTTATCTCCAGGTACTCCCCTGTACCTCTGAAGATTAGTGCCCTGAAGAAACACACTAAATCGTTCAACATCTTTCTCGCAGGCTGAACCTTCAAACTCAAACTGGAGAAAGCTACAGTACTGCATTCCACAAAAACAAAACACAAGAACAAGGGGAGCAGTAATCAGGATAATTTGCTCAATTAAACTAGCTGCTCTGATGCATAACGTTAAATTAGGCACCATCCTTCTCACAAGCTGGACCATCAAATCGAAGTCAAATGGCACAGTACTGCATTCCACAGAAAAGCACGAAAAGAGCAGCAACAGAAATGAAACTCATTGCTAAAGTACGACCTGAGATGGGCTGGGAGCTTCTCATCCAAATCTTCTTCTTTTTTGTCCACCCTGAAAAAACTGGTGCAGCAGTCAACTCTGAAAGACTCTAAGCAAGACGAGTGAAATAGGGAGCGAGAGAGATAAAGAGAGAGCCTTGAGGTGGAGATTTTGACGCAACCCAGTGTGTAACAGACTCGGAGAGGGGGGTGTGACAGATACGAGAGGTTCAGTGAAAATAACTCTTCAGCTAGAGGCAGAGCGCATTTCCTCCATAAACTAGCACAGGGCATGTGCACTCAGACACACACGTACACAAGCGCACGCACGCACACACATGTAAGGGTTATAGTTATACAGACTTTCCACTGACCCCCATTCTATTGTGATTAATCCCTAACCACAGACAAAGAAGCCAAATCACACTTGGACCCAAAATGTAGCCAAACTTGTCCAGATGTATGGATTTATACCTGTGCACAGACAGGCGTGTGCACACACCCAAAGCACACATGCCCGCCATGGCTGTCACACAGAGGTGCACCACAAGGGAGCACAATCAGTCTTCAGTGCATGCAAAAAGGTGCACACAGATATAGAAGAGATATAGTCTTCTTCACTGAGTGCCCTCAATTGCAAATTATAATTAATGGGTGATTAAACTCCCTGTGGAGAGTTTTTCAGCTATTGTATTCCTCGGTTACAGAATCACAAGTTAATTATAAAAATGCAGTGGCTGCAACCCTCACCTTCATAATGATGGCCAGAGGACACCAGTCACTGTATAGTACCACAATGCCACAGAAGACAAGAATGATTAATCAGATCTCATAGTTTACAGCCCTTACCCTAACAATTTCCAAAAAGAAAACGCCAACAGCAGGAGGAAAACAGTTTCCATGCCCATCGGATCACCTACTGGCTGTGCATGCTGAACGTGAGCTGCTTGTGCCATGTGAGCTGCTGACTCCTTACGTCTCTGACAGCTCCTGGGCCGGTTGGGCACACAGCACACTCACACCCGGGGCCCCTGGTGCCTCTGCTCCGAGGCAGGCTGCTTTCTAACGTAGGTCTGGCAGAGCCACACAGACATTTGCTTATTTTTCTCCTGCTGATCAATACCTGCATAAATAGATGAATATCCATCTGACTCATACATATAAGAATTATGAAAGAGTAATTTGGGGAACAGTTATATTGCAAATAAACAACCTCATTAATCCAAATCCAAGCACATTTCATGTTTGAATCATGCTACATTTTAGCCGTTGTTATGAACAAAGCGAAACTTTAAGCCTCTTAATGCCAGCAGCCGAGTTGAAGCGCAGCTGCTGTTCCACAAGATGCGGCCCGCAGCACATGTGCACAATGTGTGAACGCAGCAAAGCCACAGCTTTCACCAACTTTTCTCCACCTGCCTACACTGACAGATAGCACACGGGAAACACACAGCTAGAGATCTTAATGTTCTAATCCATTTTGTAGAGGGTGGATGGGTAGATGTAAGGGGAGTTCCAGCATGGCCACATTGAGTAACGCATTCATGTGACGGTTTGTTGGGAGTAAAGCTGCCAGAATGGAGCTGAGAAACTGTGGCTCCGAGACTGCCAGTAACACGCCACTCTGTGGTGAGAGGCACACAGACCGTTTTCCCGACAGCCAGCTAAGGCAGCCTTTGCGAGCAAACCGCAGAGACCACAGGCACGCCCACAAGCTCAGCGTGGAGAAAAGCGGAGGGAAACACTCCCATGCTTGTGCAAAAAACCTCTTGTTATTTTTTATTACGTCTGCCACTTAACATATGGTTATGCAACTTATCTCGTTACGACCCAGTTCACAGTAGATCCAGCCTCTCATGATCTTAGAATGGACTTCTTATATTCTGCTTACAGTGCGTGTACCCGATTTACAACCCAGTTCCAGTAAACCTTAGCTACATTAACAAGGGAGTTTTGTTGGTTTGATCCCAATTTATAGTAACAGTAAAGTAATACTCGCAACTTAAAAATGGCAAAAAGTGACCATAGCGGAACATAGTACATTTACATTGAAAGAGATAGTGAGTAACTGATGCTTGTTTTTCAATCGGCAATCCATCCATCATATTAACAGAAACAGACACAATGCAATAAATGAAAGCACCGCTGTTTCACATGACCAGCCTATTAACTGGAATTAGGCATGGTTAGGATAACTGAACATTTCACAGACTTTCAATCCAACTTCGATACAAGGTTTTTTTTGGTCAAGGACCAAAACGCCCTTACTACCTTGTGACGTCTTTCCGGCCTGCTCGCCATTCTGCCTGTGACGCCTCTCCTACATGCCCTGTCACTCTATCTGTATCATCTGCCTGCCCCGCACTTTGAGAAATCTTCAAATTTGGACAGTATAAATTATAATTTTGCCATCTTTTTACTTTGACTTCCTCTGCTGGCCCCGAGCGGAGGGGGGGGGGGGGGCGGGGGGGGGGGGGCGCGGGGCCGGGGGGGTGGCGGCGGGGGGGGGGCGG
>JAODKC010000021.1:11678281-11750678 GCA_026777985.1 Mormyrops attenuatus
GGGTGTTACACATGTCATAATAAAAAAGTCTCTTTCAAAAACCTTTGCATTTACAAATATATAAGGACAAATGTAAATGAGTATCTCTAAATATATGTGAGATTTGTCAGATGAAGGTGTCATGAGCCACAGGTTCCCTGCTGTTCACTGTTTCATGGACCTTAAAATGATTTAACATTAGTTATTTGATATAGCCAAGGTCAGCAGACCGGTGTGATGGCTTTTTAATTATGGCCGAGCTGCTATCAAACTTTAGCCATTAGCCGTCTTGCACCTTTAAGAATGAATGGTCACCGAAACACCATCACGTACACCAGATATACTATTTTATAACCAACATGAGGGTGCTCATCCATTCTGTAAGCCCTTATGTCACAACTGATGGAGGTTTGGAACAAGTCTGATAGCTTAATGGTAGCGTCTCTCCACAGCAATAACCTTCTGAGAAGGAGTGGCCACTTTCCCTCAAACCGCACAAGGTCTGCTCTCATGCCCACCTCGTCCACGGGTGACTGAGAGCGTCAGCACGATGCCTCACTCCTGCGCTATCCTGTTGCTATCACTTCAGCATCAACAGCCTGATGCTTGGGAACATTCGGGGCAGATTCTTCATCAAAATGTTAGAGAAGCATAGCACCTTTGCAGAACCAGCCCCAGCATGAATCCATCATACAGTACGATTCCAAGCGAGTGTACGAGGGTCAGTGGTGGTGAAGAGGCTACCCAATGAGTGTAACTAATGAAATATGAAAGTGAGGACTGTAGGATGGACTGTCCTTGCTCAATTACACTGACATTTCAGTACAGTAATACGAATTTACTCCATTATAAAAATAACTTCCTTTTATGACAAGAAAATAAGGGTGAATCTGATTATCCGGACCATTTATTTCCACCTAATTTCTCTAGAGCAAACGGACATTCCCGACAGCTGGCATTATGGGATGTATGTCATGTGCAGCCTGTGATGTGCTTTAATGTGTGATGTCATCAGGGATCTGTGAGGTCGCTCTGCTTTATTGAGCTCAGGTTTTGTTGATGAACTGAGACATGTCTTTCAAGATCTGCAGCTGCCCTGCCCTGTGTTGTGTGACATGCGGCCACACATGCGGTGCTGCAAATGGCATTCGACTTCCAGCAGAGCTCATCAGTACCATCTGCATCTTCCACCACAAAAGATATGAAAATAGAGTGAGAACTTATCCTGCACAAAGTCAGCAAATTGATAATGACTCCCATTCCAAATCCATGAATAATTAACACCTCACCCTTGAGAAATACATACGAGGACTATTTACTTTGATTTCATTAATTATTCATAAATAATGTCATTTTTATACTAAATAATAACGGAGCAATACATTTAAAGAGCTGTTTAAAATTAGCCAAATACATTAACAATATGCAAAAATACAGACATAAGTTTAACAGGGCCTAACATCAAAAATGACAAAAATATATCTATAAAACAGCCACAGATAATACTCACTCAGCAAGGGACATATCATGGTATAACAGAAATTCCCCCCTTTGGGAAATGTACCAGAAAAACAGGTTCATAACAGCTGATCCAGATTTCTGCCAATTTTGATTGGATATTTTGGCTATGAGACAGGGAGGGGATTAAATTAATGACACATCACAAAGAGCAGTTAAAATGACTGCTGACCTGTCATAAATGTCATACATTTGTGGATGCTGATTTACACTGATTTATAGCTGCTTCTGAGAAGCTTACTGCTGAGGAGAGACACAATTGTTAAGCCAGCGGGCTCATTCCAACAACAATCCAGATGAGCGGTGCCATGTTGGTGGCACAGCATACGCCTAACGAATTCTGTCTGACTCAGACCCTATGACTTGCTGTCCCCTAGTTGCTGCGATGGTGAATTATTATGTAATCAGCATAATGACGAAGCTCTACAAAGACCAACTTATTCATATAATTTTCCTTTTGCAATGATTGTGATGCTGGGGTGCATCTCCTTCACCTCCACTGAACAGCAGTTTGAATATGAATCCATGAAGACTCTGCATGGTTTATCACATGGCTGCTCACACCTCTGGAGAACAGGGTCCAAATGTCCATCCCAGTCCTACATACGAGCAGTTTGCATGTTCTCCCCATTTCTCTGGTTTCCTGCTTGTTCTCTGGTACGAAAACATGAAGCTCTGTTTACAGGTATCCCCAAATTGCCCACAGTGTGTGAACGACTGCCCAGAAAAGGAGTGGATTCCCACCCGGGACATCCCCATGCCCCAACCTCACAGAGCCCCTGACCAGGGTAAGCAACTTGCAATATGTGTGAATGGCACTAATGAGGAAGCCACTAAGATAAGCTCAGCTTTATGTCGTTGTTATTCAGCTTGTTGATACTGAGATGTTTCAATATTTGAAGAGGCACAAATACTTTAGCCCAGGGTTAGTTCAGCTCCTTTAATAAACTGTGAGAAGCTATAGGCAACCTTTCTAACTATAATTACTCACCAGCACATGAGTCACTGCCATTTGTTTTCATCTCACTCACACACAGGGCTCCAAATCTCAGCCTAAACATCGTTAATGTCGACGCAGATGCTCAACGAAATAATGCTGGGGCTTTTCCGTCATGGAGGGAAACATACTAATTTGGATCCCACTGGTTAGTTGTGGGGGCCAGGCACATATAGTAATTATCATGGGGCTGCCATATGACTATTATGTGTCAACGTCATTTTTCTGAAATGGGCTTCAGGTTGCCCTATACACTGGTCCAGATCACCAAGATAAAACACAGATGGCCCTAATTTCCTAATTTGCATCAAATGACAGCAATCACATTAGAGCCAATCTCATGTGCTCTGTCTAACTGTCTCCGCAATATTACGATCCATCTTGCCCAGTCACGAAAAAGCAAGGTGAGCCCAACAAATTCACAAAAGGGGACCAAGCATATCTTTTTGCTTCCCCCGAGTCTGGATAAATACTTAAATAGCTATGTGAACTGGTCATGTACATAGAGCTCAGTGGGGCAATTTAAAATAATGACTCTTGAGCTGTTTTGCAGGAAAACTGTACCAGGTTGCTTTTTTTCCCAAGCAAAATGTCAAGGTGAAAAATAGATGACTTGAAAACAGAAGAAAACCCTCTATTTAAGCTTAAACTGAAAACATCCAATAAGTTCCAAGCTGAAATCCAAAGCAGTTACAGTACCTTGATATTTACAAAACAGTGGAACCAAATTAGAATGTTCTCAGATGAATTAGTACCTTAGGTAAGAGAGAACAAAATATTCAAGCCATAAAAATAAGAATTCTGAAACTTTTCTTTGGGTTGCCATCTTCTCAGTGACATAGCCGTTGCTCCAGTATAATTGGAACATTGCTGATGTGAGATGGTGCAGTGATAGCAGGCTGCGGTTCCTGATGTGAGGCAACATGGTGAAAGCAGGCTGCAGTTCCTGATGTGAGGCAGCGTGATGAAAGTTGGCACTGGTTCCTGATGTGAGACAGCATGGGGATAGCGGGCTGTAGTTCCTGATGTAAGGCAGTGTGGTGAAAGTGGGCCATGGTTCCTGATGTGAGGTGGCATGGTGAAAGTGGGCTATGCTTCCTGATGTGAGGTGGCACAGTGAAAGCGGGCTATGCTTCCTGATCTGAGATGGTGCAGTGACAATGGTCCGTGTCTCCTGATGCGAGGTGGCGCGGTGAAAGCAGGCCGAGGTTCCTGATGTGAGATGGTGCAGTGATAGTAGGCGGTGGTTCCTGATGTGAGGCAGCATGGTGATAGCAGGCCGTGGTTCCTGATGTGAAGCGGTGAGGTGATACTGGGTCATGGTTCCTGACATGAGATGGTACAGTGATAGCGGGCTGTGGTTCCTGATGTGAGGTGGTGTGTTGAAAACAGGCCGTAGTTCCTGATGTGAGGTGGTGCGGTGAAAAAAAAGCCATGGTTCCAGTCTTCCAGATGTGAGGCAGCGCAGTGAAAGCAGGCTATGATTTCTGATGTGAAGTGGCACGGTGATAGCGGGCCATGGATCCTGATGTAAGGCAACACAGTGAAAGTGGCCCCATTTTCCCCATGCTGCCTCACATTAGGAACCACAGCACTTTATCACCACGCTGCTGACACTGCCTGACACCTTGATGGTGGGTGGGGGAGGGGAATCTGTTATTCATATTTTGTGTCTCTGTATGTGTATGTGTGTGTGTGTGTGTGTGTGTGTGTATGTGTGTGTCTATGTGTGTCAGTGGGAGGGGGATAGAACAACTTCCACTGCAGTGATACCTCTTGCAGTTGTTGCCGAGGAACTGAATGATGACATCATTTCAATAAAACATTTTAGGTTCACTCAGGGGTCATGGAGGGCATTATGGGATTATGATCCCATAATCATTCTTTATCAGCCATGATGGGATGATGTGTACAAATACGCCCAATGACACAAATAAAAATTTACCTGGAGATACAGGGATTATAGACTTCCAAACATTCATGCAAGTATCAGCTTTGCAGTTCTGTGGCAAGCTAATCTGAGCGATGTCATCACAGAAGAATGCTACCTGAAATGATGTGCATTAAGGTATGGAACAAATAGTTTTAAGATATCAAACAGGGAAGAATTCTGTGTAAAGATTACTTTATTTCAGTTAACAAAAGCCTAAATCAATTAGGGTTCAGTGGAATGTTAGAAATTTTGATCTAAAGAACAAACAGATCAACATATTAAAAGTACAGTATATTTAAGGCATGTTTGTGTTACATACACAAACCCCATTATTAATGAAACAAAAGCAACCATTAAATTGTTTCATTTTCCTTTTTGAGCAAATGGGATGTTTTTCCCCGTGTTCACAGCTCATTAACAAGCAACATGTCACCTCTCCATGGGTTTCCATGGAAACACTGCGGACAATAGGTACTGAAGTACGAACAGAGAAGCCAGCATTAGGCGAAGTGTTGCACCGTGAGCAGACTTGGGATCTGGAGGCTGAGCAACAGACGTACAGGAATGGCAGATACCGTGTTCCTGATCGTGATGGGGGCCATCATATGAGGCCTGACAGTGTCAAAGTGTAATTTCACTTCAATTAGTAATTACTCAAGTAAATTACATGATTTACTCTCTGGATATGAATTAATTGTCTTCAGTTTGACAAAAATGGAGGTCACACGGGAATGAAATATGATACAGGACCTAATAGAGTGTACTAATAGAGTATGAGAGCGTTTGTATTTCAGATATTTGTGCAGAGCTGCAGTTTCTGTCTACCAACCAGGGTTTAATCTTTTTTTACAACATCTACAGTAAGCAGATTTACAACACATACATAAACACTGTGTGAGGACACATTGAAATTGTCAGGCTACATCAAGCAAAAATTAACCAAAAAAAACTTTCATTATGTTTATATAAGGCTATAAATAGGTTTATCAAATGGGAAATGCTGATAAATGTGTATATACTGTTTGAATTAACTTGCACAGTCTAGGATTATATATGTGTTTCTCCTGTTGTAAGAAAGAATTAAGGCTGGGTGTGCCAGACAGATAGTAAAACAGACAGATGAAGTGTGCCAAGCCGTGAAACCACAATCCTGTGACCCCAATAATACTCATATAATCAAAAAACACCTGGATGAAAGTTCCACAAAATAGTGTCAGTGCATCATAAAGGTCATTTACAGTTAGAAACGGGTGTTCGCAACTCAGTCTGTCAAGCCAAAAATCAAATGTGTGTGAATGGTGAGTGTGCCCTGCAATGGGCTGGTGCCCCATCCCGGGCTGTTCCCTGCCTTGCACCCAGGACAGGGTCTGGACCCCCTGAAACCCTGAATAGGACAAGTGGTATGGAAGATGAATGAATGACTGAGTCCAAAAATCAATATCTGTCTTGTTCCTGTCAGCTAACAGGGGGACCAAAACAGGATGGTAACGCTGCAGGGAAATTCACGCTTGTCAGGGGCAAAAGGCAGCAGCAACCTTATAACATTCTTCTCGGAGATGATAGCCTGGATCACCACGACTGACATCCCTCCCACAGCACTCCTCGGTAGGTATACAGTTAGAGTGAGCTGAGAAAGTGAGGGATATGGCAGATTTCACCCGGAACATACCATGCTTCTGCTCCTGTGCCCACCTTGATTAATGGTCCTACACGTGCTGTTGATTTAGACAAGGTGTTTTAACTAAAGCACACATTATGCATATTGTTAATCTCCAGCCAAATACCCACACTGACATTTATGACACAAGTAAAAGTAGGCTTTTCCATATTTTACATAAATATTACTGTCATTAAAAACATTGCACACTCATATTATACAATTGATTTTAAATGAGTACATCAGTTTAATGGTAGTACGATTTAATTGTGTATATTAAAGTCATGTACAACAACACATATACAATGACACAGAGCAAAATGTCCAAAAGTAAGACAAATAAATGATACACCATTTATGTAACTTGTACATATATGTTAATATACAGTGCATATGATATATCAAAGCATACATACACACATACAGCACTGTGGCATCACACCCCCAAGGGTGCTGGTTCACTTCCTACCCCCCCTCTTCGTGTATCTCTGTGTCTGGCTCTGTGTGTAACTGTGTGTGTGACCGTGTGTATCTCTGTGTGGGTCTCTGTGTGCAACTCTGTATGTATCTGTGTCTGTATGTATCTCCAAGTCTATCTCTGTGTGTAACTGTATGCATCTGTGTGTGTCTCTGTATGTACGTTTCTGTATGTGTATGTCCCTGAATGCATCTCTTTGTCTGCCTCTGTGTGTGACTGTGTGTCTTTTTGTGTTTCTTAGTATGTGTTTCTGTGTTTATCTCTGTGTGTATCTTTGTATGTCTCTGTGTGTATCTGTATTTATCCCTGTGTGTCTGTCTCTGTGTGTCTCTGTATTTATCTCTGTGCCCATAATGTATGTGCTTTACAGTGGACCTGCACTCCTTCCAGGCTGTTCTTTCACCTTATGGAAGAGGCTCCAGACTCACTGTCACCCTATACTGGATAAGTGGATATGGATGGATGGATGGATGGATGTATACTACATACTCTTTCCATCATGCTGTGAATTCTAATTTAGTGTACCATTTTATTTCTTCTGATTATTCCCAGGATATATTCATATCAATACTGAAATGTAAAATAATAATAAAAAAATAATAAACAGTTCCACCATTCAGAATAGCACTTTAAACCTATAGTCTAACTGTGCGATGAAATTTGCAAATTTAAATGGACTGCTTTTATTTTGAAGTGCCCATCTTGTCATACTGGGATCACACTGAGCAGTACTGGTTACTGCCCTTTGTCCCCTTCGCTTCTCAGCGCTAAGGAGATAGTTAGCAACTAATCATTATAACTGGGCTAAAATGCAGTTTTTGCTTTTATTATTGACTCGGCACCTGACAGTGAACATGTGGACTATGTGCATAGTGGACCATGCCCCTTAAAGACAGCGGGAAACTTCCTGCTCAGTTAATGTACCTCTTTAGCTGTCCACTTTTGGAAATGTTGATGTGAAATCCCCACAAACAAGTGCTATCACAAAAGCAGGGGTCAATCCTACAAAGTCATACTCAGTGGACTTTAAGTGTTGATTTATAGTTCATCTCTCCTTTGGTTAATATTATTCAAATGATCTTTTAAACAGTTTGCAATAACTGATCCAAAATTTGTTCTTTACAATAGACAAAAAGGCTGAGTTTTTAGTTTTTAAAATTTGTGGGATTTATTTGTGTAATAGGCTGTTCAACTACCCCTCCCCCTCCACCTCACACAGGGACAGCCAGCAACATAACCCCCACTGTCTTTTTCCAGTACATAGCAACCACACACCACATTACAGGGTTATGATCCTGCTTTATGGGTCTGTAGGCCTGGTCAGCACCATGCTGTAGCTGCAGTTTAGACTTTTGAAGGATGCAGCCCACACAGCAAAATCAATAACCTGAACAGCATGAAACATGGTTAGATGGAAGAGATGCAAGAGCAAATTGAGTGTGCCTGGACCCCCTTGGTGAGCAAGAAGCCACAATGACCCACCAGGTGGTTTCAGCAATTAAGCCTGATAACAAGACAGACATTGACATAACAGCCAATCAGAATCTCACCTAAACGACAGACCAATCAGCATCACAGAATTTAATAATCTCCCAACCCAGTGACAAATCAGCATTTCAGACTGGCCATACTACCCAAAGCACCAATTGATTACTGTTTCTCAACAATAAAGCACTTTAGTTAAACATATAAAAACGTCTCAGAAAGTCGACAGAAACCGAAAAGTAAAGCAATTTATCCAAGTGCCAGGCTTAAGGCGGAACGTTTTGATGAGTTCCTTTAATTTTCACACTGCCTGCTCTGAATTTCAATTTAATCCCCTGATAGAAAACTTCTGACAGACACAAATCCTCCTGGTGCTGCGATACGGTGAACAGGGGGCGTCCGCACGGATCGTGCTGCTTGCCTCACACGTCCAGATGCCTCTTCTCCTCCTGTTACATAAGCCCTCCATCTCCAACCTCCTGGTGCCTGCAGCATGAGTCATGGAACTTTGTGTGGCTAACTGCTAAGTGGTCTAACTAACTGGTCTAACTGGTCTGTCCCTCAGTGGTGTTTGGGGGGGGGGGGGGCACTTCAGCCCTCACACCCCATCATTTAGACTCACCTGCTACTGTGCTAATACAAAACAATCTTTACAAATTCAGTCTTTGTCAAAAATTGTTTTTTTCTCTATCTGTGGGAATCACAAAAAGAGCTCTTAAATCTCCCCACCTGTGTAATTTACATTTTGACTGGCAGAGGTGGTCCACCTAAATGGATTTTGTTCTCTTTTAAAGCACTTTTGATCAGGACAGGTCTGTTTTATATGTAAGAAGATGCCTTTGATGTATAATTGCCCCCATTATCACTCAGATATCTGTTCGGATTCATACACTTTTGTAACAGCCTTCATTTCATGCATATATTCCAACTTAAATGTTTCTGAAATAGAAGAGAAGGCAAAAGCATCTATTGAGGGGTAAAATTACAAAGCTTTCACTGAAGATATAACATGTTCCTCCTATATTGGGCAAATGAGCAAATAAAAGGAAGAGCACTGCTTAGTCTGAAACTGCACATTTTAAAAACAAAAGCTGAAAGACAATATTGTGGGAGACTCGGTAGTGATGGAGCCATGCAGCCATGGCAGAGCAAGTGCTCTCGGACAGCCCATCTGAGCATGCCCAGTGCGCCTCAGACAGCCCGTCTGAGCATGCCCAGTGTGCCTCAGACATGCATCGGCACCCCACCCTTTCACAACACCTTACACCTGAAAACAATCAGGTTCACACTTACACCTGTACACATACTGTATATTCATAGGTCTTACAATGTCTGCATTGCCTTACAGTGCAAATTTTCAGAAAATGTGGGCTTAAGAAAGCATGAAGCCAACTTGAGCACAGCTATGAGCACCTGACATTGTTAGTTTTTACCTAGGTCCTGGGATACTGGGATCATGTTCTTACAGCAGGGGTGCAAGTAAAAACCAAAGGAAGCACAGGGTACCAGGCACCCACGAGGGCAGTGCGTGTTTTCAGAGCCATTTCTACATAGAGTCATCAAAGGGAACATTTGCCAGGGACATTGAGTGATAACCTCATCTCATTGTTGCTGGGGGCACCTAGTCATTTAACCTCAGTTAACACTCACTATTAACTGGGCTGATCCGGAAAACCAGTTTTTTGGGATATAAATAGCTCCTTCATAGGTTGTTTTGTGTTACCAATTTTACGAAGTTACTACTTTTATACTGCTCGAGAAACGTATGATTTCATCAACTGGAATTGCCATGTGATTAGATGAGATTTTTGTTCATGAATACAACTTCATACAATATTCCGCTGTTTCTCCGTCTGTATGGTTCAGCAGTTCATTTTTAAAATATATTCTTAGTTAATATGCCACGATAGCTTCTATATGCACGTTAAAATAGCATTGTAATTCCTACGATATATTTCCAGGGGTAAGAGAAGGAAAGGATCCCTGCTACATCGCACTGGGACGGTTGAAATAAGGCTCGTGGAAACATATTTCAGAGACAAACCCCAGTGTAAACCCCCATCCCCATCAGCCTTTGATTAGTTTTTAAGGGATCGTGCACATGCGGGATTTTTCCGCAAACCTGCACAAATTTTCGAACTTGGTCCCATTCAGCTGTTACCCATTAACACCGAAAAGTGGTTCGGACGAGATGGCAACGTCTTTGCACTGGCGTCACACCTTACCTGTACGACACCTGCTTCCTTATGTTCAGGTGCAGAAAGTCGCTTTCCAGCTGCCTGTCCCTCTCAACCCGGGCATCCACGGCTCCATTGCTCGGTGTCCTGCTGCAGACTCTAGCAGGCTGACTCTCGAGCAGGAAAACGTCCTCTTCCTCGGTCACATCTTCCAAGCCAAGGGGTGCCACCGGCGCTTCGGACGTGTCCCTGGAACAGTGGGCAGATTGAGCCGAGCAGTCCTCGGTATAATCGGCTGCCTCGGCCATCGGTAATAAAAAGTAGGACGAATCGGTGGCAGCGGAAAGCCGAGTGATTTATGTAACAACTTATGGTATATCTCCAAAGTTGTCTGTCAGCTTGCAGTGCAATTCGCTCGCGAGACGTGCGGTGTTTTCCTGCTGTGGATATCGCTAGGCGATCCCTGCTGACTGGTGACGAACAGGACTCGGTTAGTTGCGCGCAGCAGTGGAGCTGCCGCAGCAGGGATTCTGTCACGGGGCTGTGAGCCGAGTCGGTGGAACCTGGTTTAACCGGAGCGAATCGGGCTTTTTTTGTCATGTATCAGGTGACTTCAACTTAAACTCATAGGGACGCATGCCTGATCGGTCATTTTCTAACGAGGCAAATATTGATGTCACTCAAACCAAAGCAGCTAGGCTGGATAGGGTATTGGGATGTAGGGGATGATTTTAAACGTGTGGGGGAGCATCGTCAAAAAGTTAATCCGTAATTGTCCGTAAAGCTCTTATTTATTAAAACATTTCGAAATTCCGTATTGCCTTTTTATATCATTACAAATTTTTAGAAAATATGGAATATTTGAAGCATGAGTGTAAAGAGGTTAAAGTACCCGACTATCTGGATAATGGTTTAAATCTAAACAATGATAATAACAGAGGTATGAAATACATACCCTCACTGAAAATAACCCTGCATATTTCCATCAACAGAATTTGTGTCACTTGCATCCATTCTCATTTGCATTGACTTACACCGTACCTTACACATACTTACAACCTTAGGCACACTCACACACTCCCTTACACACTCACGCCCTGTCTTATGCACACTCACACACTGCCTTACACACACTCACATACACCCTGTCTTACGCATACGCACACACTCATTTACACATACTATCTTACACCCTGTCTTAGGCACACACTCACTTGCACACTGTCTTACACATACTCACACATTCACACCCTGTAAAATACAGACTCACACACTGCTTACATACATTCACTTATACCCTGTCATACAGACACACACTTCCTTACACACACTCACTTACACTCTGTCTTATGCACACTCACACACTCCCTTACAACAATTCACCTACACCCCACCTTATGCACACGCACACATTCATTTACACCCTGTCTTACGTACACTCACACATTCCCTTACACACACTCACTTCTTATACACACACTTGCATACACACATAGACACTGTCTTGTATGCCCTGATATACACACATGCACAATGCCTTACACACAATGACATACACACTCACACACACTGTCTTACACACACACTGACTTACATACACACTCACACACAGTCTTCATATTCACATACTCACAGTCTTACACACCCTGATACACACACACATACACACTGCCTTACACATATAGATATACACACACACACACTGTCGTACACACACTGACATATGCACTCACACACAGCCATACACACTGTTTACACAGATAATCACACACAAACACACAGGTTTGTATTTATATCTTTCGTGGGGACTGTCCATTCATTTCTATGGGCAAAACCCTAATCCCAAGTATGACAACCTACCCAACCCTAACCTTAAACATAAGTAACCAAACAAGATGCAAGATATTTGGTGGTCTAGTGGTTAGGATACTTGCCTCTGGACCAAAAAATTGCAGGTTTGAGTCCCACCTCTGATGCTACCATCATTGGGTCTCTGAGCAAGACCCTTAACCCCAACTTGCTCTAGGGGGACTCTCCCTGAGTTTAGAAAAAATGTAAGTTGCTCTGGATAAGAGTGTCTGCTGAATGCTGTGAATTTGGCTTTTTTAGTTTTTTTGATTGCAGTCACAGATTTTTATAAAATTGAATTTCCCTTTGTGGAGACCAAAAAATGTCCCCACAAGGTAGAAAGTTACAGGTTTATATCACTTTGTGGGGAAATCTGGTCCCTACAATGAAATAATTACAAAAACAGTCACAGAAACTGTCTTACACACGCTCACACTGTCATTCACACACGGACATTCACATACTCACACATTGTCTTACACTCACTCACACCTGAACATTGTGTCTTTAGGACATGGAGATCTTGGTGGGGAAAATGCAAGTGTCAGCCTCAAGTCGCTGTCCTGCTCCACTCCTCAACAGATCGACAGATAGTGTAGGCATAAGAGGCCCATTCAGAAGACAAGCCTCCATGGTGTCTGTATCACTCAGCATGACAGGACCAGCACATGAGAAGGTAGATTATGCCTTTTTGATCTATCAGCTGAGCCATATACAGGCCTATCTGTTTTTAGCTGATCGATTGCTAATGGTGCTGCCTGAACTCGAGTCTGCTGTGAGATAACAGGTATGCTTCGTCTATGTAATTATGCTTTGAACTTGTGTTGAGTACACTCTGTTTTTAACAGGCACCATTTATGAGCCCTGTTAAATAGTATTATGCCACAACATCACAGACCTTGACTAATGTATGTTTCACTGAAATTACACTATTTCTGTTCATATGCAGCCTATGGCACTATAATTAAATTATAGTTCATAAGACTTGTTCCAGGCAGGACAGGAAACAGAACCACACAGCAGAAACACAGGGCAGAGAGCAGGGGCTGTCTTTCTGCTGAAAACGTCACCGGATCTTTGCTTGTTCTTTCATGCGCCACCACTGACTAGGACTAGTGTTAAGTCACCCCCCATGATAATTTGTCAACCAGCTAACAGACATCTACCTACAACCCCGTTTCCAAGAAAGTTTGGACACTGTGCAAAATGTAAAAAAACAGAATGCAATGATTTGCAAATCATATAAATCCCTGTTTAATTGAAAATAGAACAAAGACAGCATATCAAAAGTTGAAATTGAGAAATTCTATTATTTCATGACAAATACATGCTCAACTTGAATTTGATGCCAGCAACACACTTCCAAAAAGCTGGGACAGAGGCAACAAAAGACTGGAAAAATTGTGTAATGCTAAACAAAATACCTGGTTGAATGTCTCAAAACTAAGTAGGTTAATTGGCAACAGGTAAGTAAGCTGACTGGTTATACAAAGAGTCCCCCAAAGAGTCTCTGTGCAGTGAATATGGGGAGAAGTTCACTGCTCTGTGAAAGAGTGCATGGGCAAATAGTGCGACAATTTAAGAATAATGTTCCACAAAGTAATATTGCAATCAATTTGGGAATTTCGCCATAGACATTAGATAATATGATTAAAAGATTCTGAGAGTCCAGAGAAATCTCTGTATGCTAGAGACAAGGCTGAAAAGCAGTATTAGATAGCTGTGATATTCAGGGCATTAAGTGGCACTGCATTAAAAACAGACATGATTTTATGGTGGAAATCACCGCATGGGCTCAGAAACATTTCCGAAAACTATTATCTGTGAATACAGTTTGCCGCTGCATACACAAATGCAGGATGAAATTCTGCCATGCAAAGACGAAACCATATCTACTGTAAACATGATCCAGAAATGCCACCAATTCTCTGGGCCCAAGTTCATTTAAGATGGACTGAGGCAAATCAGAAAACTGTCCTGTGGTCTGACAAATCAGTATTTCAAATTCTTTTTGGAAATCATGGACGCTGTGTCCCCCAGGCTAAAGAGCAGAGGAACCAACCAGCTTGTTATCAGCAGGCAGTTCAAAGCCCAGCCTCCATGATGGTATGGGGGTGCATTTGTGCCCATGGCTTGGGTAGCTTGCACATCTGGGAAGGTATCATTAATGCTGAACAATATATACAGGTTTTGGTGCAACATATGCTGCCATCCAGACAGCATCTTTTTCAGAGAAGGCCTTCAAAACAATGCCAAACTGCATTCTGCACATATTACAACAGCATGGCTCCGCAGTAGTAGAGTCCAGGTACTGGACTGGCCTGCCTGCAGTCCAGAGCTGTCATCCATTCAAAACATTTGGTGCTACATGAAACGAAAAATACGACAAAGGAGACCCAAAACTCTTGAGCAGTTAATATGCTGTATCAGGAAAGAATGGGACAACATTTCACTTTCAAAACTCCAGCAACTGGTCTCCCCAAATGTTTACAGTGTTGTTAAAAGAAGAGGTGATGCAACAAAATTTCTGTTTCACATGACATGTTGTCTTTGTTCTATCTTCAATTAAATATGGGTTTATTTTTATTTACATTTTACACAAGGTCCCAACTTTTTTTGTCATGGAATGGGGCAGACTGGGTGCGATAGCGAGAGCGAGGCATGGTACAAGCAGAAGGTGGACGACCCACTTGCGGCTCACAAAACAAAACGGGGTTTATTAACAGAACTAAACACAGGAAAACACTAACAAAAACAAAGGACCACGAGGGGTCAAAAGTAACTGGTGATAAACCAAACCTAATTACAAAAACTGAACAGGTAGGCAAAATCCAACATAGAGGAATCACAGAACAATCCTTAACTGCAACAGACATACAAAACAATGAACCACTAAGGGACAGAACTCAGGCAGGGACTTAAATTCTAAAACTAAACTGGGTAATTACACAACAGGAATGAGACAGACAATTAACCACTCCGCGAGGGGGCAGGGCAACGAGCAATCAGGTAAAGACACAAGGGCAAGCACAAAAACAGGCAACAGCTGAAACTAATAATTAAACTCAGGGAAATCAAACTAACAATAAAACTAAGAAACAGAATCTACACTAGGGGAATAACAGACAGAAACACAAGCACGGGCCCAAAGAATTTAACCAAAACCAAATACAAATCGCAAGACACAGGAACGAGAAAACTCATACAATGAAACACTGGGGAAAAAATACAAAAACAGAGGAGGTGGGATTTGAACACGCAACAAAAGGACTTGCAGGTTGCTGCATGCTCAACACATTGACAGGGAACAGGGGAAACACAAAGACTGACAGGCACAGGATGGCCAGCGATGCCTGCTGGCCAAACGGGGAAGGGGCACAGAATGGGACACACGGGCGCTGACCCTGACATTTTTGGAGACTTACCAAATGGAGGAGGGTGACATGATGAATTTCACTGACCAGCTAACAAATTGCTACTGATAAATTCCACCGGTACGACATAAAAAAAAGAACTATTTTTATTATATCAAGAAAATCATTTTGCGAGAAATAGCAATTATTTGGCGACCCACAGATTTAGATCCACTCATCTGGACAATGTTCCTGTGAAGTTTGATAAAGATCCAGGAATACTTGCATAAGTTGGAGTGACTGCAGTAATAAGATCAAATCCAGGACCAAATACTTTGGGTTATCATGTTCACAAGATCAACTGTCAACTGAAGTTACCCTTCCTTTGCTGCCACTAAGCAGCACTGCTTTAATATCAGTGCAATTTGTCTCAAAATTTAATCAGTACCAAGTTATGACCGTCACCAGGCAAAGTTATAATATAATAACCATGTGCAATACCAGTCACTAAGGCTCCCCACTCAAATAATACTGGAGTGTTGTGTACTGTTCTGTCCATTTATTGTTCTGTCTATTTATTGTAACTTATTGTGCACTGTAATGTTATCACACCTTTTTTGCACTGCATTGTGTTGCCTGTTGGCACCTTTTTGCCCTGTTTAATGTGACGTTCAGTGTTACTAGATGTTGCACCGGGGCCATGGGGAAACGTTGTCTCATCACACTTTGTACATGTATAAAGCCGTTGATGACAATAAAGTAACCTTAACCTTAAAGTTTCTGCATAGTTTGGAAAAGATTTGTCTAATTCTTTTTGAATTATCATGCTGAACGATGAAGTGACTAAGCTGACCTCCTCTTTGTTATCATTATGAGGTGCTGCTTAAATTTTGGTGCAATCTGTCTTAACCCTTTAAGTGTCTGCTCCACCAAATGGTAGACTACCGTTTGGTATACCTTTGTAATACATAAACTGCATTTTTCAGTGTTTGAAAGAACTATTGATTTTTGTTTGTATTGGCCTACAGACCTCTGAAATGATAAAAAAAATATTTCCAATGCCTTTTTCTGGGTGTGGCCCTTAAAGGGTTAAAATTTGATGAGCTCCCTTTGTCCACCCATACAATTTGTCTGAAAAACTGGTGCATCAAATATGTTTTGAGTTATCATGCTAACAAGAAAGTATTTGCGGCAACAGCGGACCGGTCCCAAAACCACATGTATTCCCCTTTCAGGGAATACAATTGTGGTTATGTTACTATGGGCGATAATATGAAGGGGAAATAAGGTTAGGGGGCATAGGAACCAAAGCAAAACATTTCTAATGTATTAACTATAAAAACCAAAATATCCAAATATTCCCAGTTCAGAAATCACTCCTGTAAGGCAATGCACAGGGCATGGGGCAGGTCAGCATAATGCTGCTTCAGAGGCTTCTAAAAATGGCTATCACTCTGCCCTGCCGCTCTAGATGGCCTGCACCCATATTCTGACACTCAGCAGTAGGTGCAAATGGGAGGATGGACAGGCTTACCATCTCCACTCATATCCTGAAGACAAATTCATCACTGATTGTGCCCACTCCCAGTTTCTGTTCTGCATGGATGTGACAGTAGATAACCAATGTACAGGACTGGGATGCATCTCCCTTCCTGTAGTCTGGGATAAATATGACGCCCAGCCTGTCCGAGGCATCCATCTTTGAGATAAAAAACAGGGACATGCCATTTGATGTTAGTAAATGGCCTATAGGGCTGTATCTGCTGAAATCTCCTGGATCAGTTTGGAGTGAGGTAACCATTTTAGCTGAAATATTGCAAGGGCAATGTCTCTTGGTCTTCTGCTGTGCTGTCAGGTAAAACCAAGATACGTAAGTCAGGGCTCTCATGCACTGCGCCCTGATGGCCTGATGAGGTCCCTAAGAGCTCTATTGACAGGGTGCCCCATTAGCTGTGAGAGACAAAATGGCCGCTGTGGGGCAGGAAGCTAGTTGGGATTCACAGAAACCTGCAAACATATATCTGAATGCCAGGATGACTGAGTGAAGCTGTTATTTTTTCTCTGCCAAGTGAGGCACTGCCAGGAAGAAAAAAAAACAGCTTTTCTGTTGTGGTACCAACAGCTGTGTGTTTTCTTCACCTGTGAGACTCTCAGCTCTGTATAATTTCTCAGTAATTACTGTAAAGTCCAAGGACGCATGGCTCCCCAGAAAATCATGCTGAACATGGGGCAGAACGATCTGGCCTCTGCTGATTTATCTAGATGGGAGCAGAAGCTCAATAATTAGTAAGGACTGATTTCCAATCCCAGAGGAAGTGGGATATGATTTGTTTTCTGTTATTGTTTATTTAATCTGCTCCAATTTCTAAGGAAGATACTCAATACTAGGGTACTTATCAAACAAAAAAAGAGATTCCTTGCTTCCTGCTTGTACGTTTACCTCCTAACACACCTTCAGGGTACATGACTGGGATGTCATGATTGACCAGCTGACATTAAGCCTATCTACAAGCAAAATCTAGGGAGGAACAAAAAAACATTACTTCTAGAACAGGAAAGAGTGGTTGTGAAATAAATTGTTCTGTGCCAGTCCCATTCAAAAATGAGGGTATCATTAAGGCCAGTAGGGAATGATAGGGCATTTGTACAGAGTGGACCCAAGGGCTCCAGTTGGACAGTAGAGTGAAACTATGACCACCACACAGCACTGACATGCTCGGCATACCCGCAGCCTCTTCATTGGCAACACCGACGTGCTCTGCGTACCCGCGGCATTCTGAATGTCACCACCGATGCGCTCGGCGTACCCATGCCATTCTGACTGACACCCCCGACGGGCTCGCCGTACCCACTCCGTTCTGACTGACACCGCCGACGGGCTCAGCATACCCACTCCGTTCTGACTGACACCGCCGACAGGCTCGGCGTACCCACGCCGTTCTGACTGACACCGCCGAGGGGTTTGGCGTACCCACGCCTTTCTGACTGACACCGCTAACGGGCTAGGTATACCCACGCCGTTCTGACTGACACCGCCGACGCGCTCGGCGTACTTGTGGCGTTCTGACCGACACTGCTGACAGGCTCGGTGTACCCATGGCATTCTGACTAACACCACCGATGCACTTGGCGTTCCCGTGGTGTTCTGACTGAGATGTCTTCACTCTCTCTTTGACTACATGCTCACTGTAGCTTCGGCTTTATAATTGGAGCTGCATTTCTCAACACATGGTTGGGAAAGTGCTTTCACAAGGTCTCTGGGACGAAGTTGTAGAAAGGCACAAGTTGGGAGAAGGCTGCAAAAAATTTCAAAAGCTTTAGCTGTCCCTCCAAGTACTGTTCAAAGAATTGTTAAGAAGTGGATGTTGCCTAGATCTGGCCGTCTGTCCAAACTGGATGACCGAGCTAGAAAAGCATTGATCAGAGAGGCTACCAAGAAGCCAAAGGCAACTTTGAAGGACTTACAAGGCTTCATGGCTGGAGCTGGTTGATCTGTGCATGTGACAACAATCTCTCAAGCTCACAAAGCAGGCCTGTATGGCAGGGTGGCAAAAAAGAAACATTTCTCAAAAAGTGTCTCATTCAGTCTCTTTTGCTCTATATAGAAACCCACCTGGGAGATTCTGCTGCCATGGGGAAAAAGGTGCTATGGTCAGATGAGACAAAAATTTACCTTTTTGGATTGAACCCCAAGTGCTATATTTGGTGAAAGGGAAACACAGCACACCATGCAAAAAACACCATACTCACTGTGAAGCACTATGTGGTGGGGGTGGTTCTCTTCAGCAGGGACTGGGCGATTAGTGAGAGTTGAAGGAAAAATGGATACTACAAAGTACACAGTTTCTTGAGGAAAACCTGCCTCCCTCTGCAAGACAGCTGAAGATGGGTAGATCATTCACCTTCCAACATGACAACAATCCTAAACATACTGCCAAAAGAACAATACTGTACAGTGGCTTAAAGATTGGAAGGTGAATGTCCTTGAGTGGCCAAGTGTGAGCCCTGACTTAAAATCAATACTGTATCTGTGGAGAGCTGATTGCTGTTCACCACAGAATTTGACTGAACTTGAACAATTCTGCAAGGAAGAATGGGCAAACATTCCCAAGTCTAGGTGTGCTAAGCTGGTAGAGACATACCGAAAGAGATTGATGGCTGTAATTACAGCAAAAGGCGGCTCTACTAAGTATTAAATCAGGGAATTAATGACTTTTCCAACTTTGTCATTCTGGTTTTTCTGAGCTGTCAACTTTCTTTTCAATAGTTTGATGTTGTAAGGCAAAATTTGTAAATAAAGGTAAAAGTTCTTTTTGAGAATGGGTTTTGATTTCAGGCTATATGACAAAGTAACTGTTTCAAAAGGGTATGATGACTTTCTATCGACACTGAGGGAAATTCCATGATCTACAAATGTTCTTGTATCCATCCCCTGACTAGTACTTTCCAGTACTATTGTTACGACATGACAATGAGTTGTTTGGAGTATTTTTGTGTTTTCATGGTGTATTTATTTCCAAGCCAGCATTTCCATAAACAGGTGTGTTTATAGCCGAAAGACCTTGACTGCTCAAAGGTGATCTCTGTTTAACAAATGATGTCTGAAATAACATCTAAAATCTATTAGCTGCAACGGTGATTATTAAGGTGTATATGTGCATAGTAAAGCAGGTGAATAGGTTTTTTTTGTGTTTTATAACTCTAATTAATGTTGATCACTCTGTAGCAGATATGACACTGATCTGATACCAACTATCATTATCAGAGTGATACCAGCAACAAATGCTGGATCATATATCAAGGGGCAATGGAGTAAGAAACCAATCCGATTTTTCATCAGAGAAAAATCATGAAAATGCTTGTCGCCATAGTACGACATACTGTAAACAGAAGTGAGAGTTACGTGATGGCTAGGTGTTCAACAACACTTGTGGGTCAGAGCTGTCAAGTCGGCTGTGTGGAAATACACTTTACGCTGAAGGAAGGAAAAAGTAAATCTGCAGAGTGCAGTGTGTTTCAGGCTAATCCTGCTTTGTCTTAAATCTGAACACAGTTTTATATTTCTTTATTTTTCATTTGCAACATATTTCACAATTTGCACTTTGAGAAATATTTCTGTTAATTTTTGTGAAAGTAGTTACCGAATAAAACAAAGAAACAAATTTGTGTAACTCGTGTTGGCTGTGGATTTCTTCGTAGTGGCATAGCTTTTGTATGAGCAACATGACCATAATATTTTCCTATTCGTAGCATACTCAAACAATGCTGCTCCAACACTAAATGCAGCTTAATTGAAATATGTTGATACAAATGTCTCATTTAATGCTTAATAGTTGATAAAGTGGAAAAATATCAGATTGGTATTGGCATCAGCAGATACTCAAAATTTTAATATTGATATTGGCAGAGGGGTACCTATAAATTCTGGGGCCCCTGACAAAATGTCACCTTGGGGCCCAACTGTTCAATTTTATGGAGAATTTTATGAATTCAGGAGCCTCTATCAAGTGCTGGGCACCTTGAGTCTGTCAGGGGATCCCTACCCCTCTGATGCCCCTGGCTATTGGGATTGGATCAGAAAAATGATATTGTGCCATTTCTAACAATAACCCAACATTATGTTCACTTCAGATGAGAAATAAAATTTCAGCATTGACTGAAAACAAAGTGGAGAGGTTGAATGAATGAATGAAATTAATGAAAGTTGCATTTATATATCTCTTTTCAAGACACCCAAAGTGCTTCACAGAATCAATGGGGAGCCACTTCAGTGACTACCACTGTGCAGCACCCACCTAAATGATGCGACGGCAGCCATTCTGCACCACTATGCTCACCACACAGTAGCTAAGGTGGTGAAGGGGCAGGAATAATTCACCAATTAGATATAGGGGATGATTAGGAGGCCAGATTTGAAAGGGCCACAATGGTAAATTTAGGGCATTGGAGTACCACCTCTATTCTTCTGAAGGATGCCCAGGGGTCTTTTATGACCTCAGAGAGTCAGGAACTCAGTTTTATGTCTCATTTGAAGGACGGCACCATTTTTACAGCACAGTGTACCTGTCACTGCACTGGGGCATTGGGATCCACACAGACCACAGGATGGGCTAACCTGTTGGCCACACCAACACTGCGTCTTTAACACTCCTGCAGATGTGTTTGTATGGTACATTTCTGTCATGTTTGTCCTGACAATAATAAGAACATCCAGTTTTAGTGTGGTTCTCACAGACTCGCTGTGCTTGTCCTCACCTCTCCTCCATGGTACATGATGTACAACATTTGTCACTTGAGCTGTGCTGTGCGGCTCCGGCTCCGGCTCCTTGCCACCCATAATCTGTTTTATGCACTATTCTGGTCTTGTCTGCTGTCAGGAAGTGTGTCTTTGTTACTGTGAGATCTCTTGTGCTCTCTGCTCCTTGTCACTATCTACGTAACTACTGACTTTACATTTGAAGAGATGAAAAATGTGTCTGATTTAATTGCCAGCACCCCCTGGTGGTAATGATAGGGATAGTTATTGTTTGCCTCTGGCAGTCAAGAGTCAAAACTGGAACTGTCAGAGAAATTAACTCTTTAAAAAAAAAAATTAAAAACCTACTACCTTACTGTTAATACATATATCTCACATGTTCATCCTCACTGTTGACACTGTTGCACATCATTATATTAGTTGTTGTCTATTGTGGTATACACATATACACTTACTGGTCACTTTTTTAGGTACAGTTGTTCAACTGCACATTGAAGCAAATATCTAATCAGTCAATCATATGCCAGCAGCACAGGAGCTTTAGCTGATGTTCACATCAAACACCAGAATGGAGAAGTAAGCTGATTTAAGTGACTTTGAACATGGCATGGTTGTTGGTGCCAGACAGGCTGGTATGAGTATTTCACATCCTGCTGATGGATTGGTTACTTTCATATGCAACCATCTCTAGGGTTTACAGAGAATGGGCTGAAAAAGAAAAAAAAACATCCAATTAGCAGCAGTTCTCTGTGCAAAAATATCTTGTTGATGTAGTGGTCAAAGAAGAATGGCCAGACTGGTTCAAGCTGATAGAAAGGCAACAGTAACTCAAATAGCCACTCATTACAACCATGGTATGCAGAAGAGCATATCTGAATGCACAACACATCGAACCTTGAAGCAGATGGGGTACAGCAACAAAAGATCACACCAGGTGTAACTCCTGTCAGCTAAGAACAGGAAACTCAGGTTACACATGGCACGGGCTCACCAAACTTGTTGCAACATTCAGATCAGATCAGGGTCAAAATATGGCAGAACCAACCTATAAACATGCAGCTCTGGAAAAAGTTAAGAGACCACTCTATATTAAAAAAAATCTGTATTTTAAATCCTGGTTTAATCCTGGGTCTACTGACAGAAGGCTACACTGTGAGACAGGCTGCTTCTAGGCTCAAAGTTCTAAGACAGCAGTTCACAAGAACAAGGTGAAGCAGGAGACACTGGCAGTAACCAAAAACCAGCTGGGTAGAGGGCCAAAGTAGCTTTTTAATGCCAGAGATGATAAATTGGAGGATGACCTCAACTGACCTTCAAAAAGAAGGGAAACATTAAGTGGTGTGAAGTGCACTGCAAGTTTGTAACAGCCTCCTGACGTCCCATAAAGCAATGAAGAAGCCTTCCATCAATGAGAAGCACAGAAAATACAGGCTGGAATTTGCTATATATATATATATATATTTTTTTTTTTTTTCTTTTTCTTTTACACAGGCGCATACCCATAAATTGAGAAAAGAGTGAAACTGAAAATTTTGCTGTGGTCTCTGCAAAGACCTCAGCTGCAAATCCATCCCGCCTTGTATCAACAATTCAGACTGGTGGTAGTGATGTAATGATATGGGAAATATTTTCTTGGCACTTTGGCTCCCTTAGTACCAAATGAGCATCATTTAAATGCCAGAAGCCACCAGAGTATTGTTGCTGACCATGTCCATCTCTTTATGACCATAGTGTACCCAACTTTTAATGGTCACTTCCAGCAGGATAAAGCGCCATGTCACAAAGCTCATATCATCTCAGACTGGTTTCTTGAACATGACAATGGCTTTCACACCAGATCTCAATCTAATAGAGCACCTACTGTATAGGGTGTGGCAGAATGGGAGATTCACATCATGAAGGTGCAGCCAACAAATCTGCAACAGCTGTGTTATACTATCATGTCAACATGGACCAAAATCTCAGAGGAATGTTTCAAGTACCATGTTGAATCTATGCCACCTAGAATGAAGGCAGTTCTGAAGACAAAGGGAGTCCAATAAATATTATCAAATACATCTTAATCAGCTAATTATCAGGTTTAATAGGTGTGTTTGAAATGGGAAATCTGCAAAGTATGCTGGATTCTGAATTGGGGAACCCTGGTATATTGTTCGATTGTTTCATGTTTGCACAAATGTTGTGCTTGCCCTCATATCTTGCACTTTATGTTGTGCTGTCTACTGTCTACTGTAGCTTGTTGTTTCTGTGTTCATTTACGCTAAATGGCTTGTAATTCATGCTGGTCTTTGTAGCTGCATAAGCAGCGTCTGTATACTGGTTAGAAAAAAGGAAAAACAGAATTTCCCTTGCTTCACAATGGCTGAGGGGAATAATAGTGACAGGAACAAACAGTTAATATCTTTTGCAGTCTTAGCTCAAAGCTGTAAGATAATGACAAAGTAAAAAAGAAAATGATTCAAAAGATGTAACTGACAGAATGCTAAAAAAGGTTGCCAAGAAACAAGCTCACATCTGAGAAACACCATTTATAAATGACAAGTGAGTTTTTAACTTTGCCTTCAGCTATGCATGCTTTGACAGGAATTCTTTAAGTTAACAATATATTGACGTTTTAATACTTAGTGGAATGTGCATTTAACCCAATGCAATAACTGATGAAAAAGAGTGACCCCTTGTGGCTCAGATCAAATTTTCCAAAGCAAAGAGATTGCCAAGTGTTTTACACAATGACAGAACAGTAGATGTTCACTACCCTGTCCAGCATAGATGGGTGGAAGACGAATGGATGGATGGACAGCGGTATATTTGATTTTTATTGATTTCTTTTAATGTAAATTAAATTAAAATTTAAGTTATCTTTTACTTGTGAGAGTAAATATCAGATCAGGTCAGAATTCAAGATGTCACTCGAAATCCAATTGTGCCATAATTTGCCTTAAAACTGAATATAGTAAGTAAAATCTGTATCTTCCAATCACTGACTTGGTGCATGGGCACACAGGGCTTCCGGGGGGTCTGTCCATTGCCAGGGCACATGCGTCACAAACAATAGACTCCAATACAACATGGTACCATAATAAAAACAAACAACACATTGCTGATGCATTTTTATATTTTGCTTCATGCTACTTCTATATAAAAGATGGAAAGTTAAGAAAGGCAAAAATAACATTCAGACACATGCAGGTTCATGTACAGCGAGTCTGGTCATCATTTCCAAGATGAGCAATGTCAAATACTAAAAATCCTTTGAAATATAAAAATACATCCCATATTTACAGTTTCCATTTTACTTATCGTATGCATGAAAGCGTCAGGAATGGCGAATCAGTACCCATAGGAAAGCAGTAGTAGAATATAAAATGGGTGCAATGGGGGGCTGCCGGGGGCGGGAGGGGGTGTCACAGATAAGAGTCATTGTAGCCATGCAGAAAACTGCATTTCACTCAAATAAAAAAAGACGCAGCACAGATAACCTTTATGTGCCATTAAAAGGAAAAATCCACAAGGAACCCGCAAAATTGACATTTCACGTTAATCAATGTTATGTGAAGCGAGGGCGAGATTACCTGTTTACATGTACCTCCAGTCACATTACAAAAGGATCAAAATCATCATATGTAGAAAGCGTAACTGGCAGAGACTCTTGATCCTGTCCCCAGCCTGATGTCCACTCACACGTTCACATCATTCTGCACAAACTCTCACATCTGCATACCACCTATTCAGTTAACCCGGAGCCTTGCTGTGGCTTATATATTCCACACAGCATCATTTGTCCCTGCTTCATGTTTCCTGTCCAGTGTTGAATGAGGATACTTACATGACACCAAAGTTTCCAAAGAATGAAAATTTTTTTCCTCAAAGGATTTTCACTGACTGAGATTTAAGACCTGGGATACAGGACTGTTTTCAGGAAATTAAATAAAACTAGATTACAAGGGAATACAAATAACACAGCCAGTATAACAGTCTAAAATAATGAAGAGGTCCTTAACTTGTGTACACAATTCAACATCTATCCAGTTTTGTCTTTAAAATACAGTGTGCAGTTTTCTAGTTTATTGCCGTTTGGAATGAATATGCCATAATGTTCATATAGCTCTCAATATACAAATTTTTCTTGACAATAAAGAAAAAAAGGGGTCAAACTGTTTGACAGTTAAAAGGATCATGTAATCATGACATCACTATTATTTACATGCGTAAAAGCTCTCTCCTTTCTCACCTTAGTCTTTTTGTTTTTCTTTTTGCTGCCTAATACAATATATTACAGGAATGTGACATTTCAAAATCCATAAAAATACATCTCTTGGCTTTCATATTATAAAACATTAAAGAATTTCCAAAAAAGATAACAATTATATTTCTTTAAAAATGTACTGAAAAATAGCCTTGGGATGAATTACATTCAAAACCTGGAGATGTAAACTACAGAAGCAGGACATTAATAATAGATGTAATCAATGATCAGAAATAGAAACAACATGAAAAAACGGGGCCATTTGAATGGAGCCCGGAACTGGGAATGTAAGCATGCAATCTAACATGGCTGTGGTGTCATACTAAACACCTGCTAATGAATTCATCTTAAGCAGTTACGGCCACCTACAGCACATACCCTGTATGTCACTATAACACACATATCTGTCCAGAGTGCCTCTCTCATCTCAAGGCAGATGTTGTATTGACTCATACAGAACTGAGGAAAAAACATCTGATCCTGATTTTTTTGGGAAATTCCTAATTGCACCTGCCCCCCCCCCCCCAAAAAAAATAAAATAAAAAATCACACAAAAGCATGTCACTGTATTGTACATAGCAGAAAGTCAGAAAGCATGGAAATAAATATTTGGATATGATTGTCTGTGAAATGGTTGTGAAGAGCTAGGTATCATACTCCTTCACCATTTTATTTGGGTGCCTTTTCTTAGCAGCATGATAAAAACTTTCCTGGGCTGAAGAGGGCGCTGTGTTGCATAAGATGGAAAATGGTCTAGTTTACAGTCCACAAGAGGTGGGCGTCCACCAGCTGCCTGCAGAGGGGCTAGAAGTACTCTGTACTGCCATCAGGTGGCGCTTCCCTGAGGGAGACTGGGGATTCAAAAGCAGAGATACATGTTGACTGCCTTTGAAATTGTAGGAACAATTAAGCTACAAACTTTTGAAAAGATCTGTAATATTTTCAGTTCCAAAACTTTACATGCTTTTTGTATATTTCCAGTTAATCCATCCATTATCTTCCGCTTATCCGAGGTCGGGTCGCAGTTAAGTTAATCTTAGTCTTTATCTATCACCAGACTTCAACATGCCAACCTGGGTTGTACACCATTCATAAATAAATTGAGAATGGCCCTGAAATTCCAATTTATTTGATTAATTTGAATTGAATTTGATCTGTGGTTGAAAAAAGGATGCAGAATCGCAATTTAAATTTGAATTTAAGGAAGCAGTATGGAGTGAGATCAGTGTCAAATATATGAGAGCGCAGATCCACAGCTAAACCGAGGAAAACAGATGCTACGAGCGCGCAGAATGACGGGCGACAAGAGCACAGGGTAACCACTGCGCCTTTGAAACACAGATAAGAGCGCTCGATTCACCGTTTCCTGCGCGCTTCTTGGTTTTCTGCTCGCTTCTGAAATCCCAGCGCGCTTCGCAATTTTCTGCTCGTTTTGTAATTAAAACAGGAAATTACGCCAGAGATTGAAAGCGTGGTAGCTGATTTCCGAGACTATCGATTGAAAGCGCGCAAAGGGTATGGCTGCAGAACGATATTTTTCAGTTAAGGCAACAACTAGCCAGTTAGCTCACGTTAGCTTACCGTAAAATAAACACATTTCTACTTTTACAGATCCTTTCATAGAGTTATCTTGTAAGTGTCTTAGTTTGTAGCATGTAGTTTTTAGTTGTTCGTGTGGTCTTGAGGAGAACGGTCCTCGGTACATAAAATAAGTACACATGTGCGCTTTTACAAACAATCGATTGTCGCGCGTATCGTTCTTAAAGGTGAATGCGTACTTGCGCACCAGTTATGTGCACCCCTGTGTGTGTGTGTGTATGTATGTGTGTGTGTGTATATATATATATATATATATGATCCCCTGCCTATCGCGGAAGTTACGTTCCAGACATATCAGCGATAGGTGAAAATCCACGATATAGAAAGATCATATAAATAATAATTTATATACACACATCACAGAAAACTGTGATGCGTCGGGGGAAAATCCACGATATAGCGGGGGCGCGACAGGTGAACCGCGATATAGCGGGGGATAACTGTATGCAATACATATATGTATGTAATACATATCTGTATGTATGTAACAGTGGTTATATAGAATAAGGGGACACGTGCACTGTGTGCGTGCGTTAGCGAGTTATGATGGTTGCACAATTAATTTTTCCTTGGAATAACAGCGGAAAAAATAAAGTAGCAGGGTCTGAACATCAGTGCTCTCCTTACGCTACCACGGCCACGATGCTACTAATTACAAGAATAACAGGCGAGCATTTAGCTTAATTAACTTAATCTGGTATTTAAAATCTAACATTTTAATAAACCAACAAAGGCCAGATTGAGAATATTTCATATCGTTCATAATTGGCAAGACTGTAACTCGAAAACGTACAATTTTTACAATTTATTAGCACTAACTTTTCAATTAGGAAACGACGCCCCGTTGCACTTCCTGTTGTGGCTGAGCGTGCATATGGCTGAGAGTGCACGTTCTTATAAAGCATTAAAAAAAAGAGAGAGAGAGAGGGCACGTTCTGCAGCCATACCATTTTCCGCGCTTTCAATCGACAGTCTTGGAAATTTCCTATTTTAATTATAAAACGAGCAGAAAATTGCGAAGCGCGCACATTCTCGTATATTTGACACTGATCTCACTCCATAATGCAGAATTAAAATGGAAGTAAATCTAATAAATTGGAGTAGCACAGTGGTGCAATGGTTAGTACCACTGCCTCACACCAGACTTTGAGTTTCCGCCATGGCTCCATGTATGTGGAATTAGCATGTTCTCCCAATGTTATTGTGGTTTCCTCTGGGTACTCTTGTTTCCCCCCATCAACTGGAGTTACCATACGTGGGTGAGTGGCCCCTGTGATAGGTGGTCACCCCCTCCTGCATTGTTCCCTGTCTTGTGCACATAGGTTCAGGACCCCCCCAATGACCCTGAGTAGGATATGCAGGTACAAAAAATGGGTGGATGGTTTTAGTAAATGTGTTGTTTGATTGCACTGAATTTCTTTGAATTTAGATGAATTAAATTATTATTTCCAATTCAAAATCCTGTAGGGTATGGCAAGTTCAATTCAAATTCCATGAATGGAATGGGGGCAATTCATAAATTCTGAATTTTGCACAACCCTGATGCCAAAAATCCCCTGCCTTCCAAAAACATGCTCAGCTCACACCAGTCAGTAGCATAGACCATTAGCCTGTGCACCACACCTTTCATAGAAGCGCTCTTCATCACTGGGGAACTCAGAAGCCGTTCTGTTGTAGTCTGCCTGGGCCTGCTTCAGGTACTTGGAGGTCTCATGCTTGCCCTGGGAGGCCTGGGGTGGTCCATCTTCGGCAAATTCAGCAGGCACCCCTTCCCAGTCATCTGTGTCCCCCATTTTTAGGAAATGCCCGTAGCCTTCATCTTGCAGGGAGCCCTCCTTGTAAAATAGGAGGCTACGAGAACGGACTGCAGGGACATACACACCGGCAGGGGGTGCACTTTAACACATTCTCTTGTACTTGGGTGCCATATGAATGAATTTAACTCACACGTCTTTTTGTAATGGGTTTAATATTACTATCCTTTTTTAAAATGCAGACCCCCATTCTTGACATCAGCATTGTCTGCATGTAATCACACTTCCTCAGAGTACTCATACTTCTTAATTAGCTGCTAATGATCTACAGGAGAACATTTCTCTTCGTATGTCAGTATAATCTCAAACAGAAAATTATACAAATCTCCAATGTGCCAATAAAACACTTCACCCAAGTGCTATTCTCATCTCTAAAGGCTCCTGCTTATGCATTGTGTAATACTGTTATTTTATGAGCTGGGGTTTCCATGGTGACGGGGGGCTCTCCACCAGTCAGAGCTGTCAGTGAGGCCATATTTTGTTTAATGGGACTGTCTTTGAGTGGCTCTGGGACCCAGCTTCACTGGAGGAAATCTGAGGCCATTGCTGCCACTAATCGAGAGGCAGGTCTGACTAAGAAGGAGGCAGCGAGCACCGGAGCCGCTGAGCACAAGCACAGAGACACTGAAACAGCTGTCGGCGGCGGGGCGTGATGTGAGAAGCCCAGCATAATGAGCTGGCAACAATGCTGCTGCGTTGCACTCAAAGGCCAATTTAATATCTGATCCTGACGGAGATACACAGGGGTGCCATGTAAGAGATGTATTCATTGGCATTATAATAAGACATATCTAAAACACTGGTCTGTGCTTTGGAGCTCCCAGGGAGCTAAATCATCCAGTGGAAGGGTACACTCAGAAATGCGTGTAGAATGCTGAGTTTTTCTGCCTTGTCACGTGGCTTCCTCTTCCAAGGGGATGGGTTTAATATAGATAAATAATACCTGGCATGCCTGCTTTTTGGGTAATCGATTTAAAAGAGCCACTCATCCAGGGTGGGCTCAGAATCGTGTCTTAGTGCCTGTGTTTCATAATGCAATTGCGAGTAAAAGAGGTGATAATCCTGGTAACAGCCTGGGCAGGGTGACTCATTTTATTTTAGGCTTAAAGCACTGTTAGTTTTTCAGAAACTAGAAGAAATTGAGAGCAGTCTTACCCTGACTGGCTGTAAAGGCCTCAGCTGAGGATAAAGTGGTGGGCGACACGGTGTGAGGCGTTGAAGAAAACTCAGGTAGGCACGGCATGAAGGAGCCCAGAACCAGGACAAAGCACAGCGCCACCACCTGGCAGAAGGACACAACTGAGCTGTGGTAGTCAAACTGGGGGTGATCAGCATGCATTGAACTCAAAAAATTCTCACAAAAAAATATAATTAGGCTAATGGATCGGCACCCTGTCAAGAGTGTACCCCAACCTTGTACCCTGTGCTGCCAGAGACAGGCTCCTGGCCCCTCATGACCCTGACCACAATAAAGAGTTAGAAGATGGATGGATGGATGGATGGATGGATGGAAAAAGTAGCCAGTGGAATTGAGGTTGAACTAGCAGTACACAATAATCCCACCCAAAATTCCAAGCCTCATCTCTGCCATGCATGCTCACATGCAACAGTCACACATAATGCCAGCGTGACAGAGGGCCAAAATGTCAATCGCTACAATTTAATAAAGATAGTGGACCAACTCTGCAGTTTGCTAGCAGATTTGTGTTCAGAACAGAATCCTGCTAAAGTGGCCTTTATCTTTTAAGACTGGCAGAACCAACCACAAGTTGTTCAGCATAATGAACAACACATACTCTCCATAATGCATTGTTGGGTATAAATGAATGGGATTTAATCATCAGCCATTAATATGAGCATAAAATCAAAACCAGGGATAATTTTTGTTGTGAATGTATACGTATGCATTAAGTTTAAAGTAATCCTAGTGTGTCATTTGTTTGGATAACTCTGTGAATAACTGACAGTTAATGTATTATGACAGGTTGTTTGTGGTCATGATGTTGTGAATTGTGTCACACAGGGTGAATCATATAGCATAGGCGCAGTTGTCTGTGTCCTGTCTGCACTCTTTACCATAAGGCAGGTCCCAGTCTGTGTGGAGGCCACCTTGCATGAGCGAGGAACTTTTCCAGCTACCAGGAACTGAAGTTTGTGGAGTTGCTGGAGTAGAGATCTGTGGAGGAAGATGACAGGTGTGTGAGGCTTGCACAGACTACTTCTTACGTTCTATAATTAATCAGAGAAAAGTTTATGCTTGACATAATGGCTGGCATTTACTTTTGTGAGATTTGAGTATTTGGGAGGGGGGGGGGGGTTCATGATTACTTTTGTGCAATTTATGTTAGCAGAAGAAACCAAGTTGGATGCTGAATTCTGAATCCCAGTCTTGTTTATATGATGTGAACTTCCTGGGTAAATCTGGATTGCTATGTGAATATAATCCAGACACCCAGAACCCACTAGCTTCACAAAAAGGCTGACCCTCATGGGGTTTGTATTCAAATGCAGCCATCACAAAGGGCTGAGCAACTGGCAATGCCAAATCTTTGCGCTTGTCTGACTGTATGATTGATCCCCCTGGCCATAAAACTTCTATGTACATGGCAGACCTTGGATTTGAGTTGCTGTTGGAATTTGGCACTTGGGGAGCAACAGTTGGGGACCACGGCTTTCCACCCTGCTCTTGTACAAGGCAGTGTGGCATGCAGGTTTTTACCACAAGAGGGAGCCCATAAGCTGCCATGTCAATGCCATACTAATACCATCTGACAGGCATTTCCACACTACAGGAACATGGTCAAGATTACCTCTAGGGTAAAATTTTTAAATCTAAATATAGAGTATTTGAGAAAATGTCTTGAACTACAGTTTCATTTGAAATGATATATGTTTATATTTAACATGACATATTGAGTACAATAAAGTCAGAACCAAGGCAAGACAGAGATTACAGGTTGCTTTGCAGAAAAAAATACATCTATCAAGCATGCATTCAGTTCTACAAACGACAAATGAGAGAGAATGAAATATCTGCACACATTCACCTAGTCATGGTAGATGGATGAATCCAGAATAGGCCTATAATTTATACAAATATGTTCCTTAAGGCAACAGCTACAGAACACTGCTCCTCATATGGATAAACGCTATGGATAAACATTAACGATTAACAGTGAAATGGACAGAGATAAAAAATACTGAGTACTCTTCTGCTAAAACCAGATCTAGCTAGCTAAGAATATGCATTTCATCAAAACTAAGAGGTACTATTCCTACCAAAAACAAATGTGCTGCCAGCAGAAAAGTTGTACTGATAATGTACCATCATATTTTAATTGAATCACAGTGGACTAGTTCTGCATTCCCCTTTGTACTTTAATCTAATACTTTTCAGCCTCTCTACGGAACTTTAACTTAAGTCCTATGGCATTAATTAAAGGGCCAGCACAGGCTTTTGCTGGTACAGCAGGACCTGGGGACTGGTAATTGCTTAATGGTACTGAGGCTTTCCCTCTCCTAGATATCCCACTGGAACTGCCCACCGGGTGGCAAAATAAAAGCTTGACAGGAAAAGTGCCTTGTTAGAAAATAAAAACTGCTGCCTCATGGGTCCAAAGATGGCTAGCAATAATAGGGCTTTTGTTTTGAAGCATGTATAATTCTGCGGGAGAGTTAACCCTGAGGGAGCTTTTTAAAGCATCTCTGGCTTCTGTTACTCCGTTATGTGAGTTTTTCTTTGTTGGTGGTTTTCACTTACCTATTATTATACGTCTGTTTCAAGAATACACCTTTACTTATAGTTTTCACTCACTCTGTAATCAGGCTAAGCCATAATATCCTGTTGTGTTTCTCCAAACAATTTTAAGTTGCCAACATTAATGACTACCCATTTTCACATAACTTGCAGTTGAAGGAAGGAAAGATTCCCCCACCTGCCCCTCCCCTGCTGGTCTTCTCCAGTCTTTATTTTTACAGAGATGCTTAAAAAAATCTGTCCAGACATGACCAAGCCAGGCAGTGTATCAAGGTAAGTCCGGGTAATCTGTGGGAATCGTGCCAGGTGCTGAAATTTGGCTGGCTTTGACAGGTTATTGCTTAACATGCACGGGTTTAACATGAATGCTTTTCTCACCCGAGGAAGCCATGAATATGGAAAAATTGGGGATTAGAATAGTGCCCGGTGAACATGTTGCAAAATCAAAGTGATTGAAAAGCTCATAGGCTCCGGACTCCCCGCGACCCGGTGGGATAAGCGGTTTGGAAAATGGATGGATGGATGAAAAGCTCATGTGGCTGTAAGTTAAAAAGCTAACGGTGGTGCTGGCCATCCAAGGTCATCATAGCTCTCTGGCTGCACCCACTAGAGACATGTGATCTGCTGGCCAATTAGAGCTGCTCACTGCCTACTAATTCTCATCACATCAAGCTACAGTTTGCTCTTCCATTATGTTTTACCTGGCTTGGAGTTACTGGTTATTGCTAATTAGTTCATTGTTAAGATTTATCAGGTAGCCCGTCCATACAGATAGAAAATTACTGAAACTTTTTTTGGAACCATGAAGCCTGAATATTTAACCGAATGTTTGAATTGTTTAAATTCAAACAATCCATGGGAAGGTTTCCCGAAGCAAAATGGTCTTAGGTGAGTGGCCAGACTAAGTGCGATTCCAATGACTCTTTTAATACCTCTCCAGGAGCAGGAATACTGGGGCCCACACTGGAGCCAGGCCTGGGGGCAGGTCGTCGGCGAGTGCCTGTTGGTCAGGCCTTCACCAATAGAGCCAAGCCAGGCACAACCCAAATGAGCTACTGTACATGGAATCGTTCTCCTACAGCAGCCCACCACCTACAGGAAAAGTCATAAGGGATGGGTGCATTGTGGATTGGGCCACAGTCGAAGGCAGGGGCCTTGGCAGACCGATCCGAGGTAAATAAAACTAGCTTTGGGGCCATGTAAAGTAACATCTGTGGTGGGAAAAGAGCCTGAGCTAGTGCAGGAGGTACAGAGCAGTAGCGGCTGGTGGTCTTTCAAACAGGGGAATCACATTTTAGGCCTTTTGACTAGACTCATTTTGAGGGTCTGATGTGAGACTTGCCACTTTTTCATACACAGCTTTGAAAGCCTCCTTTGCAAAGCAGGGAGACTCTCAATTCTTTGTTTGTAGTAAAGAACATCCATAGATCTCTGCTGCACAATGTCAAAGACCACATTAGTTTCTGAGATTTGTTCATATGTGTTCAACATGAAAACAAACTCAAAATTCTACACAGTCCTTAAGAAGCCTTTGGCAGCATTGATTGTGTCACATTCTACTATGGTTTTATCCACAATAATCTTTTCAAAACTCTGCAGGAGTCCATCATAGTTGTTTGCCACAGTGCCCACTATTCGTGACATAAAGCTCCACTGAGGAGGAGCATGTCTGGGCAACCGAGAACATCAAGCAGACTCGAGAAAAGATATTTAGAAAAAATGTGGCAAATCCAGAGAGAGATGCAAAAAATATTCTGAATTCAGACAAGCATTTTGTCCCCTGAGACAACACCAGGTTCAGTCTGTGTGCATAACAGTGCACAAACATTGCATTGGGGGTTATTGCTTTAACATTAGCCTGAAAACTGAGAGGAAGCCCTGACAGCAGCCCCATCATAGGTTACATACACAAGTTCTTCTTTGTACTTGCACCCCTGCATGTCTTCATTTAAAACGTCAAAGATAGACTGGGCATTTTGTCTCCCCCCCCCCCCAAGAAACATCCAAAAATGCAACAAATCCCTCCCGAATTTGACCTGCAGTACTGACATATCGAACTATGACAGACAGCTTTGATTTCATCAACAACAGTGGCTGCAATAACAGAAATCAAATCATTTTGAATGGAATGGGACATGCCAGAAAACACAGAAGATGACTGGAAGTATGTGGCCAAGAAAGAATCATATTTGGCTAATGTTTCAGTGAATTCTCTGTAATTCCCCCTGTTAGCAGATTCATTTCCCTCATCATGCCCTCTGAATGCCAGCTCTTGACAGCCAAGCAGTGAAGTAACATCAATTAGGCAGGTTTTTTTTTATCGTTTTATTGTGTTTTGCCACCTGAATGTGAACACTATCATTAATTGCATGTTCTACTCTGACCCTACCAAGACAAATTAACCATGCATGTGAGCACATGTGTTTTTATTTTTCTCATGTCTTTTGAATGCCCTGCCAAAGTTAGGCAGATCCCCAAACTTTAGTTTTGATCAAACACCTGGCCAGCAGAATATTCTCTCTGTGACAGCACTTCCAGTCAGCAAGCTCACCTTGTCGTACCAGGAGAGTTGAAAAGTCGGGTTCTTTTATCATAATGTATAATAGACATGGCTATAATGTGTTATACCTTTTTATAAACAGTTAAAGCCACATTTATAATTTTTTTGGAAGGGCACAAGTTCATAGAACAAGTTAAGGGATGCAAAAAAACAAAGAAATCCAGTGTACCTGGTAAAATGGCCAATAAATACAGTATTTTATCTTATCATTAAAGACTGCAGTGTGAGTGTCTTCTGTCTATAAAAATACTCAGGCATTTTTAACACTGAAATGCCAAGAAGATACACCAGCAGAAGATACACCAGACTAGACAAGAAAAACTCAAATGTGTAAGTCTACACAGCACATTCACTGATCTTACTGCCATGATCTTTACAGATCTTTACTGCTTCAATCTTTAAAGAGCTGTAATGTCTGCAAGAATAACTGATACTGATTCACTGAATATGTATTAGCTGGACTCTTCAACACTCATTTTTATGAGCTAAAATTGTAATTATATATTAATTAATACTATAACAACATATTTACCACAGCAAATTTATTTCTGTATCAAAACTCCAGCACTAGAGGTAATGTAATAATTTAAATGTTATCAAGTGAATTTTTGTGTTTTTAATATAAATGAATGTGCGTGTTTCTTGAACCCACATCCCCAGAGGCCAGTGTCTTGCCTGTTTGCGCTCTCCAGTGTCTCCACCTTCTTCCAGAGCTCACTGTTTTCTGACGTGTACGTCTCCACCCTGCAGGAGATGAGAGCATGCACAAGTTAATTCACATGTATCATATGCACAAGCTTGCAGAGGACCCCCATGGAATATAATTTTGTCAAACATACTTTTTTTCCAGGCATTCCACATACTCCTTCTTCTTTCTGCGGCTTTCCTGGGCTGATATCTGCAAGAAATTTGTTAAATGTGTCAACATGATCATTTCACAGAACAAGTGATGACAGAAGAAGACACAATATTGTCACTGGCAGGAGAGCTGATTCATGGCATCAGGTCCTTGGATGGTAAAAATGGTGCAGCCCTCCAGGGACAAGTCAAGACAGGTCAAGATTAAATAAATTTTGTCTCTTCTTATAGGACCAGGGACTCAGCAGTTCACAGAGACTTGAGGAGCCCTCTTGTGAACCTGGAGACCTTTGGTCATTAGTTCATTGAAAACAGGCTTTGCTGAGGTTTAAGGTGACACCTTGTTTTTGATCTTCCGGCGGACTCTCTTGAGTGCCTTTTCCTCAGTCTTGGTGAGGGGCAGCTTGTTCGGGACAGGGTAGCCCTCCGCTATCAGGGTTCTCTTCTCCTCCTCTGTCAACACCAGGGGCCCTGAGGTACCCTGTAATTTCTGTAAGCCAGAAGAATATGGCTCATTAGCGGCACTTCTGTGAGCAAGAAGCAGACCTGTATCAATAACCCAGCCAAATTTTATTAGACATGCCTGCTCTTCTTAGTTAGTGTTCCAGAGGAAAACAAATGCAAAATAAAGAAGGTATTGTGTAGGGAAAAAAAACAATCCTGGAAGGAAATAATCAAGAACAAATTTACCCACATAACTGGATACAAATAATAGTGCAAAACCGTTGCTATCCTTCTATATCACTGTTACAAATATGACCAGTGCCTAGAATCTTCTTGGAAACGATGAGTGGAGATGTTCATAGAAGTAATGAGGCTGAACAATTTACACCGCTGTAAGATGAAGTTTCAAATTAAGAAGGAACTTGTGACGTATTTTTGTTTAAGTTCATGGGACTAAAGGCTGTGAAGCTGCATGGAAGAGAGGGATTAGCACTACACTAACCAGCAGAGTTCGGGATAGAATAGAGGATGGACTCCATAATCCCAGTCTATGGAGTCCATCCTCTAACTTATACCGGTCCGACAAACACTACTCCCCAGCAGCCTGTCCTGACACACACATAAATAAACTTGAAAAAAGACTATTACTGGAAAAAGAGGTTTGATTCCTCATATCTTCTCCTTTTTCCTGGATTGTCTTTTATAACAAGCTGTCAGTCAAGGGCTCTTGGAATCATCCTAACCCCCCCCCCCTTTATGGCGTCTCTGACTGCTAGTATGGCGGGAGCCACGGGTCCCATTCTGGCTCATTTCAAGATGGCTACTGGGTGCATGATGGGTGCAGATACTTCATTAGGATCACCAGGGCAGCAGACAGAAGGAGACCCAGGCAGACCCCGGTGAGCTCAGCCGCTAGCAGTGTTTCTAGGGTTTGCCTTCGGATGGCAATGGGAGTCCCCTGGCCTGTACTCTGACTGCTCAGCATACAGGGATGGGATAGCCTATTATCGTATGGCTACCCGCCTCTTAAACAGAGCCAAATGCCTGGTTGCAAATCATTACGTTAGATTAGATAATATTTCATTCACCCCAAGGAAGTCCATGGTATAGCTCTCATAGTGAAAGACATTCATTACATCCATGTGCCAAACCCATGTTTGAAGACCCGCATTTGAAGCCACTGTTTGATGATAAGCAGCCAACACTCAGGAAAACACTGAAAAGATCATAGTTACGGTTCTAGTGGTGGATGACACTGCAGGGACGACACACATACATGGGGGGCCGTAAGGAGGGGGGATGTTGAAATGGCAGTGGAGGTGCGAGGCTGTAGGCGTGCCGGGCTGGGCGGGGGCAGGGAACGGGGGCTCTGCGAGCCGTCGCTGTCGCTGCTGTGGCTGCTGGGAGGGGTGGGAGGGAGCTGCAGCCGTTCATCTGTCAAAAAGGGCAAAGGTTAGAGGTCATCACAACTGGATAGTTGGATGTTCCTAATAAAAACTTTGCAATACTGCCACCCTATTCCGGACACCTGGCTGAGCAGGTACACTATATAGACAAATGTATTTTGACGCCTGGTCATTACACCTAGAGGAACTTTTATGACATCCCATTCTAAATCTATAGACATCAACAAAGAGTTGGACCTCAGTTTGCAGCTACAGCAGTCATGTCGAAAAAGAAAAGGGCCATCCTCAAACTGGTCCCACAAAGTTGGAAGCATAGCATTGTTCAAAATGCCTTGGTATGCATTCGGTGGTATGCACATGGCTGAACGAATAAGAACTTGACTGGCCCGCACAGAGCATTCACCTCAACCCCATTGGACATACTTTTGGGACGAACTAGAACGGAGATGGCGAGCCAAACCTTCACGTCCAACATCATGTTCTTCCGGATGAATCGGCACAGACACACTCCAAAATCTTATGGAAAACTTTCCCAGAAGACTGGCAGCTGTTATAGCTACAAAAGGGGGACCCACTCAATATTGATGCCCATGGATTTAGAATGGAAGGTCATATAGGTTACTGTGGGTGTAATGGCCAGGTGTCCCAATACTTTTGCCCATATAGTGTAGCTTGGCTGGGTACAAGCATGCGGACCCAAAGGAGGCAGGCCAAACACCATCTGATGTGAATGAGTGCTCCCAGTGCAGAGACAGGGGGGTAGAAGCCTGCAAAGGTTTGTAATTTGAAAGCTCACAGCAGCTTAAAAAACAATAACCATTTATAATTATGCTGAGAATTAAAATAGAAAGAGCTACAAGAGCTAAAAATTACACAGAGCTAAAAATTACACTTCTGCTGTGTGCTCAGTCACCCAAAGGAACAAGACGCATTCTCATCTAAGGAGGCTCCTGCAGGCTCAAAGGAGAGACCTGTAAGGACATGAGGCAAGCATCTTCCCATGCTGGGATTTCTCTGTAATTCTCCCTTTTCATCTTTAAGCTGCAGCTACCAGGCTTAAGAAGGCACACTGACGAGGGGGCCTCCTCTGGGTGTGAAATGCAATTAAGGAGCCAGGTGCTGGCACAGAAGAAGTGAACGCAGGCACAGAATAACGGCAGAGAGAGCTGGTGAGTCCCCACTGCACTCGGATCTGTTTACTTTCACTGGGTCGCTTTGGGTCAGTGGAGCACGAAAAACACCTGGGGAAAAAATCAAGCCATTTTCAGATCGGCTGTCTAGAAAAGTGCCTGGCTCTCTGGGCTCCCACGTTTGCTGCAAATCTGGCGCATCATGAAAGAACTCACTTCAAATTCTGTGGAACCGATTGGGAGCATTTACGCAAAGAAATTTTGGATTCAAACATTAATCATTAATCCAGCATCTGAGCTCAAAGATAAGGAGCGGGAAGCCTGACAGCCACCAGGATCTGGTGTTGTTCCAGAAGTGCACTGACCTGAAGTGGCACTGTTGAGCTGATGGGCGTCTCGGGGCTCCGTCTTTATCATAGGCATGGTATGGACATCTTTGAAGGCCTGAAGAAGAACAAGAAGATCTCACTCCACCCAAAGAACCAGTGGCTTATAGTCTAGCAAACACAGAAGTACATAAAAACACCAGACATCATCTTTCCTGCTGCCTCATGATCGCTAACGAGCAGACCTGGAGTTAATGCATAAGGAAGGAGCCTTCTTACAGATCACCATCTGCTAGCCGTCGGCAGAAACGGGGGTGGCTGTTTAAATCCCAGGCTATGGCAAACGACTTCAAGAGTAAACACAGCTGAAGATTGCAGTAAACTATTTACACAGTACATGCAGGGTGTGATCCATCTCATCACATGGAGCTTGGACCAAGGCCAGTTTGCCATCAGAACTGGTTTTCAGAACTCTCCCTGACTGTATCCCACCAGCACAGCAAATAAAAAAGGAAGATGCGATATATAAAGACCCCTACACACTCTCCCCACCTTTCAAAACTTTACAATGTGTTTCGGCAAAGTTTACAAAAACATCCATCAAGTGGCTTTTGTGCTAATGACATCAAATGTCTCAGGCTGCCCTTCTCTTCGTTACCACTAGGCGGTGCTGCTTACATTTTGGTGCAATTTGCCTCAAAATTTGATCATTTCCAGATATTCACCTATACATCGTATCCCCATAGTTTGAAAATCTGTTAAATACTTTCTGAATTAAGGAGAATGCCAATGAGAAAGTTTCTGAGATGGCAGCAAACCAGCCCCACAAACAAATGTACTCCAAGTCTGGGAAATACAATAACAATAATAATTGATTCCTCTTGGGAAATAGTCTTTCACACCTTCCTCAACTTGCTCCTTGCAGAGCCACCTGTTGGGGCACCCAGGGAGCTAGGGGTTAAGGGCCTTGCTCACGGATTCATAAACATAGTGAGGCTGGGTTTGAACCAGCAACCTTCTGATTACAGACGCAAAGGCTTAGCCCAGTAAACCACATAATGGGTATACACATTACCCTCTGGAAAATACACCAGTAGTTACCATGAATGTATTTGAAGTCAGAACATGATATTCTTAATAATTTTACTATTATTAGCAAAAACAAATAAAATCATTTGGTTCTGAAGCTTTTTATATGAGACTACATGAAAAGACAGACTTTGTAGTACATAGTCTCAGTGGATTGATTGAATTTCTTCAGCAAACTATTCTGTGAAGAAAATCACATATGAAATAATGTTTACCTGAGTTTCAATAAAAGTAATAACCTCCTCAAAGCTCTGTAGGGTAAATGATCCAGGTGCTCATGTCGCAATTATGCGGAGAATCATAAGATATGTAATGTATTTATATGTGGGAGACATGGGGAGAGAAATATATGGAACCTTGAATTGACTGTTCTATCTGAGCTACCATGGCCTGTAAAGGCTGGAGACAGTGGTCTTTTATTCCATTTTCTCAGAGCTATTGTTTTCATCTATACTGATTCCATATACAAGATGGTGGAACATCTAGGCTTCAACCTTCCAAGAACAGATGCACCAAACGTCCTGCTGGACATCTGTAACCATATTCTTCGCGAGCCAGAATCCTACAGATTTTCTCACAATCATGATAAATAACATCGACACATTGGTCTTTAGTCATATTCATGTAATATATGTAAAAGTCAGCAGCTTCAACTTCTGTGACCTACTTGAACCTCTCCAAATGAGACCCGAAGACTCCTGCTACAGTGAGAAAGAGCAATGTCGAGTCACTTACTGACTAGCTGAAAATCTTACCGTGTCCTCAGTGTGTGACCTCCGTGATGGAGGGGCCAGCACAAGTGGCTCTGCAGGGTGGGTCGGGGTGGGAGAGGGGCATGGCAGCCTGGGCTCCTGTTTCACCAGGATGGCTGTTAGGTCTTGGCTGAAGGACCACATACTTTCTGATTTTGAAGGAACATGAAAATAAACCAACATGAGCCTGATCCAATACGGAAATCCAGAGTCAGACCATATTTAACAGAAAGAATGTACATTGGAATTTGTAATGCTATTGCTTAGGACCAACGATCTTGAGATGTTTTTGGTAACACTGTAAATAGAGTTCTTGCTTTTCTGTAAGGAAACAAGCATAGTGACTAGTATAAAGCACTGATGATCACCAGTGCTGTTGTTCAGCTGATAACTTCTCAGGACAGTTTGATGACTCAGCATCAAGCGATTATAAAACCTCTGAAGGTGTTTGGTGGGGGGTGTAGTTAATCAGCAGGTGACTCATACAACCACTTCAGAAGGAGCACTGCTTTACAGCCACAAGCTAATGAGGCAGGGGCTTGCCCTACCATTGCCATAAACCCCAAACTGCCAGCGAGCCTGCTTCCCACTATGAGCTTGGGCTCCATCTGGTTTAGCCAAATCAGCAAAAACAGCCTGCAGCCAGCCATCCTCATTAGTGTTGAGCTTTGGTTTCCATCTGTCTGTGCCACTGCAACTCAATCAATAAAATATTAAGGGGGTTTGTAAATAACGAAAGGGCCGGATTTTACATGCAGAGCCTAAACAAAGCCAGTTTTGATGTGGGTATATTAGTGGTGATGGGGGGAGAAACTGCATAAGACATTCTGTTTCCAAAACTGGAGGAGATGGATCCATTTCTTGCAGGTGTGATATTGTTTGCAATCAGTTGACAGCTCCAGATTCTGCTAGTTCACAGACTGCCCGGGTAACTGTATTCCCTGGAATTTGGTTTTAGCCATGGTCCACCACCCCAGCAAAACTATTGCTTGTTAAATGATAACTCAAAAACTGTTTGATGGATTTTTTCAAACTTTGCACAGGCATTTTATGGGTGAGGAACTGGAACTGATTCAATTTTGAGACAGACTGCCCCAAAACTGAAGTAGCGCTACATAATGATAACAAAGGGAAGGCCAGCTTTGACACTTGATTTGGTCATCATGGCAACTGAAAAAATATTCAGCCAATCATTTTCAACCCTTGCAGGCATTCTGTATGCATGAAGATCTGGACCTGTTCAAATTTTGTGACAAATCACCACAAAACAAGCAATGGCGAATAGTGACATTATATTGTAAATAGTGACATTATATTGCAAAATTGCCCTGTTTTGAAAAATAAAATGCTGTCTCTGCTTTTGAATCAATATCATACACGATTGGCCTTGTGAAGTGGCACAGTGGTGCAGTGGTTAACACTATTGCTTACCACCTCTGGGACCAGGGTTTGAGTGTCCTCCATGACTCCGTGTGTGGAGTTTGCATGTTCTCCCTGTGTCATCATGGGGTTTCCACTATGTACTCGAGTTTCCCCCCCATGATCCAAAAATATGCTGAAGTTACCTGGAGTTACCAAATTGTCTGTGGGTCCACATGTGTGAGTGGACCCTGCAATGGGTTTGTGGCCCATCCTAGATTGTACCCTGCCTTGTGACAATGACCCAGAATTGGAGAGTTACAGAAAAAGGATGGTGATGGATTAACCATAAGATTCTGAAAAGGTTGATTAATGCAATTTAATTCTTCACTGATCAGGAGCTGGCATTTAGGGGACACGATGAGGCTGAAAACTCTGACATCAAAAGAAACTATAGATATGCTTTCCTGCTATGACAATTTTCTGTTGTGTGTTTGTGTTGTGATGTAATGTACGGTAAAACAGTAATTCCATAGAATTCGTAAAAGTTTGTTAGTGCAAGTGTCAGGTCGAGCAGAATAAAATCAATTTCATTGAGAAACATATTATGCATTATTACAAAGATCTGAGCGAATAAATTGTACTACTGTAAAACTCATAGAATTTGTCCATTTAACTCCATGTTTTGGCTTTGTGGGAGCGTTTTTTTATGGAAGAACACAAATAACCAAAACCTGAAATTTAATCAAGCTAAATATTAATTCAAGGCCTTGAAAGAACAAACTGAGAACACAAAAAATAAATCATGGGCACATTTTAGGAATGTCATCTTGTTTTAGTTTTTGTCCGTGGGTCTTCCAGGGATTCGTGTTTACCTAGTGTATCTGTTACAGTGCTTACTGTTATGTCATGGAAACTGTTGGTCATAGTGCAAATGGGGAATACACTGAATACAAATATTTATACATATAAAAAATATGAATGATATAAATGACACTGTAAGACATGGACATTACACAAAGAAATACAGGTAACCAACTGATTGGTTGCGAAATATTGTGCAAATTGGCGAATAAGTGGAATGTGCAAAAAAAAGGTCTAGTTTTAGAGTTATGTATCACAGAATAACGCAAACTTGTGCACCGAGATAACCCAGTGCTGTGAAGGTGACCATGCTAAATGACACCATGGAAAGCACCCATACACATGCAGAATTGAGAATGAGGAACCAACCTGTTGGGATTTTATATAGCTCTACGCTGGGGACAGTGCACTGCCCTAGTGGTTTTCACTTTCCAGGCCAGCAATTAAGAATAGAGCATCATACCTGCAGGGCTGTGCGCCCTAGTTCAAACACAGGGAGTTTGGTGAATTAGCTGCCCCAAATATCCCAAGGTGAGTGACTGTGGATGAGTGTGTACCCAGTGATAGACTGCCATCCCCAGAAGATCTTCCAAGAAAAGACTCCAGGGTTTCTACAATATTGCACTGAACAAGAGATAATGGAAAATGTATGTATGTATGTATGTATGGATGGATGTATGTATGTATGGATGGATGGATGGAAAGATGGAGGGATGTATGTTGGAATCCATAAGGTTTTTCCAGAATGGGAACAACAAACAAGCAAAAAGATGCCATGTTAGTGATCACACTTCACTTGAGCATCCTCAAATGGGCTTTGAAGTTTCTATTATAGTTTTCATGGCCATTTCGCTGTAAATGCAATGGCCTCTTCCTCACAGTCAGACCTGGAAAGAGTGATCATTAGCAGCTTCTCTGAACACTATTAGGGGGGGAAACGGCAGGGAGGGGCCCTGGGTTTGATCTTTGCAAGGCCATAAAGCAGCAGGGTTCTGTGTGTGCTGACCCTGTCTTGTTTGTGCCAGCACATTCAGCCATAGGCTCTAAGGCAGAGAAATGCTGAGAAGAATCCCACAGTCATACCTGAGCCTCAAAAACTTATGGAAATCACACTCCCCACAGGCTTACACTATGGCAAACACCGAAAACCACTCCTCAGAATCTGACTCTGCTTTGGACAGCTTGTGATCATTGCTCAGTGAAGGGAAAATTATTTCATAAAGCCTCACTGTTGTCTAACAAAGGGTTTCTTGTAACATGTATGTGTTAAATCAAGTCCTGAAAATGAATTCAGGCACTCACATTTGATCTCTCACTACCCCTCTCGGCTCTAGTTTGGTGTGACATAACCCTTCCAATAGCTCCAGCCTCCGCTTAACCCAGTGTGTTTTCCATCTGAATGGATGCCCGAGAGCATCTGAGGCTGAAAGCAAATCCCAAATCCCTCTTATTGATGCCTTTTTTCCTGCCTGGTTCTGGAGCCAGGTAAGGAAATAGACACACTTTTTGCCAGGCGGACATGGAGCTACAGGGGGGCATGGCCGCTGATGTGCCAGTGGGTGCATGTGCTGTGTGTGTCCATGTGAGTACTGTGTGAGTGCAATGTGAGTGCCTTGTGTTTGCTGAGTGAGTGCCATGTGAGTGCCATGTGTGTGCCGTGTGTGTGCCGTGTGTGTGCCGTGTATGTGTCATGTGAGTGCCGTGTAAGTGCCTTGTGTGTGCCGAGTGAGTGCTGTGTGAGTGCTTTGTGTGTGCTGAGTAGGTCCCCTGTGAGTGCCTTGTGTTTGCTGAGTGAGTGCCATGTGAGTGCCATGTGTGTGCCGTGTGTGTGCCGTGTATGTGCCATGTGAGTGCCGTGTAAGTGCCTTGTGTGTCCCGAGTGAGTGCCGTGTGAGTTCCTTGTGTGTGCTGAGTAGGTTCCCTCTGAGTGCCTTGTGTTTGCTGAGTGACTGCCATGTGAGTGCCTTGTCTATACTAAGTGAGTGTCATGTGAGTGCCGTGTGAGTGCCTTGTGTGTGCTGAGTGAGTGCCATGTGTGTGCCTTGTGTATGCTGTGTGAGTGTCATGTGAGTACCATGTCTGTGCTGTGTGAGTGCCATGTGAGTGCCTTGTGTATGCTGAATGAGTGCCATGTGTGTGGCGTGTGTGTGCTGTGTGAGTGCCACGTGTGGGGTGTGAATGGTGTGTGTGGTGTGTAAGTACTGCATGTGTGGTTTATCAGTGCTGTGTGAATGATATGTATGCATCCGAGCATGTGACATGTGGGTGCCGTGTGTGTCTATGTGAATAATGAGTGTGTGTTGGCTTTGTTCCCGGCATTCCCTGACCGCTTCCTTCTTGCTGTCGGAGCAGCAAGCTCAGTCGGAAACTCTGCAGAGTTCCAGGAGACAGGACATGAGAGAGTGCATTAGGAAACTCTGGCGGGACTGGGCAGAGCACTCAGGGAAAGCCACGACATGGTGAGAGTGAGGTACATGTGGAGAAGGTTTGAGAATGACCTCACATTCACTTTACTCCACTCACTTGCTTACTCACATGCTCAGATAACGAGTGTGCAGTGAAAGCTGGAACTGCTGAGGGATGTATCAGTAAGGGGCAAACTGCGAACACAGACAGAGGGGAATACAGATGGCCAATAACCTGCTTCCTCGTCCATCTTGATTGGCACAGAAGGGCTCTGTGGGGCAGAGTCTCCACTCAAGGAGTAACTGTGCTCAGCCTGGATGTCAGGATTGGGTGGATCCAGCTCCATGTCCAGCAGGGGATTCCTCTCTGCCAGCAGGTGATCATCGAAGAAACTGCTGAAGAGCTCATTGGAGAAGTCCTCCATGTGCTGCGAGAAGTGCTGCAAGACCCAAAAGGCACATTCTTATGGTAAAACACTCCCTGTGAACCAAAAGGACCCCTCACACATCAGCAGGATGATACGCCACAGAAATCAGCTGCAGAATGTGCAGCTCAGTCGCTGCCATTACAAATGGAAGTTTTCAACAATTCTACATGGAGCAGTAACCAAAAAAACAATGACATATTATGACCTCTCTCTACATTTAAGGAAAATTAACTTCATATTCTGAGCAATTCTGAGGATTGTGGAAATACTGGGAAGCAATACTCACATAAATCGAATATTAATCCAAATATTTGATTTTGCACAAGTAAAATGTCCTTGGAAACCTGTAATGCATATGGTTTTAGTTGAAGTGTAGTACTTGGCCATCTAGTGTAAGGCATCGTTTTCATGACTAATCTAATTTAGCCAATCTCCATGTTTCATTAATTATTCATGTTAGTAATGGAGTGCTGGGAGGTGCACAGGATTGGATTCCAGTTTCAATCATGTACCTTTTTACCACACTCACAAAACCACCACGTGCTGAGCCTCAAACAGGAAGCCAAGGGCTTAGGGAAAACCGTGCTGGACGGGGAGGCAGTACAGGGCAAAGCACCTAAGCAACCACCTTCAGGGAGGAGCAATGCCACCAAGTCGCCTGGAGCACAGGCCAGGGTAGAGTCAATGCACACCAGTGTGTGGTCCTGAATAAGCTGCTCTGTCCATTAGTGTGCTAGTTATTATATGCATTTATGATTACAGTGCAGAATGATCTGGATCACGTCATGTTGTGTTATCACAGAATAAACTAAACTAAAAAATGTGATCAAAAAGACATTTTTATTTTAAATGGATATTGCACATATTGTATGGTTAAATAGTACTTGATTTTTTTAAACGTCACGTGTAAAGGAAACATAACACTGCACCAAAATTGCTTATCACTACAAGTAATATTCCTGTTTATTCATTCGTAATGTCCCTATAAAAATGCATCAAAATATCAGCTTACTCACAGCTTGCTTCTTACACACATCTTACTTCTAGCAGGGTCTAGCCAGTAAGTGTAGTTTTGGCAGCATTACGTTAAGTGAGATATGTTAAAATACAAAAGCACAAGAGAAAAATCAAGGCGCCATGTAAGAATATATCATCCACTCAGGAAATGAATGTCTGATCAGAGCTACTAATGAAAATAAACATTATAGCCTAACCTTTAATTAAGCCATCCACTTAGAATCTTTTACTAAATTTTGGGAGATTAAGAAATAAGGTTAAAAAAGGTGGAGCTGTGCTTTGGTAAGGTGACATTTGGACATAAGGAGGCGGAGCTGAATGCTGCCGGGTTTTGACTATATTTAAACCCTGGGTCTGAGACAAGAAAATCAAAATGTAGATCCATTAATGTTGGCTCCTGAATTTAAGCACCCCCCGATTAAAAGAAAAAAAAAAACATATATTTAATTTTCCCTTGACATGCAGGAGAATGAATTGCTGTTATTTGTGAGGACAGCTGCTGATGGGGCAGTCATAAAATTAAAGAACTGGACCAAGGGAACAATCAGCCGCTTGTTTGCAAATAGCATTTAATAAAACCACAGATGATTCCAGTGAGGGCCCTCTTAGCCATTTAAATGTCAGAATCAATCAAAAGTCCATTTCTCAAACATAGCAGTGACACCACATATCCTGAGCTTGTTAATAAGTGACTCTCTAGCTCTAAAAAAAAAATGAAGCTGCTCTTTAGATGGACCATGGCATCATAAACTAAACATTGTTTCTGCTATAGCTGACACAGTCAAGTGAAGCCCACACCCCTAACGGAGCAGCAGAGAAGGAGCTTAGGAGGAGGAGGTGTCTTGATGTTTTTATCCATTCTCACTAAAGATACAGGTAATTTGATATATTTAAACAGATGGCTTTCCCTTTGAAAATGGAATAAAGGCTAAGCCAGGAGTGACCATGTGGAAAAGCATCCACGGGTGTCCACCTTGTGTGCCTGCTATGGCATCTTTTTCCACTTTCAGGTGTTTGGCGTTACGTTCTGAGTCAGATACATCGATGCATTCCTCCAGCAAGCGTTACTCCACGTCACTCTCAAGGGAGGCAAGCTAAGATGTAACAGGGAGCGTGGTCACATAGAGGCGAACCAGTACAGCCAAAAGTGGAGAGCGAGGCTGTTTCAGGAAATAGGAGCTTAGGCGATTGTTCTCTTAATATTTACTGAGCGTGCGCATCAGTAGTGGGCAGGCTGCAGGCAGAGAGCGGGGCTTCTTTGCAGAAGGAGGTGCTACAGGTATTCACATCCTGCTGAGGATGCACACTTGTGTGAGTCCTGCAGGTGCTGCCCTGCAGGTGTCCACCTGCCCAATCAGGATGAGCAGTTGCCCTTGGCCTTACCATTTCACCCAGTAGAGCTCACAGAAACCAATTTACATCCAGCATTTCATACCCATCATGTACCATGTACTCTGCAGTGCAGCAATGAGTCTTTAACTGTCAGAGTAGAACGTTTACAACTCCTGAATCTGCATTGCTGACAGAACCCTAAAAATTATGATTTTGCCCATATGGCATTTTATTAAAAACATGCCAGCAAGGAAGGAGGAAATGTGGCTATTCACTAAATACAATAGGAGCACCTCCAAGCACAGGATCACCTTTCAAGCTGCTGGAACAGTACAAAACTGAACCAATTGGTATGCTTAACTGGTAAATAGTAGGTTTTTATGGCTACACCCAAAGACCGCGTGTCAGAGGAAACTTTTGCAGATCCTGTTCCCCAAAAAGAAGGTCCTCTGTCGCCCTTTAGGGCTATTCACCAAATCTGAACAGGTATAAGTTAATATGAAATGGGAGAATGGCAAAAACATTAGTCAGCTTGTAGAAAACAACCAAAAAACAAAGAGGAGCACAGGTTTCAATTCAGTGGCCCAGCTTTATAAAGGACTCTCTGTGGATCTGCTCTTTCATGGCAATTGGTGAGTCTGCATTTCATACAAATCAAATGATGAGAAAATCTAATCATAATGTTGTGACTTAAATTGTACAAAGTTTTCCATATTTCACGTATGAAACCCTTTACCCAAACCCCGGAAGCTGCTGCCGTGTTATATTTCAGCAGAATGTACTTAAAAAAAAGTAGGGGCTCCCCTTATAATTCTGCTGGCTCCATTCCCAGGGCACGCTGCTAGCAATTAAACAGGAAGGAAGTAAACACATTAAAGCCCATATTCTGTGCAGACAGAACTGCTCAGCCCACAACCCCCAAAATAACAGTGCAGAGGCTCTTGGCCGGCAGGGGTGGCCATCAGTATGTTTCGCAGACTGGGGGAGGGGGTGCTACCCAATCAGTTCATTTAGCCAATGGAGGGGCACCCCATGGAAAATTTAACACTATTTTAAAATTTTAATAAACATACCCAGAAAATGATCTCTCTGGTGTCTGAAGAGGTGGTTAGTTACTAGGTGAGAAATAATTATCTTGAGGTTAGTGGGTGGAGGAGGACTGCAGGAGTCCTAGCCGTTACCCCCACAGGAGGACATCAAGTGGTAGCCTTCCAGGGGGAAGCCAAGAGGAGTGGGAGAAGCTGCCTCTCTGGGCTCCTGGAAATCCAATTTAGACGCTTTGAGCCTCGGCTGCAGAAGCTTATTGTTGAAGGAAGGCTCCCCCCCACCCCCAGAACGCTCAGGATATAAAATTACAGCTTGTTTTCACTAAAATCACCATATCAAGAGTTTTCCATTAAAGGCATCCAAGACTTTACCAAAGGCACATGTGAGTAACTGAGGCATGATGGGAAAGAAAGCATTCATTCTTATTCTGAAAGTCATGGACAGCTCAATGTATAGCCCAGCAGCAACCCAAACCCAAGCGCAGCTAATATGCTATAAAAAACAGCATACTTTCCATGAGGCTAAATGCAAAGGAGGTCAGTCTCAGGCTGACTAACCGCTTTCACTTGCTGCTGGGTGCCGACTGGTGTGAGATTTATCACACAGCTGGGACATTTCCACCCCCATCACCTTCAGCTGGCAAAAAGAGTGATCCTTGCATGTTTTATTGCAGCAGAGTCGAGTATTTGTCTCAAATGTTTACACAGCGATATCAGTGTTGTCTTTTATAAATTCTTGGGCAAATATAAGAAAGGCACAGGCGATAATAGGTTTATACATGTGGAAGAAACCATCTGGGTGCTTTTAAAATCAAATAACAGCAGTTTGCCTGTTTGCATTTAAGGCTGTAAACTAAGGCATAATTATATTCTGTCCTTTAATTTTGCATCGTGATACTATGTCTTCAAACAAAATACAGTGGTTACTTAGCCTTATGCTATTTCGTCATGCATGGAAATCTTTGGTAACCACACCTGGGGGTCACATGGCAAAAATGTTTGGGATTTTAAAGACAAAGACAAATAAACCCAAGCCATATTTCTGCTGCACACACAGCCAGCATGAGTGGCTGCTGTGTTTGACACAGAGCAAAAACCCACATTCCTCCAATCAGCCCGGTGGCGTCCTGACCAATGGGAAAGCAGCAAGCAGACTGACCAGCCCCTTCAGCAGTTGCATATGAGCAAACTGGAGTGCAAGGTTTGCATGGAGGAGCGGCAGAGGTCTGGGCTGTGGGAAGGAAAACGCTTTATTTATGGAGGGAAAAAAACATGCAGGACGGTGCAACTGAAAAAATATGAGGGAGTAAGAATGCCAGTAAAGTTTAACAACCTACACTTAGCCTGTGTGACTGTCTGTAATTTCTGTGAAACAGACAGGGGAAAAGCAAGAAAGAGTAGGCGATTCTGGGTCACTTAATGTAAGGCTACTAATAAGTGAAAAGAAGTGTGCCTTACCAATTTAACTCCCTTTAACATTGATTTGGTGAAAAACATATTAACTAAGTAAAACAGAGGCAGAGAGCATATATATATTTATTTACATTTAATATTGGGAATAAGAACCACTTGCTCTCCCCAGACAGGAAAAGAGCAAACAACTTCGAGGCCACCTGACCTAATGATGTACTTAGCGTGCACACGCATATGATGTGGCTTTTTTCCACAGTACAATTTTGTCACCAACTCACAACCCTGCCACCTACTTTTTACAACCCAAGTCACATCCATGCATGCTGCTGCATCATACGGGCTTGGAAGTCAGATGTCAGATGGCCGAGGAGGGTTCTCGGGGGGGGGCAACTCAGTATAGATTACTGACTGGGAAGCAAGGGGGTGGGGGGTGGTCAGTAAATTATTGTGAATTTTATGTAATTGTCTGTTATCAAAATGGACGCTCAGTAAGATTTTCTGACTTGGGGGTGGGGGGCATCCTCCTTGGTAATTTTTGTAGTAGGAACCCCCCCTGCTGGGAATGTACTGTGCACCTCCTACTGTCAGATGCTTTCTGATGCCTCTCATTCATGGGCCAGCCTTGCCAGAAACAATGCCCTGCATTCCTTAACTCCCAATGTTCCTTCTTTTGAAATATGCCAAGCTCGTGGCTTCTTGGACTGTGTCGCCCTGGGGGACTAACACTGATACTACAGGAAGCTCCAGAAGAATGGCACGGCAGGCCCTTCGCACGTGCCGCGTTCCAGCCACCTGGCTCAGAACTGTGGCTTGCTGTAAGTCTCTCACGAGCCCAACTGACTGGAGTGTACGGAAGCCTGGTCCATGCCGACCCGTCTACCGCTGATGACCAGCCACGGTTTGTAGGGCTGTAATTTCACGCCCTGTGTGTGCAGACAGCGCCTGAATCTGCTGTGACAGCTCTGCTCGCCATTTGCATCCATTGAATGGGGCCAGTAGAAAAAGCACTCCTCTCCTATTTGTAGGACATACTAGGGTCTGTAATTTACCCACAGTGCTTAGAGACTATTGCATGCAGAGTCGCCGTAAAGCTGGCATCTAAGCTTAGGGTCACAGGGAACACTCACAGCTGATTTCTGACTTTAACCATGTTTAGCAAACTCAAATCACTTAAGAAAATGTAGCAGTTCAACTCATAATGTCAAGTAAGTGAATTGCCTTGTTCCCATGCAAACTACTTCAGGAAAGGTGTCATAAAATTTTCTCACTACCAGCTTATTTTGAGACTTCACATCAGAAGGAGGGAAAAACTCCAGTATAATTGTGACGCTTGACCCTTGGACTCCTGTTGAGTTGCAGGAAACCTGGCCAAGCTGAAACCCATATGAAAGTTATAGAACTGCTGCAAAACTACAGAAAAACCAGCATACACAGAAAGTGTATTTATAAAATGAGATATGTACCAGTTTGCCAGTCCATAATGACACGGCAAATCAGTAATGATATTGGACTTTGTTATGTCATTAGGCTGTTGTGAACTCCAGTATGTGCTTCCATCTGCGGTCTGGGTCCTTCAGACACCCAACAATCCACCTGCTCCTCTCATCCGCATCCTCATCTCTACTGGTTTCTTGGTTCTTACAACAAAAAATAGGAAATCCTAGTGAACAAAGCTGCTTTTTCTCTGGCTAAAATCCACAGCACAAAAACGACAATTGTTTTCACAAAGATATCTACAGAAATTCTGTTTAGAAGAAATTTGTCTTAACATTGAATCTTCTGAGTCTTTTGGAAGTTCTAAACCCACTGTGTGGGAGGCTAAAACTATACCTACATTTTTGGTATGGTCTGCCGGTGTACCCCATCTCTCCTCTACAATTCCAGAGGCTGCCAGTCTTGTACACCTCAACTGTTTCTGCTCAATCAACTTATACACTATACACTTATGTGAGCAAGAGATATTGCCATCAGCCTGTAGGCCAGTCCTAAGAGAAAACACTCAGCTGTAAAGTATGGGTGTAATGGTACACAAAACAGTACAAAAGGAAAGGGGGAAAAGTAACAAAACAAAAATAGTTTATTTTTTTCTTTTTTAAATAGTGGGTTACTGAACAAAGTATGACTGTCTGTCTTAAACAAAAAACTCAATTGTCAAATGTCAATACTGCTGCAACCCACTATTAAAAAAGTAAAATTTACTTAAAAGTAAATCAACATAAATATTTAAACATAAATAAATAAAAATTAAATAAATATCCATTAAGGTGCACATTTAGAAAATTAACTGTACCTGACCTGTATCGTATTCAAATTAGCAGCTTTCAGCTTCATATTTACATTGTGCAACACAAATATTGTTTCTAAAACACAATGTGCAAAAAAATAAATATCCATTATGATGCAGCAAAAAAATACCTGTACTGTACAAGTAATAGTGGAGGGTCTTCAAGTACTGGTTTATCAGTGTTCACCGTAACTATGCGCGCATGCATAGCGGCGCGGCTTCATCTGCCCCTTTCCGAACGTGACTCGGGAAACACACAAACACACAAAGCTTCCGCATTTGCCACATTTGTTCCGTACAGATGCATACCAAACCAAAGGACCCATACCAAATACTTGTACCGTTACACTCCTACTGTAAAGAAAACTACAGAAACAAGTAAGAACTTTATGTGAACAACAATTTAATGACCAGGATGCAGGAATTTCAAGAGATACACAGGCAGTGCCAGGGGGGGGTCTTACATTTTTTATGTTAACGTCAGTCATATGTACAGTCACCGTGTCATGATGCATTACAGTTTCTGGGCTAAGCCCTGGATATCCTCAGACCCAAAAACTGCCACTGCTGTCCTAAGCAGGAATTTATATTTATGAGACAAGCTGACACAAGGGGAGTATATCATTATAACTCATCAGTTATCAGAGTTAGGTAATATTCCTGGGACCATTATGCAGTAGGATGCTGCTATTTTCTGCTACTGGTAGCTCATTTAATCAGCATGTTGACATAACAGCAGAACCACCATGGATATCATTCATGAAGGTCTCCTCCTGTGAAACACTCACAAACCTCCACCTGTCTCTTAATAATCGTACATAGATCTTTTATAATTGAAAAGAATTCACCCATCACTTTCGGTATAAAAATCCACAATAAGCCCTCTGTGCTGAGACCTGGCACCTGAAATAGTGTGACGTCTAATCAGTGGTAACTGTTTAAATGCCAAGCGCTGTAATTACACAGCAGGAAGCCGGATACACAAAGGCTTCACCTGAACAAACAGGCAAAAAAGGGCAAAAAAACTGCACAGAAACAAGATGGCCACTTCACCACCAAACAATTTATCATTTCATTACTGTCAGTTTGTTCCATGGCTTTGCCTAAATCCCTCTGCACTACCTGCATTAATGTAGTGAATGCAAGCTGGTAGCAGAGACAACTCACCAGAACATAACAAGTGTTATAACAATACTGTTGTTTCATGGTCCCTGTGTGATTGGCTTGGAAATATCGGATGGTTTCCTGTCTATAACATCATCCTCAGAAACGGCACACATGTGGCCACAGGCCTAATTTGGGACTGGTTCAGCATGATAGCATTTGACTTACACTTACAGAGGCTCCTAAGCAGGAGCCTTACAGGAATGTGAATAATTCCTCCGACCTCTAGCGGTGCTGAGTTCAGTTACTTGGCACGATTCCTTTGATCCTGGCCAGTGCTAGCAGGAGAGAGTAAGGACCACACTGAGCTGATACATAGGGTTTCCTCAGCAGTGATAATGCATGGGGCTCAGCTAACTGTTGGCAGATTCTCAGACCTGTACAGATGCTCAGAAGCCACAGCTCAAAACTTTTCCCCATACTGATCTGAAAAAAATGACATAATTTCTTAGCCCCTTCCTGCTGGCTTCTGCCCAGCAATAGCCATTGCTGGGGGAAAAATTCCAGTGGGAAGAATTACATCAGCACAGCACCCCCACCCCCCAGTCCCCAGCCACACAGACACTAAATCACCCTTAGCAATCCTGAGATAAACGAAATCCCACCAAGGCAGAGGGAGAGCCTTGTCCAGGACATCCACACCACAACGGACCCCATATGGGCAGAATCACTTGAGCACTAGGACCCAGCGATGCGCTGCCAACTTGTGGGGAATAGGAGTGGCAGAGTGCCTTTGCTTACAAGCAAGACTTAAGAGTATTTAGGAATTCTCTGCAAGCAACACTCCCAATTATGTATATAATCCTCCTTAAAGGTCACATAATCATGTTTTTGTCTCCATTTAAACTATGTCATTATCACTGGCAGGGTGACAAACAGTTTTTGTGTTGCTTATCCAGGTTTCATTTGCAAATATTTTAAACAAAATGCTTCCTGCTGACAGGCAGGTGTTTCTTAAGAACTGTATTTTCATAAAATTATGTGCCACACTAAGGTTGATGATCCAATATCGCTTTACCATAATGCTGACCTCCAGGCTAAAGGCATGCAGACATGTAGGAAGCTGATGGACAGGATCTTCTGACTGAGAAATTGACTTCTTCACATTCTGGTCCAAGGTGATGGAGCTCTAGATGAACCTGCCTCGACAGCTGGCTGATGACAACAGCAGCCCTGACAGACAGCAGCCTCCCAGGTTATCCAGTACGTATGACTGGGAAATCAAAGGCTATACGCTCAATGAACTGTAGCCTCCAGAGTGGGTGCTACACAATCAGTAATGTTAACTACAAATTGGACAATCATCAGCCGTACCACAGCCCAAAGACGCTGAACACAATACAGTTAATTGACCAAATTACAGCGCAGCTTCAATAGGCATATACAATAAGATTCCTGGGATAGGCCCCAGGCTAACCATAACTCTTTACTGGATGAATGGTTATAGAAGATGGATGGATGGATGTACATACAGTAAGATTGGTTTCTGTTCATTGTTTCACTTCTGACATAATGAAATTATCTCTTAAACACTCTTAGTACAAGTGATTCTCAATGAAAGTCAAAGAAACACATACAGCAGTGTTTCCCCTACCATTATATTAGGCAGGGCGTCCCGCCCCCCGCCCCGCCTTGAAGGTCAAGTTAATTTTATTTGATTTTATTTTCTATATAGCGCCAGATCACAACAGAAGTCATTTAAAGTTACCTTTCCTATAGAACAGGTCTATACATTGTCCTTTTATTAAAGAAACTAAATAGCCTTATGTTATTTATCTTATTTACACAACAGCTTGTCATTTTTGTCTCTACCCGGTCGCGTGTGTACAATTCTCCTCTGCTCTCTGTATCACACATGCCGGAGTTCTGCACGCACACATATGTTGCGTCAACCACCTGAAAAGCTGTCAAAAATATCTGCATTTTTTTTTAACGCTCCCAGGGTGGTGAAGATGGCAACACTCGCTCTCCTGCGAGTAGCAGCCGGAGTAGCTCTTGTATTCCAGGTCCAAGAACAGAAAAGAGCCCAAGTGCTGCACGCCCTGCCACTGACAAGCAGTCATGATTATGTGGCTTTTGGCTGACTTTATAGATGTAACTTCAATTTAGTTGTTGCACAGTTTTATTTATACTAATAGTTTACTGACATTTTTCATGTATTTAATTAGGTGATGGATCCATATTTGGATGGCCTCATTACCCATCTCGAGAGGCGTTTTTGTGAGGTTGGAGTCATGGCTGCATTTGGAATACTCAGTCAACAAGCAGCTACACTCCCTGACAACACTGCACACACAAAACTGAGGATACTGGTGGAGAAGGTTTGTTCCCGTGTCAATTTTGGCACAGTCCTTGAAGAATGGGCCTCTTTCAAGGAGCAATTGGTCTATGGTCCACTCAAGGTAACTTAAAAATGTGACATTTTCACATGACATTATCATGAACTCTATACTGTTACTGATATCATTTTGAACATTTTCAGAACAAGACTCAGCAGGCTATACTGTCTGAACCGTCCTCAAAATATGAGGAGTTTGGTGTCCTGTACCCAACTATGAGCCTGCTGGCTTCCATTGTCCTGACGGTCATGGTCAGCAGTGTAAACTGTGAGAGAGACTTCTCAACCATGAACAGGGTAATAAATACGTTGCACAATGGGATTTTCTGCTTTAAACTATCACTATTTTAAGCTATCAGCTATCACTTTTAAAGCCTAACAGTTAATGTATTTGCAGGTCAAGACAAACATCCGCAATAGGCTGCAAGGGGACCATCTTGCAGCCTGCATGCGGATCTCAATAAATGGGCCAGACGTTTCTGACTTCGCATATCAAGAGGTTCTAGAAATGTTCTTCCAGAAGCCCAGAAAGATACACTGCAGTGACTGCAGACTTTGTGGATAATTGTCATAAAAAGAAAATTTAATGTTCTGATGTTTAGTTCAGTTGTTATATTGACTGCTGTCATTAAAAGAACCACATGAACACCATGAATCCTGTTGGTGTCGGTGTCCGTCTGCCCCCTCCCAAAGCTGTAAACCTAGGGGAAACACTGTACAGTATTATACTGGATGGTATTTCACACTCACACTTTTTCAACAAAAAACTCCAAGCCACTTGAGAAAGTGTCCATCAAGGCAGGTGAGGTGTGCTGAAAAAAGCAAAGCAAGGAGTGCCATGACTGACGGCCGTGATGTTATCTGGTATTTCACTCTTTTCATTTGCCATTAGATTTCATTCCTGGCTAAATATTTGGCATTAAATCTTAGAAGGAGGCAAGCTTGCAAAAGTGCCCAGCTTTGAATCCTCATTTCTTGTAATATGAAACCTCATATTAGTTCATTTTTTCATCCAGACTGCTAGTTACCTTCGAATTTGAGACCAGTTACCATTTAACTTGGATTGTGAACAACTAAAACATATTTACACGCCATAATTTAGTAAAGCAAAAGTCAAAACACAAGCTGATCAACTCCAACTGAACAGTCAACAGAGTTAAAATAATAACACTGAAATGTCCCAAGATGCGATTCACCAATAGAAAGGGGGGAACTGTACTGAAGTACATGTTTTTTTTTTTTTGCAAGACAGATTTAAAGGGTCTGCAATTCCCTATAAATGCACAAAGGAGTCTTTTCAGAGATGCTCCGTGGCCTCCTGAATCAGCACACAGGGTGAGAGAAGGGAACCTTGAAGCGCGCGCACACACACACGCAGACGCAAACTGCATTCAGCTTTACTGTACACCACTAAAGTAACGAGGAAGGCCAGCTAAATAAGAGCAAACGCGAAAGCCATTACAGTTCTGTGCAAGGCACACTGCACCCACAGCAGACCCACTGAATCCAGACCTGAGCGTGTCCATTCACAGCGAAGAGTGATGAAAGACTGCAAAGCTGACTTCAACGTTCCATTATGAGAGAGATTCATGCACTCTCAACCATATTGATAATCGATTAATGGGCGCCACGGGTAAGGCTGTGGGTGAGAAAGGAGATTTTCAACAGCACGGTGAGCCCTAACATCGCAGCCGGCGGTGTCGGGTGGGAGTGCTGCTACTGAATACCTGAAAGCAGGCAATTAAGCTACACATGAATCCCTTTGCTATTCTTACTAAAGTGCAATCAAATTACTCTTCGATTTTACGTTATGGTAAAAACTAAATATAGACGCCTGTTAAACAAGATAGAACTAAGAAAACTTCACAACATTCGATTATTAAATAACATTTTTTGATTATACGTTAATGTTATTGGACTAAGAGTAAGTGTATTAACTTAATGTGCGATAACTTGAAATGATACACGAACGCTGGTCTAGACAATAAACTAAGACTTACCACATTGCTGAGAAAATCGGTTTCATTCAAATCCTCCAAATCCAACAGGTTGGGATTAGGAAAAAGTTTTTCCGATGTGAAACTGTCCATAATCGTCTCCATTGTAGCTATTTTTTATTGATATCAGATACCGTAAAATAACTTCCTTCAAACGTTTGAATGTGATCTAGTTGAGTGAATATGCGTATTTTATGACGTGTTTTCTGCCGGTATAGTTCTGGTAGAATGGCATCAAATTTTGCGGAAATCTAAATGACAGTGACGTTGCCAGGCTTCTAAAAGCCCGTCTATGTGTGCACTTTTCAGAGATGTCCTTCTAAAGTTCTATCAATTCTGTCACCTTTAACTATAGACTGTCTCTTAGGAACAAATGACGGGATTAATATTCATGTAAGTACCTCCCAATTCTCATTTTCGGTTCTTCTCAGTCCCCGCCTAGCGAATCAGTTAAAGTAACAGCGTTTGATGGCAATAGGTCACCAATAAACTGTTGCTACAAACAGTTTGCAGTTTGACCATGAATGAAATATCTTTGTTCTTAAATGTACTTTCAGTGAAGTTACTGCTGAGTTTAATATCGTGAACGTTATATATTTTGTTTATTTTAATTACGAAAATGTAATAGCGAACTCAAGAGAACCTCTAATATGTTGTGATGAATCACTGCCCTGTATTTAAAATGTTGCTGGAACTCACGTGCACCTACCACTGGGATGCTGTGAATGTACCAGACCACTAAAAATACAGTACTGAGGAAAAATGTTTTAGCTCTTTGTAATTATCTGGATTTCTACATAAATGGCTACTATAATGTGATATGATCACCATAATAATCAATACAGACTGACTTATTTAACAGATAACGCACACGCAACATTTTACATTGACATGTCATTATTGAACAAATGTTTTAAACAGTCAAGGTCATTGATGGAAAAGGCATGTTAAGGATAATGAGTTCTTTAAAGGAGAGTAAATGGAATCTGGTGTACCAGTCATTGTAGATTTGGTTTTGACCTGCCCTGCTGTATAAAAACACATGTTTATTTGCCTTTTGTTTTTGACAGAATTCTGTTCAATTGTTGTAAGAAACTCAGCATCATTATTATTCAGCTTAGGAATGTCTAACTTAGATCATCTGTTGAAATGAAACAATGCTTTATTTACAATTTGCACAAGAACAAGTACATCGGAGTGCTTCTTTTTGAACATCCCCGTCTAGCTCTCCTATTAGACAAGTACATGTTAACTGATGAGCCATAACATTAAAACCACCTGCCTAATATTGTGTATGTCCCCCTCATGCAGCCAGAACAGCTCTGACCCATCAAAGAATGGACCCCACAAAACCTCTAAAGGTGTCCTGTGGTATCTGGCACCAAGATTTTAGCAGCAGATCCCTGAAGTCCTCTAAGTTGCAAGGTGGGGGCTTCATGGATTGGACTTGTTTGTCCAGCACATCCCACAGGTGCTCGATCAGATTTAGATCTTGGGAATTTGGAGGTCAAGTCAACACCTTGAACTCTTTTTCATGTTCCCCAAACCATTCCTGAAATTTTTTTGCACTGTGGCAGTGCACATTATCCTGCTGAAAGAGGCCATTGCCATTCGGGAATACTGCTGCCATGAAGGGGTGTACTTGGCCTGCAACAATGTTTAGGTAGGGAGTATGTGTCAAATAACATCCACATGAATGCCAGGACCCAAGGTTTCCCAGCAGAACATTTCTTTCTCACAGGTCCGGATGGCGCCTGGGGTGGGCACCATTAGAACTGTCATGATTCAGTCCCATGGAAGAGTGACATTGTGGATTCAACACTTCAGTCTGCCACCCTACATAGGCCAGCATGGAGAACTGACTCATTGATGGACTTTGGCATTCCTCTCGGGCACAGTCTACAGGTGAAACTCAAATCAGAATATCGTGCAAAAGTTAATTTATTTCAGTAATTCAGCTTAAATATATGATATAGACTCAGTACATGCAAAGCGAGACATTTAAAGCCTTTATTTGTTATAATTTTGATGATTATAGCTTACAGATTATGAAAACCCCAAATTCAAAAGCTCAGAAAATTAGAATATTACATGAAATCAATAAAAAAAGGATTTTAAATAGAGAAATGTCAGACCTCTGAAAAGGGTTTTTCTTATCCCTACTTGGGAGTTTTTCATTCCTCTCCTCTGTTGTCATCTGACTTTCTTTCTTTCATTCTTTTGTCCTCCCCTTTTCCCTGTTTCTGTATTTCTGTATTATTCTGTGTAAGTGTAAATGTAATGTACCACAACACACCCATGTAAAGCACCTTGGGGCAACTGTTGTGAAAGGTGCTATATAAAAACGAATTGAATTGAACATTGCCCAGAGCATCACACTGCATCCTGCTGCCAAGCTCACATGCCCAGTGTAGCTGCTATCAGTGGTGGACTGGGCTCAGCATGGGCAAGTTTAAATAATTCAAGTAGCCTACTATGTTATTATTTGTACATATTGCATGATTACTCATCCATCCATTTTCTACAACCACTTGTCCTATTCAGGGCCACAGGGGGTTCAGAGCCTGCAGGCACAAGGCAGGGAAAAACTCAGGATGGAGCACCAACCCATCGCAGTGCACACGCACACAGGGAAAACATGCAAACGTCACTCATACAGAACCTGGGCAGAGACCCAGCCCCAGAGATGTGAGGCAACAATGCCAACCACCGCAGCAACATGCCAGCTGAACAAAACATATCAAACAAAATTAATTTTTGATCACATTTTTCAGTGTAATTTGTATTGCTCTAATGTGGCAAAACAATATGCTAATGAATGAACATATTGCATGTTTAAGATTGTGATTATAAATACATATGATAACCATTATGGTGGTGCAACTTGAAAGGAGAGATGGTCCACATAGCAGCCCATAAATCAGGGCCTTATTAAAAACAAACAGTAAGGAAGATACCAAAAATAAGGGACTCCGAGGGGCCAAAACTATGCTATACTACAGGCAGGAAGGAACAGAGTAAAACTATAATACATAACAGGGAATACTGCTAACCAGGAAACAGCAGAACAACGCAGGGCAACAGCCACACCGTTACAGACATGGGGCATGGTGCAGGTGGAGAAAGAAAGGTGACAATCCACTTGCAGTTCCGAGAAACAGGGGACCACGAGGAATCGGGCAACCAACAGGGAAAAACACTGAATTAAGGAAAACCTTGAAATAAACCACAATTAAAAAACTAAGCAAAACCACAGGGACTAGAACTGGGCAGGAGAAAAGAGGAACAAACACACCATAACATTTAAAATGGCAGACTGAGTACCAGGACAAAGTCAGGCGCTTGAATACTCAAATACCAAGAGCTAACAAAAGGCAGGGGTGAGTCATCCAGACAATTAACCAATCAGGAATTTTGACACACAACTAAGGGCTAACACTAGGAGCAACAAGGAACACAAACACAAGCAGAATAGAATTAAACTAGACTCAAGTAGGATAAACAAAACCGAAACACTAGAAAACAGAAACCCAATAAACAAAGCAAGGAAGGGCTTTGAAGCCATTTCTGCAAGGCTATAACCTTGGTCCTACACACTCAACCCACTGAGCTATGTGGCAGCCTAGGGATTAATACAAAGAACTAAATAAAAGCAATCACTTAAATATACAACAGACAAGACATGACACAGGACAGGCGGGAACCATAACTCAATTAACCAATCACAAGAAACAGGTGGGGCATATTATAATGAACAAGCACTGGAGTCTAGGAAACATTAGCAAACAGTGAGCGCTAACAACACTAGGAGAGACTAGGAACACCACAGAATATGATTAAGCAAGACATGGGCAGGGTAGACCTTAAACAGAGACACAAAGCAAAATATAGAAAAAAAACAATAAATTAAACCAAAGATGAGGCTGGGCTTAGGCCAGACACAAACTCACAACTGAAAGGACACCAACCATTAAGCCGCACACTCAGCCCACAGAGTTACACAGCCTGGGGAGCAGGGGAAAACACACACCAAATGGGATGGCCAGCGGGAACTGCTGGCCAAACAGGGAAAAGGCACACAGGACAGGGCCAGACAGGCACCAACCCTGAGAATAACTAACTAATATACAGAATGTGTTATTTATGACCCCCCCCCACACACAATGTGTACCTCACTGGGGCTCCCCCTCCTCTCTGATTTAACTGCCCTGACCAGTCTGCAGCTACATAGCCCCAAACTATACAGTCCCATACACAGCAAGTGATGCACCTTTCTGTCATAGCCAGCATTAACTTTCTCAGCAATTTGTGCAGCAAATTACCAGACCTAAAAGTCACCTACTAAAACTCCCTCTTTTTGGCTGAGTGCAAGAAACGCAGAAGCTGTGTGCACCACGTTTTATACATGTCTTTTAAATGCACTAGTTTATCTATTTCATGACTGTCAGCTACTAATGTTGTCTTAGCAAAGTGCTTTATTAAAAAGAAAAAAAATCCTTGATGGAAAAAAAGTCATCATTCCCAAAAATATGGTTATATGGCTGTTGTAACATCTACTAGTTTTGTGTGATTTTCAAATCCAGAAAAGACCTGAACCCCCTGATTTTAGGGATCTGTTTTAGGGATCCCAAGAACCCATACTGTTTGAAAAGCATCATCCTTCTCTGGCGTATTTTTTATCTTAATGGGTTCATACATGGGGTCAAACATGTGATCACATGCTGGATTATGTAGGTTTGGGTTACTGGTAGCTTTAACTAAGTTATTTTCAATGGCATCCATTCCAGTCCCTGGAAATAGTCTAGCCACACTGCCTTTTCAGCGACAATGCTTGTAAATCAAGTCCCAGTGTGGTGTTACAGTACCTTGCCGAGACTATATGCCCTAACTGGTTTTGCTGCTCTCATCTATGAAGTTTTTTGCAAGCATGAATCTCTTATTTCTATGCATGAAAAGGTATAGTTCAGGGACGATTCATGGCTACTAATTTGAGTTCAGGATCGCCTTCTTTTTATGCTTAAGTGGTACATGGAGACTAAATGCAATTCAGGAATGTGCCTCTTGTTGATGAACTCTGCATTACTTCTTGTTTTGTGGGTTCTACAACCTGTTAGACTTGTTTGGAGAGTATATTTTATAAATATTTTTTTGTATTTGTTTATGCATACTTTAACTTCAGTTTAGGCAGATAAAAAAAAACATTTCAGATGTCCTGAAGGTTGTAGAGCATCCAGTCACAATATTTCAATAAGCAGTAAATTACTATGGCAACAAAAGTGTGTGATCTACCTCTAAAATGAAAAAAGGATTTCCCACACTTCTGTCTGAGTCATCGCCTAATGGGATGAAGTATTTCCCAAAATAAAGACCACAGCTGGCAGGGGTGTTGTGATTGTGTAGACCATATGACAAACGGCTTTTGGGAACATTGGACTGTAGAGGTAACTTTAACTTTAAAACATAATATCCTTGAAAAATCGCATCAAGCGGTTTTTATGGTCACTAGACTGTAGAAATAACCAAATTGCCTCTGTATCTCGTTCATGTTTCCCTTACAAAACACATTCACTGGTGTCTGTTTCTTGTTTTATAAACAGTACTGCGCCCCCTGGCAAATTAAGACTCAATTAACACATGGTTCAAGCTCCAGAAAGAGATGTCATGACATCTAGTATGGTAATATAGAATATCAAACAAGGGATTGTAGATCTAGTCAGGCGAGTCACTCATCCCAGCACATTCCTGCATATCTCCTTAATGTTCTTGCGTGCACACACCTTGATGTTTCTGTCTTGGAAATACCACATGGCATTCTATGAGATGTCATGTTGCTTCAATGATTGCCCAATCCATCAGAAACCTTATGAAATATGTACTTATTATATGTAAGCCTAATTAAAATATTTATTTGGAATAAACTGCAAAGCTCTTCAAATTATACAATTCAAAACCAGGTTTATCAGTGACTGGCATGCAAACAAGGTATGTAATAACATGCTTTACATGAATAGTGACTGTGAAATACTTTACCCATGCGCTGACAGCAATGGGTGGTGTCTATACTTGTTTACTGTTGCAAAATCAGTTCTCTGTCCTTTTCATTTCCTGACTTGCTGGTAATCAACAAGGTCATTCCATTGGGAGTTGTTAATGCTCACTGAGCATTTCACACCATGTACTCTAATCATTGTAAGACCTGGATCCTCTCCCAGACTCCTAATATTGGGCTATAATGGCATGTTATATAATTAAAGGTGAAAGGATAATGAGTAGAAGAGATATGGAGAGTGATGAAGGTTAAAGCCCAGAACCAAGAGGTTCACTTACTGCTCCACTCAGCATTAGAATGACTAAGATGCCTGACCTGAGTGACTTTGAACTTGGTATGATTGTTAGTGCCTTACATGGTATTCCAGCATCTTAGAAAGAGCCACCCTCCTGGCAAATTACACCACCTAGAGCAGGGGAACTTAATTATTTTCCCCAGTGGTCCAAATTCCATCATCAACACAAAGCCATAAACAGGTCCACAAACCCTGATAAAATTTTCCCAGTCTGGATTAAATTGTCTTTCACTCCACTAATTGAATATTGGTGCACCAACTTAGTACCCCCGATGTAGAGTTTACAATGAATCAAAAATATCCAGTCAGTGGATGTTCAGTCACCAGAAACACAAGTGTAAAAATAACAGCTCTGTACAACCATGGTGTGTAGAAAGGCTCAGCACACAGCCTGTTCACTGTTCTGGAGCTAGATGTGCCTAGTAAAGGGGCCATTGAATGTATTTATCTGTACCTATGGCTGGTTATTCTAGCAGAATAAACAAGGCTCCACTCCGTGCTTTAGGGCACTTCAACAGACCCCAGGTGGCACTCAGGATGCAAGTCTGTGTCTCGCTCATTTGTAAATATGTCTTCAGGTTTTCAAACCAGCAATACTACTGCAGAATACTAATATAGGAAGAACATGAATATAGAATGGCTCTTTGTTGCTATGAAAACGTAATGTACTTATAATTCTGAGACATTCCCTGGAATTTGAATGCAACAGCTAATACAGTGGTACCTCAGAACTCAAACTTAATTTGTTCAGAACTCAGGTTCGAATCCTAAAAAGTTCAAGTTCTGATCAAATTTTCCCCATAAGAAATAATGGAAAATTAATTAATTGGTTCCCGGACTCAAAAAAATTACACCTAAATATGTTTTTTTTTAGCATTTAAACACAAAATGAACAGGATAAAATAAGAAATAGCATATACTAAAGACATCTAAGCACATTTATCAAAACAGTAATTTGTAAAGTAAGAAAATAAATGTATCCAAACAATGTGTAAAGTTAAAAAATATTTTTTCAATAATATCTTTTTTTAACTCAACAGTCTTGAGCTTTACCACTTTTGGTGCTGCTTTTTTTTGGAGTCATGGTGTGATGCTCGGTCAGAATGGAGGACCCAGACTCCGAAATGCGGAGAAAGGTGTGTTTATTAATAAACATGGGAGCAAACAAAACCAGAAGGGGGATCCAGAAACGTAGTTGGGGCACAGGCGAGGGTCGAGAGCTGGGGAGATCAATCCTACGTAGACCGATGAGACGGGGTTCCGGTAGGAAGGGAGGAATGGGACTGGTGAGGGAGCGAGGCAGGACAGGGCAGGTTGGCAGGGCAGGCAGGTGCAGGAGGGTCCGAGGAGTAGGCGAGGCAGGGAGGACAGGCGAGGCAGGCAGGACAAACTGGGGAAACAAAAGACAAATAAACTGCTCAGCAAGGCGCATTCCGAAATGTCAACAATACTTCGCAACGCCTGCTGCGTTTGTGGATGTTAAGTAGCGGGGTGATCAGCTGGTGATCGCCTGCAGCCGCTTGGCCCCGCCCACATGGGTGTGACACATGGCTACCAATAAAAGATTAACCTGAAAAAAAAAAATTTGCAGTCTTAATCTTTCGTAAACACTGCGCCAACACTATGCCGTGCGTAACATTTTTCTCTTAATGGCTTCCAAAATGATAAAGAATGTACCCCAACACTACCCCAAGCCATTTCCCAACACTGCGCCAACACTAGACTATGCCATGCGGTCCATTGTTTATTTTTATTATTACTCTGTATTCGTTAATTTGTTCGTAAATCACAAACTTTTAGGTTGTAACATTTGTTACCCTTTGTTTCCGCTGAGAGATGTGCCGCGTGACTCATTTCCGCGCGCATACAAGTTATCTTAGGTTGGCGTTCACGGTTCAACTTCTGAGATTCAGATCGAGTTCTAGGTAATTTTTTTTTTGAACTGATTGGTTCGACTTTGAGTACTGAGGTACCACTGTATAAAGAACAGACAAAATGACTCATTCGAAAACTGTGAAATTGCTTATTTAATCCCTGGATTCTTTGTATACACAACATAGAGAACATGAAACAATTGAACATCTCTGCTTTAAGTTTCACATTTTAATTGTGAAAAGGGAAAATCACAATATCAGGAACATATAATATTAGTCACACAGTGATATTTTTAATGTTTCTGGTATATAGGTGCAATAATATAATATCAGCTGCAGGAAGGAAGTTGGTAGGGCCACAAAAGACATCTATGCTGTAGGTAACACTACGCCCCTACTCCTAGATGATGTGTAGAGACACAAAGCCTGCTTCTGTAATATGCGCTAACAGATGTAATCTAGGCATCTTGATAGCAATCGATGTAGTTCAATATTTCAATGGGCCGGATTGTGTCAGATTCTCCTGCGGTCCAGTGTGTGTCAGCAAACCATCATTCACGCCCCAGGCTCCAAGCCTTACCAAAGCAAAGCAGGTCAATTGGTAGAACAGACACATCTTTTGTCCAAGAAGGAGCAGTATTGGTGAGGCCTGCCTGATCACAGTAACCTCCATAAAAACAGCCTTCATTATCGCCACAATACTGCATACAAACAGATGGAAGAGAGGACAGTCACCAGAAGCATTTCTCAGCTGGCTAAACACTTTTCTTACGTAATCCATGGTCATTAGAAAGTAAGACAGTTAAAGCAAATCTTTGCCTTTTTATGTATACAGCAAATAGGCTGGTGTGTGGCTCAGTGGGGTAAGCCTCTGTGACTGTGATCAGGAGGTTGCTGGTTTGAACCTGGTCTCAGCCGAATAGTCACAGGGCCCTTAACACAAAGCTCCATAGGTGCTGCTGCAGGTAGCTGCCTTTCACTGTGATGATCCCCAGCCTCCCTTTACATTCACCAGCCCTGACACTTGAAATTAAGGCTGCAGGCAGGATGCCTATAAGAAAAATCACCTTCTCCTTTGATGTTAAGCAAATCCTGTAATACATCTCTAAGTACTTCACAGTTTAATTTCCAAACCGACCGTACTTTTACCTACATGGTGGAATGAGCTGCCGAACCGTGTCTGGACATTGGACTCACTCTCTGCCTTCAAGAAACACCATAGACTTCCATGAATTCCTTTACTAACCTGATTCTCCATTGAATGCTCTTGAATGTTGCACTTACTGTAATAGCCCTGGAATAGTCTTAGGTTACTACTTTGTTGACAGTTATACTGTATGTGTAGTTGTGTAGCTGTTGGGTTGCACCTGCTCCAAAACTGCTTACACCTGTACCTGGGCATCCATTCTAAGCTCAGCATAGCTACACTTCTGCCTAGCTGACTCCTTTACAGCACATAAATTTGTAATGTGCTATTTGATTTGCTTGTACGTCTGTTAAACATGTAAATGTAAATGAAGACCATTATTGAACAGAATATTCAGGATTTCCATTGACATTCATAAATGATTTAACCTGAATTAAATGACCTGTCCCCAGTGTAAATACAATCATTTATATCCTGGCTCCAAGCCTTCATTGCTCATTCCAGTACCGAAAGGACACAGCTGGCTGTTTGCCCTGCTACCCTCATGGAAGCTTAAATGCTGTGTTACTGTTGAACACACAACTGTCCTCACAGTCAACAGCATCAATCTGCTCCGCTAACATAAAGACAATGTAAAGACAATAGATGGGTCCCCACAACACAAAGGAATACTGGCACCTAACTTCAGCTAAGATGGCAGAAGCCTGAACAGCAGATACTCTAAACTCCAACATCGATTGAGTCTGAGTGACCCCGCCAGAGTGAAGGTGTTATAATGCAGAGGGGGCTGGCTCTGCTGTATTGTGAGTTTGATCTGCTCCAATGTCAGTCTGGTCTGCTGCTCTGAGTGTTTAATTCCCCAGGTTGTGGTTTTTATCACACAAACTGTGGGGTGATCTGCTATAATAGGAGTCTTTAATGACACTCCAATCCCTCCATTGCTAATTAATTGTAATTGATTACAATTACAATGGGGGTGGCACGGTGGTGAAGTGGTTAGCACTGTCACCTGGGACCTGGGTTCAAGTTTCTGCCAGGGTGCCATCTGTGTGGAGTTTGCATGTTCTCCCTGTGTCATTGTGGGGTTTCCTCCAGGCACTATGGTTCTCCCCCACAGCCCAAAAAACATGCTGAGGCTAATTGGAATTATCAAATTGCCAGTATGTGTGCATGACTGGTGTGTGCATGTGCCCTGCAATGGGTTGGCATCTCATTGATTTGCTTAATTTTTTCCCTCTGACAACTAGTCAGTAACCAACTAAAATTAGTTGATAATAAACACTGCAGTTTTAAGATATTTTTAATATAGTTTTTTAATGGTAAAAATATTTAGGGACATTTTCCATCATGACCCAAATGACAATTTATTTACAGTATACACATTGGGGGATGTAAAAGAATCTTCCACTAGCACATTTGGTTTAACAAGATTTTAACTATAATCTTCAAAGAGCTCAGGTGTCTGTGGAGAACTAAACACACAAGGGAAATACAACTGAGGGACCATGGAGTACATGATCACTGACATAACATCACTTACACCAGAAATGGCAACACCACTACTGACCATTACTGACCTCTACTAATGGTTGATTCCCCCATCAGGCCCTACACCTTCATATATAAAGGGTCAGACACAGGGAGGTACATGAGGGCAACCAGGGCAGGATCATTGGTAATTATAAGACAGACTAGGGCAGGGGTGGCCAATCTTATCCACAAAGGGCAGGGTGTATGCAGGTTTTTGAGATAACCATTTGGTCAGCTGCTCAAACTCAGGCGTGAGGACTCTGCAGTCAATCAGTCCTCTAATTAGTAATCTAATCAAGGAATTGCAGCAAAAAACCCCACACACAATGGCTCTTTCTGGAAAAAATTGGCCACCACTGCACTAGGGCAAGGTTCCAAAATTCTGGTCCTGAAGCACCAGAATCCAACACGGTTTGCAGATTTCCCTGTTCAAACATATCAAACAGGACCGGATTTTGGGAACCCTGCATTAAGGTAACACAGTAGATAAAAATGGACTAAATACACATTGTGCTGTGAGGATGAGAGCACAAAATTACCTTTTTATATCTGTTAGGAAATCAGGCTAATTTAGACTAATTTATCAGAACATTTGTATATAGTTGATTGTTTAATCCAAACAAAACTCAGTATTCAGCTGACTTATTCCCAATTTTCACTGCCGCAAACATTTCTGCAGCCTGGACGTTCATCCTTCATATTTATGCCCGCAAAAATACTGTGGTGATACATGATTGGAAGTGAGGAGGTCTCCAAAGTCACCCTCTTTCATGAGGACTAAAGGTGGCAAGGATCTGACCGACAGCAGACCCTAAGTGGAGCCTAACCAGTGGGAGAGATTCATTGGCTCCATGGCGCTCTGACGTAAGTAAGAGCAGAAAACAGCTGCAATATGGAGAGCTTATACAAAGGCAGCACAGCACCTGGGAGGCACCGGCACCCCCTCCGTCCCTCCCTCTTGCCCCCCTCAGTGGGGGACTAAGCCCCATAAACCATGACTAACAGTATGACTGCACTATCCTATCAGCTCTGAGTACAATGGTGTGGCTGAAGTGGCAGCAGACGCTGTCTCAGACCATTGCTCATTTTAATGCTCTCCCACTCAGTAACTGTTTCCATGGGATGCTGTAAACGTACTGGATGCCCCTCTGCCTTTTGTCTTTCCAAAAAATTATTTTATTGGCTTCTCCATCATACCATGCATTCAAGCGACAAAAAAAAAACAACACCGAAGGATACAAATTACAAGTTACAAATGACAGCAGCACAGAGGAATAGTTTGAGCTTTTTGTCCAGCTACATCACTACATAGATGCACTTTATTGATCCCAACTGGGAAATCCCTTATTTCCTGGACCAAAGGAAGCGTGCAACATTTTGAGACCTGGAGAGACACAAGCTTCCCCCAGAGATACTCATTGCTACATTAGGCTGTAGGTATAACCATCGGCATCCATGATGCACCCTGTTCTGCTTGTGCTGAAACAAAGATTGACATATTTCAGGTCCTGATTGATATGCAGGACTAACACCATCACCTAAGCGACCAAATAGTACGAAAACCCATAATGTGGGGAATAAAGCTGCACATCAGAAGCACCCAGGGAGAGCCGACATGATGCTCAGGGGGTGATTCCACCCTCCAGAGAATCTGCTAGACCAGCCCTGTTTGTACTGCAAGGCCTGAGCTAAATGCAGTGACTCATCAGCATGAGTGTGACACAAAGTCATGGGCCAGTGCATCGTACTGTCCATCTGCCAGGAAAATGGATCAAACACCTGCATTCAGATTTACATTTACATTTACCGCATTGAGCAGACATTCTTTTCCAGAGCGACTTACAACAAGTGCTTAGTAGTCTGTGACTGTTCTTCAATTTTTAAGCTAGATGTAAAATAAACAGTTGTCAAGATCAAGTTACCGCTAAGAACGTTGTATAAAACTTGTTAGGAAAGAGTGCACAGGAAAAGGAAAAGATTGTTAGTGGATTTAATTTTTCAATTTTTTTTTAAAATGGAAAGAGCGGACAGTAAGGGTGGTATTAGTTTCCAAGGTACTCCTTGAAGAGGTGTGTCTTCAGACAATGCTTGAAGACAGGGAGGGACTCGGCTGTTCTTACATAAGAACATAAGAAATTTACAAACGAGAGGAGGCCATTCGGCCCATCAAGCTCGTTTGGGGAGAACCTAACT
>JAODKC010000021.1:11773577-11790170 GCA_026777985.1 Mormyrops attenuatus
CCCCCCCCCCCCCCCCCCCCCCCCCCCCCCCCCCCCCCCCCCCCCCCCCCCCCCCCCCCCCCCCCCCAGTTCTAACTTGCTGCCAGCTTCGCTTCCCTGATGTTACGATGAGGACCGCGCTTGTATGTCCATAGGCACAAAAGAGAGCGTGATATCGATGTGTGTAACGGGACATTCAAGGTTTATATCTGTGGGGCTGGACGGGGGATCGCTTCAGCCTATCGCTTACCCGCACCATCTCCGTCGGCTTCGCCCTTAGTTTTGGGACAGGGCTCATCTTTGGCCCGTTTTAGACGCCGGGAGCGGCTCTCCTTGATGCTGCTGCGATGCTGAGCTTCGGCGAAGTTGCTGTGTCCTTTATTCGGGGAGTCAGAGCGCAACTATCCGCGATCTCCTGAGGCAATCTAATCACCCCTGTGTATCTAGTCTTTGCCTGTAATACTTAATTTGAGCGGCCTATGTACTGACCCATGTGCTACACTATTATGTTGTTTGATGTTAATGTTAATGCCATTTTTGCCCATAGGCTGCCACATTACAGCGCTGTAACCTGCGCTGTTTATTCTCGCCGGTGCAGCCATCCCGCTTAGTGATCCTAGTGTGGCTGACTAGGCCCGTAAGAAGATCGTATACTTCGTTTTCCCTCATTTTAAAAAGCAGGAGAGCTGTTTCCGTGAGACGACGAGTCAGTTAGAAATCAGGATTCTGCAAAAATGCATCTGTTTAAGGTTTTACCGGCGGTTTACAGTACTGATAGACTGTGCAGGTAGCTGTAGTGCTGAAGAATGGACAGATCTTGCATTTGTTGTTGGTCGCTGTGGCTGAATGATTTCAGTGGACGAAACCGACGCTTTTTTGGAGCTTGCACAACTTCGCTGGCATCCCGATCGGGAAGTTGCAAAGGGCGGATGCATTTAGCCTCTTTCAGCTGCTCGGGTTGGAGCTGCTGCTGCGGTCCCCTGCCTGCGTCGTACACTGTAACCCTGGACCATATTTATATTTTTCTTTCCATTGGGGCGACGCACGTCCCGTCTGGTGATCGCTTTAGCGCTTTATATTCTGATTTAGGAGCACCCGGAACACGACATGAATAATGTGGATGGATCCCTTTAGCCGTCTGGGGTCGCTTGATGGAACCATGGTGCATCATCTTACTCGCCAAAAGTAGATCTTGCGCGTACTTCAGTGTGCTGCATACCTGTTACTGAAAAGTGTATAAAGCGTTGTGCGAGTTACAAATTTGGGATTACGGGACTGATTTTGTTTGTCCTTCAGTTTTATTATTTAAAATGAATGTCCTTTTCCTTATTGTGTGTTTGTTTAGGATAACTTCACCAGTTTATGATGAAATGTCTGAATGTGGCCTGAAAATAAGTTTATAAACATTGTGTAAATGTATTGAGACGTACAGTGAAAGTGAAGCTCTGTTAGATCTGTTCAGGCACAGCCTGAGGAGGGATCAGTGTGTGGGTTTGGTACTCTGGGCCACCTCCAAGCTCCAGTGACGTGTGGACATGTGTAAGGGACTTCTTACTATGAGTACCCCTCTGTCTCCTTGTAATCTTCATTGGAGTGGTCCTGCTGCCAAAAATCCTGGGCCTTTAAACTGCACTGCTTACCTGTTCCATGCCGTTTTTGGTCTCTTTGTGCTTGTATGTGTGCTCTCCCATCTTCTGGGGATTTGACGGATGCGGGCATAGTGAAAACTAAGCAGATTTTACGGCTGGCTAGTTACAGCCTCCATTTCTGCAAAATAAACTGCCGCTGTAGCCTTGGTAGATGTGCTTTTTAGAAAACCTGTCTGTAAAGCAAATTACGGGTTATGGCATATTGCTAATATAGAAACAGCTGTGCATTATGCATTTGAAAGAGCTCTGCTTTGGCCTAATTTCATTAGTTTCCCTTAGTTTGTAAAAACCCTTCATCAGCTGATCGTTTTTGAAGTTTGGGTGTGGTTTATGTGCTGATCAGATCCCCCCCCCCAGTAAAAAAAAAAAATCACAGGAGTTTGACATCAGCCATTTTCTGGGAAGCAGAACATAAAACGGCATTGCCGTTCAGTCGAAGGGAACGGGGGCACCGTCATTTAACATGTGGCTAAAATTGCTGGCACAGTGGAATGGCAGGTGTGATGCTCTCTGTTAGCAGCAGACAGTGATGTTGGAGACATTGCTATGGTGCTGAATTCGCCTCAGATGTTTTCATATGGTTCAGTGTGTTTACTGCCAGTATTATGTCACTGCCGAGGAACCCAGTCCGCTAAACCTAGCCAAAGTCAAAATGAATGAGAGTCCTGTTGCATAGCAACTCTGCTGGTATTGAATTGAAATGAATATACTCTAGGTTTATATATAGAAAACACAATGCATTGGCATGATGTGTGAGGCGCTTGTCAGATACTTCATGGGTCTCTGCTGCCGCACGCTTGGCTGTCGTCTTACTTGGGACGTTTGTGTGTCCCTGTGGGACTTGGGCTTTGAGATCTGTGAGTGACCGGGAGCTATAGGAAAATGCCACCAGTTTTCAGAAAGAATAACGTCCTTACCTTATGAAAGCAACATTTTTACCTCTAATTTTTTTTTCCTTTTTAGCTGTAAAATGGCAGCGGTCGACGTTGAATATTCATGCCCTGTCTTTGGCAGGAAAACTCAGGAACACAAATGGGCAGTGTATAGTGGGTTTGCTGCGGGTAAATGCTTTGGTGGGGAGGTGGGGGATATGTAGCCTAACTTCCCAGCGGTGCCTTTCTGCATCTGTCAGTCAATTTAATCAACCCTTGTCCCCCCCCCCCCCCCCCCCATCTGACAGGGGGCCAGCTCTGTCCCCATATAATGACTTCCACCTTTCCTGTCTTGCAGAGTTCTGGAGAGCATTGGACCAGTCGCCCAGCCACGTGGTGAGTCCCCTAACCCTCATATTGTCCTGCCGCGGATTGGGGGCGCCAGTGGCTGCTTTTGCATCGGCTTGCTCCTGCCTGTTTCTTAGAATTTGGTGATCAGTGGTCTTGTGTAAATCACATAATTACAAACCAGACTGGAGCCTCGTTCTTTATAATCCAGTCTGTGGAAACCCTGGAACGGCTCGTTTTTTTCATTTTACTTCTGTTAGACCTGAATCACCAGATTTAAGTCCTGGCTTATACGTATTGAACTTCTCTAACGAGGTGAAGTGGCTTGCTATGTGTTTCACCAGCAAGCTATTTCCTGTTCTGAGCTATTGTGTCCTTGAATGAGGGGGTGAGAGGGGGTTTCGGACCAGACTCTGTGCTGCAGCATGGAGAAATGAGCATCCCTGACCTAACTGTCAGCTTTATTTTTATATTTTTTTTTCTGGTTACAGCTGTGCTCTCAGGGGCGAATTGGATGGTGTTCAAAGCTGGATATAGTGTGCAGGTAAGGAGGAGGTGATGTTCCATAAATAAAAGGTGTCGAGCTCGTTTCTGAGAGTGATCCTGTATCCTTGTACATGTGCGTACATATAAACAGAAGCAGGCAGTTTTTTTTTTTTTTGAGGTCAGTATTTCTCACAATTGATTAAGCCCTTAACTGCTGCCTATTTACTGAAGTATTAATTATTTAATGTTTTTTTCTCAGGAATGTCAGGTGTTTGTACACATTTTCAAGGTCTGCATCTGGATCTGACCTTCCCGCATATCCCACACTTGACTCATTCTTGCCCCCTGTGGCATCAGGAGGCATTGCTCTGAAAAGATTTCACTGGCCTGTGTGGTTTATACTGTAAGAATTGATGTAGGGTAGGGTAAAAGGTAGAATATGCCCCTAGACATAGACACCCCCATTACTTGTTACAGTAAAAATATTGTAAAATTTTATACTGACTTAGTAAACCTGTATATGAAATTTACAGTGCTTGTAAGACCAGCTCTGAGAGTCGGCCAGACTCTAAGAGAGTCACAGTTCTATTTCCATATGGAATGGAGCACAGAGTGGCCAGCCTTAGGCCCTCTGAGACTGAACCCCATCTGGCAGGAATTTCAGGGAACCCTCTCTGTTTAATGAGGAGACTGAGAGCCTCTATTGAGCTTCATTTTTTTTTATAACTTCTGAAGCATTGTTTTAAAGTTTGTGAATTGTTCCTTTTTATTGCACTACATACAATGTTGGCATCATAGCTTATTTACAGTGTCACCATGCATGTTTTTAGCAATTTGTGTATGTATAAGGACAAATACAGCAGTAACATGCAAACGATATCACATCGTGATATAATCGCAATTATATGGCACATGTGCAATAATGACCAGGGCCCATATTCACAAAGCATTTTATCTTACCACTAAGAGTACTCCTAAATCAAACTAAAAGTTTTTGAAGAGTTTTTTGCCTAAAACAAAGTGGCTAAGAGCAACTTTTAATTAGGAAAAGAGGGAACTTCCTAAGCTAAGAGTAAGACTCTGTCGCTTTTGCTGACATCAGTTCTCATGCACGAGCTAGCCTGCAATATCCATGGGGACTGGTTAATGAGAGGCCAGTATGTGCTGATGAAAATGTGTTTATGGAATGTTGTGCATACACATACAGTATAAAACTCTTATAATGGCCATGGGTATAGTGATCAGCTGCTTACATGGATCGAAAAGCTTGGGACAGAATCATTCCTGTACAAATGCTGTTTAAATTATTTGCTTATAGTAATCAAATAGTCCGCTTACAGTGTTCGTTTTTGGTCTTTTTAAACATGACAATATATGGAAAAAATTAAAACGACTGTATTTTTTTAAAAACTTTACATCGATCAGCCCACTTTGCCTTGCGGTAACCCATCTGCTTCTGGCTAGCTACCTGAGACTAATGCTGCATGCACAGAATACATGACGGAAAAAGAAAGTCATGTTCTCTCAGTTACGAATATTGACTCATCAAAGTTTATGATAAACTGCCAAAACCGAGCCAATGAAATGCAGCAGTGAAACTACAATAAGGTATATTTTATGTACAATACTGTACTGTATTATAGTGTATTTGAAACAGCTGTACTGTATTTTGTCATTAAAATTCTGTAAATGGCGACGCTGGTCATTTTATTAGCTTATTCATGTAATAAATATACAAATTAATATTCAGTTACATGGTAATCTCCACGAGGCATAAAGAAAAGAAAAATATCAGTTATAATGATCAACCGCTTATAGTGATCTTTTTTCACCCAGACAGACATGTTCACCATAAGCGGATTCCACTGTATATCATTGGGTTGTTTCGGTTTGTTGGAGATGATATTGCGTCCCTCAAAGGATCCACAACAATCATTATTCTCTCCCGACTGAGGTTGTATCCTTTAAACAATTCAGCATTCATTTAATGTTTCCAAGACATTGCGACATTGATTGACAGCAGCCATTTTGTGACTGTTTGGGAGTTTGTCTTTGTGACTTAAGAGTCCTCTCAACTACTTTTTAGCTCTCCCAGACTTAGTTGCTACTTTTAGGGATAAGGGGCTTTGTGAATTGCTCTTAGTCAAAAAAATTAGGAGTCCTACATTTAGGACTGACACATCCATTATTTTTTAGGAGTTTCTTCTAAATAGGCAAGTTTGGAGCTACTTTTAGCCTTAAGATGCTTTGTGAATACGAGGCCAGGGCTTTAGATGATGGGTGTAAACATTTGTCTGGATGTTTACGACCATCACCTGAAGCCCCGCAGATTATTGCGCATGTGCCGTATGATCGCGATTTGATATCATGCAGCCCTAATGCAGACCTTCAGCATTATTCATGTGCATTATGTATTCTGTTTGCTCAGGAGTTCAGTCTGAATTTTAGATTACAGGTCCTCATCACATAATGTGGACATGTTACTGTGGTGATAAATTTTAAGGGTCACACGAGTGTGATCACTTCACAGCATTAGCCCATAAACGTAATTATGGGCTGTGTTAGTTTGGTGCCTGTTTTTTTATTTTTTGGAGCTAGGCCTGCCAGCTGAGAGCATTGAATCAAAATTTTCACAGTGGCCTTTATATGGAAACTAGTCTTGTTGAAACTAGCTGAAATGTGGATAAAAGCAGTGAAATGAGCTGCATTCATTGAAATTTTATAAGTAGAGTAAATTTTATCAAAAACATTTAGAAAATTGTCCGTCAGATTTTGGAAATGGTTAAAGGTGCTCCCCCTATGGGTGCTTCTGATTTCTGACACTAGTATTGGAAGAAGAGCTTAGTTCTGCAATAGGTAGCCCCTAGGGATTTTGCTGCGTTTTTTTAAATGATTGTAGCAGCTTTTCTCCAAAGTTGTGATTCAACTTGTGAGATTCAGTGTGCTTTGTGGAAATTTTGCAGAAATAGGCAATATTACGAGTTCAGGAAATCAGGAACATGCATACTTAAACATACGTGAGTGTGTATGTATGTGTTCACTTATATGTCTGTGTATATAGTGTGCGTCTCAAGTCTTGGTAAAATTCACTCTAACAGCAAATAAAATCGGGCTCTAATGATCTGTTAGGATGTTTATGGTAGAGCTGGGCGATATCATTAAACATTATGTTGGGAGTTTGTCAAATTATGCACTTATTATTATGCACTAAGTGATAAGCTAAACGTTGTTTTATGTTCCACATATGGTCATAGAGAACGATTTTTCATCTCACCGTATACTACTGTGTACTGTTGGGATGACAATAAAGTTCTACTTACTTACTTATCATATCGATATTATATCGCACATGTGCAATATTCACCAGTGCTTCAGAGGACAGGCAAAGCATTTGGCTGGACGCTTGCTTTTTGGTACTATATGGATATTTATTTATGCCCATAGTTGAAGCAGATGAGTAGTATGGCTGAAGTATTAACGAGGCATTATATGATGGCCAAAACTTAGTAATCAGTATAAATTTGGTATATCCTTATGTTTAATAAATGTGTCGGACTTTAAACTGCAAGAAGTACTGCTCCACGGCTCTTTTTACCTTGTTTATCCACAAGATCTCCTTTTTTAAAAGACGTTGTGGCTGCTGAGCTGTTCCTTTCTTCTCTGCCTGAAGTATACCAAAACAGTATTTTGTGGTGTGCTCTGCTACAGTTCATATCGCACTGAAGTAGGGCTGGGACGATTATTCGACATAACTGACGATGTTGATTTATAAAAATGCGTTGACGTGTTGTGTAAAACTACGTAAATGTTATGTAACTGCAATGCAGTAAGTGATAAACTAAACGTATTATAAGGGAAAGTATTTTATTCCCTCGGGAGCACGTTAACGCTGTCTTTTTAAGAATCGCACAATAAAACATTCTGCTAATAATTGAACTTTACTGTCCACCTGATGATCTCTTCGCCACTCGAGAGCTACAATATATTATTTATTGGACCTGCGGCATGGTTTTCATTTACAATACAAAGTTATTCCGCTAACAAGCTGGCTAGTTGTTTCACTGCTGGCACCGTTAAAACAATTATCAATTATAGACTGAATTCCGATATAGTTTTGTCTAATATTGCCGGTGCCAGCAGTGCCGCACTATTTTGTAAGGCATGCACTGGCCAATCATGTAGTACTTGTCTCAATAATATTTATGAGAGATCTCCTACCACCCTGCATAAAGGAAATTTGCTGCCCGCCCTCCCACGCACGAGGCAACATGGCTGCGTCTACCAGCAGAGCTCCGGTGCCTCTGGAGAAACACGGGGCAAAAAAGGCTCACATGCGGCCTTCCAAAGTTTGGGAATACTTCAGTCATGACACCTTTTCTGCACCTCTACTGTAGCTGACGTTAATGGGGCTCTTTCAGCCATTTTATATTTTCTGTTTACTTATTCTGTCATGTAAGAGTGAGACAAATTATCGTTTACGACTACTCTTAAACACTGTAGCCTAAATCGTTCCATGCTCACTGAAGTAAGCTTAGCTATAAGCTACCTTTGCTAGTGTTTGTTAAAAACATATTTCTCTAGTTGTGAAATCATTCCATGTTTTAGCATCTATTTCAACATTAAAGTCAAATTTGTGTACTGAAATAAAATTAAGTAAAAACTATTGCAGTGATTATTCACTTCAGTCTAACATAGAAATCCTATTGAATCTCTTAAGATTTGCCTTTTTTGTTAATAATGCTCTAATGTTTAAGAAATGTTTTAATAAATTGAAATGTTAGTGAGGATTTCAGATATGTGTGTTGGGGGAGGGGGTGAATTGTATTAAGCAATTAGTTTCAAGTTAGTCATTTATCAATAAATTTATCAGATCAATCGGAAAATTAGTTGCCAGTTTAGTTGAATAATCGAAAAAACAATTGCTAGAATAATCGTTTGGGACAGCACTACACTGAAGTATATCAAACCACAGTATACCAAAACAGTATTATGTGGTGTGCTTTGCTAACTGAATTAAAGATTTGCCAAGTTCATACAGATTACTGACTTCTGGGTGTCACAAAACACCTCATTAATATTTTAGCTAATATTTTAAAAGATACAAATCTGCTTAACAAATTGTGTGCATGAATAAATGTCCGTAAAGTACAGCCCGAAGAAGGCACGTGGGTCCCCCCTCCAATGGGCTCACCACCTGTAGGAGGGGCCAAAGGGGTTGGGTGCAGTGTGAGTTGGGCAGTGGCCGAAGGCAGGGACCTTGGTCCGAACCTTGGCTGCAGTAGCTAGCTCTAGTGACATGGAATGTCACCCCTCTGGCGGGGGAGGAGATATATTCGGGCTCACCTCGATGCACGGCTTGGGCTCTGGAACCAGTCTCCTTGAGAGGGGTTTGGACCCTCTTCCACTCTGAAGTTGCTCACGGGGAGAGGTGCCGAGCAGGGATGGTTATACTTATTGCCCCCTGGCTGGGTGCCTGTACATTGGGGTTTAACGTGGTGGACTAGAGGGTAGCCTCTGTGCCTTTGTGTGGGGGGACGGGTCTTGACTGTTGTTTGCACTTATGCACCAAATGGCAGTTCAGAATGCCCACCCTTTTTGGAGTCCTTGAAAGGGGTGTTGGAGAGCACTCCTCCTGAGGACTCTCTTGTTCTGCTGGGAGACTTTAGTGCTCATGTGGGCAATGACAGATAGACCTGGAGGGGCGTGATTAGGAGGAGTGGCACCCCCTATCTGAACCTGAGTGGTGTTTTGTTATTGGACTAATGTGCTTGTCACGGATTGTCCATAATGAACACCATGTTCAAACATAAGGGTGTCCATATGGCACTAGGACATCCTGTGCTGCAGTTCAATGGTTGACTTATGTAGTCGTGTCATTGGACTTGCGGCCACGTGTATTAGACATTCAGGTGAGGAGAGGGGCGGAGCTGTCAACCGATCACCACCTGGTGGTGGGTTGGCTCCGCTGGTGGGGGAGGAAGCTGGTCAGGCCTGGCAGGCCCAAGCATACAGTGAGGGTATGCTGGGAACGTCTGTCAGAATCCCCTGTCAGAAGGAGCTTCAACTCCTACCTCCGGCAGAACTTCGCCCATGTCCCGGGGGAGGTGGGGGACATTGAGCCTGAATGGGTCATGTTCCGCACCTCCATTGTGGAGGCGGCTGACTAGAGCTGTGGCCATAAGGTTGTCGGTGCCTGTCGCGGCGGCAATCCCCGAACCTGCTGGTGGACACCGGCGGTGAGGGATGCCGTCAAGCTGGAGAAGGAGTCCTATCTGGCCTTTTTGGGACTCCGGAGGCAGCTGATGAGTGCCGGCGGGCCAAGCGGAACGCGGCTTCGGTGGTTGTCGAGGCAAAAACTCGGGTGTGGGAAGAGTTTGGTGAGGCCATGGAGAACAACTTCCGGACGGCTTCGAGGAGATTCTGGTCCACCATCCGGTGGCTTGGCAGGAAAGTGGTGCAGCATGAACACTGTTTATGGTGGGGATGGGGCACTGCTGACCTCAGCTCGGGACGTTTTGGGTCGGTGGAAGGAATACTTCGAAGACCTCCTCAATCCCACTGACACGCCTTCCAATGAGGAAGAAGAGTCTGGGAACTTGGGGGTGGACTCGCCTATCTCTGGGGCGGAGGTCGCTGAGGTGGTTAAAAAGCTCCTCGGTGGCCAGGCCCCGGCGATGGATGAGATCCGCCCAGAGTTCCTCAAGGCTCTGGATGTTGCAGGGCTGTCCTGGTTGACATGCATCTGCAGCATCGCGTGGACATCGGGGCGATGCCTCTGGATTGGCAGACTGGGGTGGTGGTCTCCCTCTTTAAGAAGGTGGACCGGAGGGTGTGTTCCAACTATAGGGGATCACACTCCTCAGCCTCCCTGGTAATGTCTATTCATGGGTCCTGGAGAGGAGGGTCCGTCGGATTACCTAACCTCGGATTCGGGAGGAGCAGTGTGGTTTTTGCCCTGGCTGTGGAACAGTGGACCAGCTCTATACACTCAGCAGTGTCCTGGAGGGTTTGTAGGAGTTTGCCCAACCAGTCTACATGTGCTTTGTGGACTTGGAGAAGGCATTCGACTGTGTCCCTCGGGGAGTCCTGTGGGGAGTGCTCCGAGAGTATGGGGTGCCGGGCTTCCTTTATAAGGGCTGTTCGGTCCTTGTATGACCAGTGTCAGAACTTGGTCCACATTGTCGGCAGTAAGTCGGACTCGTTTCCGGTGAGGGTTGGACTTTGCCAGGGCTGCCCTTTGTCACTGATGAGGTGTTCCGGGTATGTCCCACTGGGAGGAGGCCCCAGGGAAGACCCAGGATATGCTGGAGAGACTACGTCTCCCGGCTGGCCTGGGAGCACCTCGGGATTCCCCCAGAGGAGCTGGACGAAGTGGCCGGGGAGAGGGAAGTCTGGGTTTCCCTTCTTAGATTGCTGTCCCCGCGACCCGACCTGGAGAAGCGGCAGAAGATGGATGGATGGCTCCGTGACAGTGCATATCACACTGAAGTATACCAAACCACAGTATACCAAAACAATTTTATGTGGTGTGTTCTGCTAGCTGAATTAAAGATATGCCAAGTTTATACAGATTACTGACTTTTGGGTGTCACAAAACACATCTCATTAATATTTTAGCTGTACTACTAATCTGCTTAACAAATTGTCCATATAGTACTGGAAAGCTGGTGTCTGGCCAAATGTTTCGCTTCTCATCTGAAGCCCTGATTATTGCGCATGTGCGATGTATTGAAGGGATATCACCCAGTCCTAGATTATGGTACAAGTTTGCATGTTACGTTGTACGCTCTGCTGCACATCTGGTCTTTTGCTGACTCTCTCCAGGTCACTTTTTTTTTTTTTTCCCTCCAGCCACGGCTCTGTGCCTGTCTTATTACAGGCTGGTTAGCATCCACGGAAGTGTGGCTATGAGATATTCTAACTTCTAGTGCAGTCAAATACACTGATGGAAAAATGTATTGTTTCATTTCTAAAGTACCCATTGTTTGTCTGTCTACAGACTGTGTTCATCTGTGTTCTGTACAATGCCTCAACTTTTGGTAAATGACATGGCTTCACTGTGCTCGTGTTCCCTGCAGTGGAGCCTAACAAGAGACACATGTGAATGTGCACTGTGATGGTGTCACAGGACTTGTCACGATCCAAATGCAAGTGGTTTGTTGATTTGACCACTGATTGCAGGAAAACTGCAGTAAATTTGAAAAATTAGAAGCTCTTGCAAATATTGTGAAGTTTGCTTGATCTTGAGTTAATTTCTGCGATTGCAGAATTACAAAATCCTGGAGGGACTGATCAGGGTATTGGGTGCTCCAGGTGACCTGCTGTGGTGTCAGTAACTTTATCATGAAACTAAGGGTACCGACACCAGGTATGTTTACACAGAGGCTTATAAACCAGTTTGCATAAAAGTTATGTTTTATGTTTTATTTTTGCCAAACAGGCTGAGAGCTCCTGGGGACTGGACTGCTGGCAGAAAGAATCCATAATGGAATTACAAACATTGCAGGAGGCTCTGAAAGTGGAAATACAGATCCATCAGGTATCTGAGACACCTTTGAATCAGCCTTCTGTGATTGATGTAGGGCTGCTTCCCAGCAGCACAAATGGAGGTTTGTAGCAGATTACACTTGAGCTCCTGTGCACAGGCATTCATTGGGTTCTTATGTACAGGTGTTTTTGGTTCTGTCTAATTCTGAATCCTATGTTTGGGATTAGTATAAAAATCAATCCCCTGTAAAGTAAGGATGTAAATCTTTGGCCCCAAAGCAATTTAGTTTGATTTTTCTAGGGATATTTCAATGCATTAAAAATCTTTAATTTCTGCCATTATTCAGTTCGTTTAGTTGATTCATTATTTTGAAAACCTAAATTCAAACCTTTTTTAACTTCACAGAAAAAATTCACAAATATGACCATTGGAACTTAATTACACGTTAATAATAGAATACAAAGTAGAATCTCAGAACATTAATTTTTATGTAAATTGTCAAAGACCAACTACTGAGCTGTACAGAAGAAAGCAATATTTGAATGAATGTTTAATACTTAATACTTCTACAATTTGTCCTGTCATTAGTTTATCGCTCTTTCAAAAAACATGCTTTTTCCATCCTGAAAAGTGATTAAAAGCAATTTTCATGTATACCTGCATGCATTTGATATGTCATGGAGTAAAGCAAACCAAGTATGAAATTAGATATAATATATCATATCATACAAAGATATTCCAAAATGACATGGACAGATTTCTTGGTACCCCTAGAAAACATTATACTGTAAATAAAATTTATTATAGTGATTTTTCAAACTCTTTTCTTAAAGTAGTGTAACTCGCATATCTTCAATCTTGTAATCAGCCATTCAGCCTATTTAAATGGAGAAAATTAGCCACTCTGCTGTTTTGTATCATTGTGTGTACCACACTGAACATGGACCAGAGAAAGCAAAAGACAGAGTTGTCTGGGGAGCTCAGAAAGAAAATTATTGACAAGCATGTTAAAGGAGAAAGTTATAAGACCATCTCCAAGCAGCGTGATATTCCTGTAACTACAGTTATAAATACGAAGAAATTTATGGTCCATAAGACTAGAGATGCACCGATCCAACATTCGGATCGGTATCGGCGCCGATTCAGGCCTATTTGACGAATCGGGTATCGGCCATGCGTGACCGATCCACGTCGTATACTTACTTATTTAGTTTTTGGCAATTTCTAAAAAGATTGCTCCTATTTCGTGTTAAATCTATTTGTACAATCAATCATATGACAGCTCTTTCCCATTTTACATGCGTTTTTGCAGCATTGAAATCGAACGCTAACGCTGCCCCTCAGTCTTTTTTGCTACTCAGTGGATGTGAGTACAGTGACTTCCGCCTGCTGTGACTTCATGCGCATACCCTTGACAGTACGAGGAGCGTAAGATAAGACGTGACGATCTGGGAGTATTTTACGCTTTTAACAGAAACCAGTAGCACAGCGATTCGCAATCTTTGTAAAATAAAGTTTTGAGAGGTGGGAATAGCGTTTAATGGACAATCCTACTTAACAAAGCACACGCAACTGTGCGAGACAAAAAAAACGCAATGGATGATTTGGGAGTCGCCAACTTTGTTTTGCGAACACTGCAGCTTGTGATACAAGCTGTCATTGCAACAAAGTGTAACTGAGCTGATGCCAATGGGAGAAAAATTGTGTTAAAATTTTAAGCATTCGCCACATGCGTATACTTGCTTTCTATTCATATTGAACTGCAAATGCCTCAAAAAATGCTTAAAACAAGACGTACAAACGAGGTGGAACAGTACATTATGTATGTTTGTAGTAGCCTAATTAAATATTTTTTGTCATACATTTTTTCCATCTGTATTTACTAGCTTAAAAAATTAATATATAAAATATAACAAAGTAAAAAGAGCTCGTATCGAACTTGTATCGGAATCTGTATCGGTATTGGCAGTTGTATATCGGAATCGGATCGGAACTGAAAAAATGTGGATCGGCCCATCCCTACATAGGACTATAGCCAGTCTTCCTGGATGCGGCTGCAAGAGGAAAATTGACCCTAGATTTGGCAGAAAGATACTGAGAATGATAGACAAAAAGCAGAGGATGACTTCCAAAGAGATACTAGCTGAACTCCCAGGTCAAGATTCATCAGTGTTTGATCACACCATCCGTCACTGTTCAAGTGACAATTGGTTCAATGGAATAAGACCCAGGAGAACTCCACTGGTGAAAGGAACACATGAAGAAGCCAGACTAGAATTACCTAAAATGCATATTGATAAGCCACAAAGTTTCGGGAATAATGTCCTTTGGACATATGAAACAAAACTGGAGCTTTTTGGCAAGTCACATCAATTCTATGTCCAGAGACACAAAATGAAGCTTTCAAAGCAAAGAACACCATACCTAGTATGAAACATGTAGGATGCTCAGCTATGTTTCAGGGCTGTTTTACTGTATCTGGCAGGGGGTGCCTTGAGTTTGCAGGATACAATTAACTCTCAATACATCAAGACCTTATGGAGCAAAATGTACTGAAACTATTCTGTTGAATTAAACCTCTAAAGCAAAGTCTGATTTTTATTAATTATGGAATACAGAATAATGGGTGTCACTTGTGTGAGATATTTCAGAGAAAATTATGGGTTCTTCTGTTTTCCTGGATGGGTTCCAACCCATTTGTCCACATCAATGACCACTTATTCATTTTCTTATGATATTAAGATGCTGGTACTTTGAAGTTCCAAAACGTTGGATGGGAGGTGGAGGCTCATTAATAATAATAACAATAATAATAATAATAATTAATAATAGATTTTATTTGTAACGCACTTTACATTTAAAATAAATCTCAAAGTGCCACAAAACAAGTCATCCTGAAAAAGTGAATAAACACCTACTAGAATAACAACAAAAAAGCAAAGTAGATCAATAAATAAGAAACCTATAGCCTGCAAAATTAATTAAAATCCATAAGTTCTGTTAAAAAGAAATGTCTTGAGGGGGCGCCCGAGAGCAGTCAGTGGAGTAGGTTGCATATGGATGAGCTCTGCTGGAAATTTCTATTGAAATTTATTGGTTGGCGCTATATACTCGCCAAATATTTAAAAAAAAATTTACTTTAATGTTTAATTGTTAAACTGTACCGCATGAACTCTGACAAGGCTGAGAAAATGGCGAGTAGTCTTCGAAAATACAAGTATACCGGAGGCAATGTGGCCTCTAATGCTCCGCCACACGGTAGCAGAGACCCGGACATTATGGACATTACGGCGTATTTCAAAAATGAGATTCTTGCTTCGTTGAAAATGGACATCGCAGCACTTTTCAGATCAGAACTGAAGATTGTTTTTGCTGAGGAAATGGGATGTATAAAATCCGAACTACAGGCCGTGAAGTCCGAGACAACAATACTATGGCGATACGCGCTGATATGGGCATGATGAAATCTACTTTAACAGACACGGAACGTGGCCTATCGTCATGCTCAGACGACATGACCGCGCTGCAAACAAAGGTACAGATCTGGAGAAGGAGCTGTCTAGTGTGGCGGAAAAATGTTTAGATATGGAAGGGAGGATGCGGAGAGCAAATATTCGCATCTTGAATGTCCCAGAAGGTCCTGACTGTAGCTCACCAGCGTCGGTCTCTTAACTTCTGAAAGAAACACTGAACATAGATAAGGACATCCTAATCAACTGTTCGCACAGGGGACTTCAACCTAAAAGACAGGATGGCAGACCCTGGGTAATTGTGGCAAAGATCCACTACTACCAAGACTGTGTCATGGTGCTTTGCAGAGCCAGAGAACTTGGTCCTCTTCAGTACAAAAGTGAGCCGATCTTCATCTTCCCTGATTTCCCTCCAACTGTAGTGCGGGCTAGATCAGCCATTAACGAGGTGAAGAAACTCCTTCGTAAGCAGGATGGGATTCGGTATGGCATCTCCTACCCAGCGCGATTTAGGATCTCATACAACGGAACCGAGAAATACTTTCAAAATCCAGACGAGGCGATGGAATATGTGAAGTCACATATCCTTTAGATTCATACAGAAACTCTGAACCTCTGAGTTAGAACTCGTGATTTAAAAGTTTTCAACACTTAAACATGTTTCTGTTTTGTGTTTTGGTGAGTACAGACTGATGCTAGCCAGTGAATGTTAGCTATACTGGCCAACAAAGAATGTCTACAATAATTTTAATGGCAAGTCGTCTTGTTAAATAATGTCTCTGGCATGTTGTCTGCATGTTAATTACAGGGTACCCGCGGTCATGGAAAACCTGGAAAAGTTTTGGAATTTTGAAGTATTTTTTCCAGGCCCTGGATAAGTTTTGGAATTCTTAGATAGAGAGGAAAGGTTTTGGAAAATAGCCTTGTTCATTTTTGTTTCCCGCTTCGTTCCACAATGTGCTAACAGAAATGTACGGACAGAAGTCAATAGTTAATTACCTTGGTAAGCATCTGTTTCCAGCACTTTTATCGCGCAGATTTCGCATATTTGAGATTGCTGCTTTTTTGCTCACTATTCCAGTTTTTGTTTTATTTGTTTATTTTTTTGTACGTATTTGAATTTTATTGATCAGTTTCCTGTTTTTGACTCTGTTTGCCTCTACCAAACATAAGGTACATACGGGCCCGGCTTCATGGGGGGGCCAGGGTGGGCCTGGTTTACCTAATCACAAGGCTGGCCCACCCAGCCAAGAGGGGGAAGAGAAATAGAAAAATGTGTTCTTTTCCCGAGGATATATTTT
>JAODKC010000021.1:11794426-11805456 GCA_026777985.1 Mormyrops attenuatus
GTGTGTTTTTTATATATATATATATATATAAAACGTTATGCTTAGAAATTAATATATGTATTGCTTTACACGTCAAAATGCTTACTTGCGTACCTGTTATGTGCTTCCCTAACTGTATGGACAAAAGAACTGCAAAACAACAATTCTTTATCTTTGAAATTAGGTGTTTCATTCAGACCCATTGCTCCAGGTGTATAAAGTCAAGCACCTAGCCAGGCAATCAGGTTTAAAAGCATTTGTAAAAGAATGGATCTTTCTGAGGAGCTCAGTGTAGGACTGTGCGATATGACCAAAATCTCATATCCCGTTATAACCCATATCCCAATACCGATATATATCATGACTGCACCTCATATTTATGGATTTTTTTTCTTCAGATCAGTTGCGGTAGGAATTGGACAAAAATCTGCAAATAAAAAGGTCACAAATCCAAAAATAGACGGGAAGTGATACACAAATGTACAAAACCCTTTTCACCTGTACAAATCACTCTGTATTTTTGTGGATATAATTTTACACAACAGAAATTTAAAACATATATATTTGTGGATAGTGATGTATTTGTGATCTTTTTTCTGTACATCAGCTGCAGAACCCCTAAGAGGTCTGGGTGAGAAAATATGTTTTTAAATCATTTTGAGTTCTTTTCTTGTGTTCCTTTGCAATACTTTTCTGTTAATAATGATAACTGTACTGTGTCCATTTAACCCTGCAATACAATTTGTGTTAATAATAATCACTGTATTGTGTCCCTTTAAAGTACAAAAGATAGAATTAATGGACTAATAACTATAAACCCAAAAGATACGGACATGTCCAGTCAAGTGTGCTTTAAGGAGGGGGACTGTGCACACCATGTAACTTTCATATGTGTGTTTCTATACGTATTTATTAATAACGGCAATGTGTCCATTCACCGCCAGGGACTGTAAACAAGACCGCTGGGCTATTGAACCTGAAGTGCACACACAAACATTGAAATATGAATTAAAATTTGCTCATAAAGAAATCTGGAAAACCAAGGGGTGTTGCTTGCTTTTGTTGAAAGATATTACAGGAAGAATATAACACTAACTTTACCGCGGTGTCATAAACCCAAAACCACTTTCCGGTATACCTCCCTGGTATTATCGCTTGATGATATATCTGGGGATATGTGGATATACTGTATACTGAAATATTCCAGAGAGCGAGTTTAAACCTTATCTGTGATACTGTGGCAACTGTGACAATTTAGTTTATATGCAGTTTACCGGCTGTAATATCTTTCAATGTTTGTAATATATTTCAGGTTTTTGAAGTATTTGTTTTTATGTGTACACTTCATGTTCAGTAGCCCAGCTGTCTTGCTTAAAGTTACTGCCGGTGAATAGACCTAGTACAGTTATTAATAAATACATATAAAAACACATAATATTAAAGTTACATGGTGTACATTGTCCCCCATAGTTGAACGTTTAAAGCACATTTTATAGGACATGTCTGTATTATTTGGGTTTATCTATGCCGTCATGTTGCAGCAAGTGGGCAAGTGTATATTGGGATCAGAAAACTATTGCGAGTGAACATAAAACTATTTCAAAAAATATTTTCCCACCCAGACCTCCTAGGGGCTCCGTAGCAGTACATACTGGACAAAAGTCCATACTTAAATAGGAGGGAAGTCACAAATGTAACACGGTCCACAAATAGACGGGAAGTGATACACAAATATACAAAACCCTTTTCACGTGTACAAGTTACTCTGTATTTTTGTGAATATGATTTTACACAACACAAATTTAAAAATACATATTTGTGGATTGTTAAATATTTGTGGATCATTTTACATATTTCTGGATTGTGTTCTATGGATTACAAATAATAAACTCCAATTAAAACTTCCATACAAGTGCCACATCCCATGAGGCATGTAATCTTGCAAACGGTCATCCAGATGATGAAAAAATGTTGCCGTAAACAATGTATTTTGTGACACCACAAAATAAACGATTGAGCACAATAAGAAGCAACAGACGTCTTTATTTTCTCATCTGATACATATTGTCATATCTCACAGCCCTACCTGAGTGAATTCAAGCGTGGTACTATCATTGGATGCCACCTTTGCAATAAATCAGTTTCTTCAGTTTCAGTGATGCTAGATATTCCCCGGTCAACTGTAAGTGGTATTATTGCAAAGTGAAAGTGTTTAGGAACAACAGAAACTCCGACACAATGTGGTAGACCACATAAGGTATTAGAGTGGGGTCGCCAAGTGCTGACGCGGATAGTGCGTAAAAGCCGGCAACACTGTGTAACTCAATAACTGCAGAGTTTCAAACTTCCTTTGCCATTAACTCCAGCACAAAAACTATGGTCCAGGTGCTTCATGGAATGGGCTTCTATGACCAAGCAACTGAATGCAAGCCTCGCATCACCAAGCTCAATACCAAGGATTAGATGGAGTTGTATTAAAGCACACTGCCACTGGACTTTGGAGCAGTGGAAACGTGTTCTGTGGAGTGACGAATCACGCTTCTCTGTCTGGCAATATGTTAGATGACAGAGATGTTCACAAGTCACAAAATTAGAGTGGTTCCAATTTTGCATTACTATGTATCAAAAATTTAATCATGTTTGTTTTTTTTCTATTGGTAACCGATGTGACTAAATGGGAATCGCCACTTGAACAGTTCAAAAACTGCTTATGTCATAGTTCCTTAGGCTTATATACATTAAGTAATTGCTATTTCAGAAGGCATTGAAGCAATAAAATTTTTGCAAGAACCTAAGTACTTTTCTAACTCCAATTAATGGATAAAATTGATTAGCCTCTCAGCTTGTGTGTGTGCAAGTAAATAAATGATTATGCAAGTAACACTGAACTCCATTTTAAAAAGTTAAAGTAATGCGTGCAGTAGTGCTGCTCCTTTAGTTACAGGAGAGCGGTCAGTGATATTATTGTTCAGTCGAGTTATTTGCTGGTGTTTTTATTTTATTAAAAATGTTATGAATGTGTGATGGCAATCCAAATAATTTAAGACGACACTACACGCAGTCCGCAGGGCACAATGAAGAGGTGCCGGCACGTTTTATGTTGTAGGAAAATACAGCTTGACTTGGAATAATACCGGCTACATTATCAGATTTATGGCAATCTATGCTGATCTGTCTGTATAACTGCACGATGTAGGCTTTATATGATTTACGACACAGGATAAGCAATGTCTGTTTCTAAGCGGTGCAGTCTAACGTAAAATAGCACCCAGAATATCCTGCGCTTTATCATATCGGGTCTGCAATTTGAACTAGTGGCAAAACAAAAAATGTTTGACGTCACACTTCTCCAGCTCCAGTCCATATGCTCTGTGCATAGCTGCACGTCATGGGGTGTTTAATGCCTTTATGGTTTGGGGAGTGTTGTACACTCAATGCTTCGCACATGTACAAATTTCAAGAGCCTTAAAGAGTCGCTATCAACGAGTCGCAGTCAAGTCAGAGTCAAAAAATAATGAATTGGAAGTCAATTTAAGAGTGACTCGAGCCCCCATCTCTGTTAGACGAGTCTGGTTTGGCAGATGCCAGGAGAATATTACCTCCCTGACTGCATTGTGCCAGCTGTGAAGTTGTACATGTTGTATATTTCAGCTGGGAATGCAGACTTTGAGGGTGATATAAAACAGTCCTTGGAGTGTCAGTCTTCAGATGGACACCAGGCTTGGTTGAATATCTAGGCCTGGGGTTGTGGACCTTATGAGTACCTTATAATGCACCTTGTGAGTCAGTATGGTTCATGTACGAAGGCATAACATGGTTAGAAGTGTAAAAATTAAATGAGAACCACTAAACCTTGTGCATGCATTTTTGTCATAACACGCCCGTTTAACCAGTCTTTAGAATTTTGTTGTGATTGTTGACGCACCACAGTGAAATGTGTTCTCTGCATTTAACCCATATGTTACAATGTGACATAGCAAGGGGCAGCTAATTCATCGCCCGGGGAGCAGTGCTTGGGGGCTGTACCTTGCTCTCAGGGTACCTCAGTGGTGCCTTGCTGGTTGGGGATTCAAACCTGCAATCTTTCAATTACAAGTGCGCTTCCCTAACCATCAATGAAGACAAAAATGGAAGACCTTGCGTAAATGAACTCAAAACTATTTTGAATTTACTGCAAATGCTTACATTATATTTAGCTTTGTAGGTTATTGTTCCTGGGTTTAACCCAACACATCCATGCGAAATTTCTTCTAGTGAAAAAGCAGGTCGCAATCGGAGATGTGTTTATGAATGAACTGCGAGTCATGCAAGCTAATGCGCGGGGATGCACATAACGGTCACACGTTTGCATTCACCTTTAAAAGTGATATGTGAGGCAGTCGATTGTTGTAACAGAGCAAATGCATACGTATTGTATGTACATTTGTGCTGCTATGACAAGAAATGAGTTTTAACCTGTAAATGAAGTGCGAATAAACGTTAGCACATAGCATATAAACATTAAAATGCAGTCATTTCTTGTCAGATCAGCACAAATTCACATAAAATAAGTACAGGATACTGAAGGAACTACTGTGCAATATGCATTAATGGGCTACTTTGATAGGGAGAGTGAAGACAAAGAACGAAACATTTTTGTAAACTCTTATTTTACCAATGTACATGTAATCAAAAAATATGTAAATGTTTCACGTGGAATAAATAAATATAAAACGTGATCCTTCTGTCTATCTGCATTCTCTTCACCTGTTCAAAATTAGCTCCGGCCCAGATATATTGGCCCTGCATCGCTCTTATTTTTGGTGTGGATGCAACAGCCGGGCAGGAATTTAGGCTCGGCATGGGCACCGGCCCTGGTGTGAAAGGGCTATCAGTAAGCTTAAAGAGAGCTCAGCTTCAGATGGGGTGTAATAGGTGTGTCATTCCTTTAAAATTAAGCTGATGGCCTTTGCATCACCTTTTTTGATTTTGATCAAATTTGGCATATACAGCTCTGCAAAAAAAATTGAGACATTTTTAGTTTCAGTCATATCTCAATTTACGGGTAAGCTTCTGGGTAAAATGTACATTTTCTTTTTCTGCCAAACTTCAGCCTGGTTCTTCTCTTTCTCAGTGATGAAGGGCTTCTCCACTTTATGGGACTGCAGTCCTCCTCGTAGGAGCCTCTTACGAACTGTCCTATCAGTGCACTTCTTTCCTGCAGTTAATGTTTCCCATTCCTTTTGAAGGTCACTTGATATGTCATGGGAAACTGTCGGATAAGTTAATGGTCATCTCTGGCATTGGAAAGTCACTTCCTCCCTTTACGTGGCTGGTTTCTGGTCAGTTTCTTCTACTTCACCTTGTTTACTTCTTAGAAATTTTGAGCCTGGAAGCAACCTGCCACCTGCCAACTTGCCAGCAGAACCAAGATTAAACCAGGATTTAATAATCCAGATTCTTAAAAAATGTGGAGTGGTAATTTTTTTACAGAGCTGTATCTTTATTAAAAAAAAAAGCTCATTGAAGTACCTTTTCTCTACCTTAGGTAGCAAAAATTACAAGCTCATTATGAGCTCTAAACTTACGATTTTTACCGTTTCAATTTTTTTACATTTGTTAGTAAAACACTATTTTACTAAATTGTATTATTGCAGCTACATGGCTCAGCTATAGTTTGTTGGAAAGCTCAGAATGGGTCTTTTTGTACAAGAGTAAGGTATTGTTTTCAAGGCCAAAGTTCATCTAGCAAACTGCATTTTTACTAGATACAGTGATGGTGGTCACTCGTTTCCCTCTTTAGTTGACATTTTTCAATGTGCTGCTGCATGATCCCATGGCAGGTAAGGACTGGGGAATTGCGTTGACTCCTTTGCCATTTTACCCTTTTGACCAATGGACTCTTGAAGGACTACTGTGACAGCAGTAGGATCATTTGAACTTAAAGATAAAATGCAGCAGTCATTAGATTGTACGTTTGAGGTTTTCTTGTTTACGTCTGTATTAGTTTTTAGCAGAGTGTGTCAGTGTGGGAGGCTTTTCCTTGATATTGCTGTACTCTGTTAAGTGTCTTTCACAAACAGCCCCTACACGTGCTCTGGGAGAGTTCCATTTACATCTTTGCTATAACTAAGTTCCCTCTCCCCAGCCTCCTCCTCCAGCTCCTCCAGGGGATTACCAAGGCATTTCTAGACCAGCTGAGAGGTATAATCTCTACAGCGTGTCCTGGGTCTGCCCCAGGGCCTCCTCCCAGTTGGACATGCCCGCAGCACCTCCCCAGGGAGCCATCCAGGAGGCATACTAGATAGATGCCTGAACCTGCTTAGCTGACTCATTTTGCTGTGGAGGAGCACCAGCTCTACTTTGAGCTCTTCCCAAATGTCTGAGCCTATCACCCTATGTCTTAAACCTAGTTCCTCTCCCCCTTTATTCACTACATTGATATCAGTTGGGAGTACATGACGTGTTACTTTACCATCATGAAAGACTGAGTGGTATGAAAATTTATTTATCCTGTGTTTTTTTTTTACCTGAAGTATTAGGTTTTGTATGTGACAGCGGGGTCACACACCAGGAGAGACTCACTTCCCACAACAAGCCTGCTAAGTTTGCCTGAGTCACATGTTAGGCTGTGTGCAATGCAATTAGGCTCCATTTTTAAGTGTTTACCTCCATAGACAGAGAAGGGACATGCCATCGCTAAACAACAACAAACAAAAATAGTTTCTATTTTTTTTGTAGTACTCCCCCCCCCCCCCCTGTCAGATTGCCCAAAACCAAAACTTTTGTTCCACAGGAAACACTGGTATGTGAGGAGCAAGGTTATTTTTCATGTAAAGGTACAGTACAGTATTTTTCATTCATTTTTATTTCATTTTCAGTTTTTGTTTTCGGTTTGTTTAGTTTTTATTAGTTAGGTCGCTACTTTAGATCATTTTCATCATTTTATTAGTTTTAGTGTTAGTTTCAGTTTTTTGTAAGTCAGCCCTCGTACATTCGTGATTCATAAATTCACAGATTTGCGAAAATTTTATTGGGACCAAACTTATTTGCATCCTCTATTTTTTTGCATATTTGCGAAATCCTCGAATAACGCTACAGAAGTGTTTGTTTAATTTTCATAGTAATAACAATTTGGTAATTGTTTTTTTTACTTGTCTACTTTGCCTTGCGGTAACCCATCTACTTCTGGCTAGCTACCTGAGGCTAATGCTGCTTGCACAGAAAACATGACAGGAAAAAGAAAGTGATTTTTCTCTCAATGACAATATATACTTGTCAAAGCTTATGATAGTGCCAAAAACAAGCCACTGAGATGCAACAGCAAAACTATGCCATTTTGAATTTTTCTGAAAATGTACTTTTATGAACTTGTCCTAGGGCGTTGAATCAGTGACCGCTAAATTTTGTGTGCATCATCTGCTGAGGTTTGGGACCAATAGTTATTCAAATCATTATGCTAAGTCAAATGCTTTGGCCGCTGTCCTCCCATGAATTTGATGACCAAACAGGTGGCAGGCGGCATATGAGGCAATATCTCAGCAACACTTTGATATATCAAAGCCAAATTTGGGATATGGACCTGGGACCCAGTTCTGAGGAATCATGGCAAAAATGTTGTCATTGCACCAGTAGGGAGTGCTGCAATAAAAATGCGTTTTGGCTAGTAACTGTTATACTAGAAAAATAATTTTCTTGTCTCCTAACACCATGGGAGGTGCCCAGTCTGATCCATTGGAATTTTCATTTCCACCTAAGTGATGCAGCTGCCATATTGGATTTTATTAAAAATGTAAGTATTTTCCTAAAATTTTGCCCAGTCTTCACCTTTCAAATTTGACACATTGATAGAAGACAGTCTCTGTGCTCTGCACATTGATTTCTTCTCTGGATTTGGGGTTAATTCATCATGAGCCCAAATTTCATGATACGTTTTTGCTTATAACCTTTGAACCGTTTGGCCTAGAGTTGTGATCTTTGATTCTTCAGATTTTCTACCATTTTGAATTTTTCTAATAACCTGCTTTTGTGAACTTGTCCTAGGGTGTTGATCCAGTCAGCACCAAATTTGGTGTGCATCATCTTCCCAGGGCTTTGACGAAAAGATGTTCAAACCATTGTGCTACATCAAATGCTAAGGCTACTTTCCAATGAATTTCATGGCAATGCCACCAAACAGTACATGAGATCCTATCTCAGCAACAGTTTGATATATCAAAATTAAATTTGAGATCTGGACTTTGGACCCCATTCTGAGGCCACTCTACAAAAAGTCATTCCTATTGTAGCACCACTAGGGGGTGCTACAATAAGCAAAGTTGTGTTTTGGCTAATAACTGCTGAAGGGTTTGCTTTAGCAAAATAAATCTTGTATCTGCTAATGCCATAGGATATCCCCAGGCTGATACATTTTCATGTTCACCTAATTGATGTGGCCTCCTTATTGGATTTTATTGAAAATGTAAGAATTCCCCACAGACCACAAATTTCATGTCATTTCACCACTGGGGGCGTTGAAATACATTTTGAACTATTGGCCTTATAAAGATGGTTGTTATGAATGGGGATTGTAAGGATTTGTCTTTGTCAGTCCCATCACGTCCCTATTTTGCCAGCAATTTTTGCTGGCCTTCCCATATGCTCCTAATGGTTCCCAACCTAATGTCTTAAAGTTGCTGGGGCCTGCCCTCTGTCTCATTTTAGGCAGAATTTACTCTTTTATGAATTATTTTACTCCGTGATTAATTTCCCTTACTTGTTCCTGATCTGTTGGTGTTGCAATTTTTTGTAATAGTTATATATACAGTATAATAGTTTATTTTAGTTTTTGTTTTGTTTTTATCCATCCATCCATCCATCCATCATCTACTGCTTATCCGAGGTCGGGTCGCGGGGGCAGCAGTCTCAGCAGGGGACCCCAGACTTCCCTCTCCTCCGCCAATTGATCCAGCTCCTCTGGGGGAATCCCGAGGCGTTCCCAGGCCAGCCGAGAAACATAGTCCCTCCAGCGTGTCCTGGGTCTTCCCCGGGGCCTCCTCCCAGTGGGAAATGCCCGGAACACCTCACCAGGGAGGCGTCCAGGAGGCATCCTAAGCAGATGCCCGAGCCGCCTCATCTGGCTCCTCTCGATGCGGAGGAGCAGCGGCTCTGCTCTGAGTCCCTCCCAAATGACCGAGCTCCTCACCCTAATAACCTTTTGTTTTTAGTTTCAGTTATTGTTTTTCTTGTCAAGCCTTGTTTTTATTTAAGTTAACAAAAATGTTTTTTCACATTTAGTTTTCTTTGCTTCATTAATTTTCGTGGGCAATAATAACCCTGGGTTAGGAGTGCACGTTAGATGAGCAGAGCAGGTGACAGGGCTGCCCAGGTAATACATTGCTGTACAATTCTGGTTTTCATTTCTGTGTATGTATACCTTGCTGCCCCCTGTTGGTATTGCAATATTATTGCTTGTTCACACAGTTTTGACCACAATTTGCGTCTGAAAATTATTTTGTGTACATCAAAACATTTTTTTGGTGTTCACTTGGCTGTGTAACCCAACGCAGAACACGCAGGAGCGATTGGGGTGGTGCTTTTATGTACACTGCTCACTCAAGGTAACTTTCAAAGGCTCATTTCCCAAACAGACCTACTAGAACTGCTGCAGTTGCTGGTCCATTGTAAACTGCTATGATTTACACACTTGCCGAGAAGTTCACAATAAATTCAGGTGCTCCCACTAAACAGAAAATCAGTGAGGCAGAGGAGTGAGAATGTTCAAACCAAGTAAACGTGGTTCAGCAAGAGAACATTCTGGCGTTTCTTGGGGAGGTGAAATGGGTGCTGAGGTAATGCAAGTCCTGTGAGTATCATCACTCTGGTGGCCAATGCAGTTGATCTGTATCAGCTACTAAAGCCCGATCTATTTAATTTTTTCAGCATTTACGTCATTTGTGCAGATTCTAAGGTTCTGTCACACAGCAAAGTAAGCCTGAGGCAAATAAAACTATTATCGAGATGTTAGCCAAGTGGAAATTAAGTTAGAGACTCAAGATGGCCCAAGAGCTCCCTGCAATGATTGCAGTGCCATCCTTTTGATATGCAGGAGCAACACTGTGTTGTTTAATAAAACAGATGCATTTAGCCATTTCATCATGTACCTGCTGTGACCAGGTCTGCGTTTGTAGCTGCGTCCCTGTCCAATCACTTTGGTTTCAGGAAGTGCAGCTCAAGGACCACTTTAATAACCTCTGAAGAACAAGCCAATGGTATGAACACTGTCGTTATTTTTCAATTTTAAGAGGGGGGGCAGTGTGTTTCTTAGTAGGTTTGGGATCCTGCTCCATGTTGTGTATGTGTGACTCTTAGACACGTACACGTACACACACACACAAATTTTTCTCTTACTTTACGTGTCTGTGAAAAGTTAGTCACTCCAGGTATGCTGCTTTTTCTTGGAAAAAGTTGCAAACTCAGAAAACAGCAATAAAGTAAAAATAAATATATATATATATATATATAAATATAAATATATATATTTTTATATATATTTTACTACGCACTGATCAAAAGAACATTCAACAAAAGATCAGGATGGCATGACTTAAAAAGTATTTTGTTGAATATACTAGGAAAGCACACATAGAGCGTTATGGTGAGGTAAATAAACTGATTTCTCAATATGTATAAGATTATCTATAAAAGGAATAATGATACAAATTGCAAAGCTAGCTAAGTTTTTTTCTATGGCAGAGTAAATGCATTTTAACCAAACTTAAACTCACTGCGCTACAATGTCTGTACAGAATTTAAAGAAAGAAAAAGCCTGATCTTAATCTGGCTACTGTAACTAGCGATGTGAGAATTGCATGTGAATAACATGCGATGTTGCTATTAATATCACACATCATTCAGCCCTATAATATAATATAGTATAATAAAATACCATTTTTCAAATTCATTACAAAATACCCCTCTCCTGGAGCCAACACCTTATCGTGGTGGAAGGGTTTACGTGTTCCAATGATCCCAGGAGCTAAGTTGCCCGGGGCTTTATGCCCTTGGTAGGGTCACCCAAGGCAAACAGGTCC
>JAODKC010000021.1:11840757-11851691 GCA_026777985.1 Mormyrops attenuatus
TGTACCTTAAAAGGCACAATTACCTACAGCTAAGGGTACCATTGGCAGACCCTTGAGGGTACAGCCCCAGTGACAAGGAAAGGTACAAAATTGTACCCATTTTTCTGAGAGTGTAACGTTGGACGGACATCCTGCTGCTCTTAATTCAGTGTGATTTTTGTCATCTGTGTTTTCATACCTGTCTTGCCACAGTTGTCCCCTCCGAGTACCACCAACTTGACTCTGTTTAGTCTCCTAGTTAGCCCACCGTCGCTCATGGTGAACAGCTCTATTGAAACATTTCAGTAATTTCACTAGCTGCACTTTTCCAATTATACTTCACATAGATAATAACTAACTGCAGTGTAGTGATGACCGTTTTATGTACCCTTTAACCCTATCCATTTTGAGCGTTTTTCTAAACTTTTCGTAGTCTCCTGAAATGTGACGTGCTTATTCAGTGTTCATGTTAAATCCTATCGATATTTTCAGTCGATAATAATTTAAATTTAATTTAATTTAAAATTACATAAGTAGACGGTACCGCGCTATTTTTTTGGTAATTCGTATAATTCTGACTATACGTTTTAAAACATTACTCACAGAAAGTTGTCTTGTAGGTAGATGTTAGTGGCTCACAGTTGTCTGGTTGTAAGAAAAAGGAGTGATTGTCAAGCCCATAAGCGTTTTCAGGTCTTGTTCAAAGGAAAATATAAACATCGCAGTCAGTTTATTTAGATCCACACTATGATTATCTACCGCAAATTCCTTTCCAACTAGTAACACATTAACCAGTACCATGGGCGTTGTAACGGGACTGTTCAGCAGTAAATAAAAAATATATATTCAGTACAATAAATAATTTCTCGCTCGCTTCTCTATATTTACATTTTCGTCTATTATATGCTGCATTTAGTTTCTTCTGCGTTAAAATAAATTTATTTGCAGATTTTGTTTCCAGATCTAAACTTTCTCTTCCATAGTTCTTGTCAAACATTCAAATAATGAATATGGTTTTTTTTTGTCTGCAGCTTCGATCCACTGGACCCATGGAGAAAAAAATCTGTTGTTTGGGTTATACTTGTAGCTGAACTGACTGTGTAAAAATAAAATAAAGATGTTTCAAAATTTTTAACATGTGATGGAACAAAATGTTATTGGTACAGTATATCCATCGATCCTTTCTCTGAAACCGCTTATCCTGTTCAGGGTCGCGGGAGCCTGTCCCGAAGCTATGGGCGCAAAGCAGGGAACAACACAGGATGGGGCGCCAACCAATCCCAGGACAGCTATACAATAATCACCCGAAATTCAGATCAGAGTTGCAAGCAAGCGATATCTGTCTACTTTTTCTTTGTTTGTTTTCCAGAAAGGATACTGTTCACCTTTTAAACATATTAGAACTGCCTACATTATTGAGAAAAAACACCTTAAACCAAATGACAGCTATATAAGCCACTACTACCATATAAATTCAGATATATTTTTCCACTAACCATAATTGCATCTAGCCCTCATATGCGTTATGTGTTTTTAAATAGCCTACATCCGCCTAGATTAGTATACTTCATTCGTCTGACTTGGATTTTAAAGCGAAAACAGGCATCATGCGCGCGCAGGTATTTGGCCTCTAAAGATGAGTCACAGTAAAAAAAAGATGATTGTCACAGCAAAATAATTAAAATAAAATGTCGACATTTAAACTCATCCAATAAGATCAGTCTGTCTTACAGTTTAAAGTAACTAACAGGTGTTCATGGAATATATTGCCTCGTCACGTATTTAAGTTGGACCTAATTAACATCGCATTGTTTTTGTGGAGGCTTATGTGACGTATGCAAAATGCGCTCCGGCTCCTCATGGTTGCAGTAGGTATCTGTGGTTTTGATCTCCTACGCATCAGAATTTAGAAATTAAGCATTGGTAATATATAAAACATAGGCCTGTTTAATCCCAAACGCTTATTTCATGAAGCTCAAATACAAGACTAGACCATGAAAGTAATTATCCCGAAAATGTTAGAACTTGAAAATTAAAAAAAATCTTTCAAGTCACTATGTTTATACTAATGGAACAATATACATCCAATATTCTATATCTTTAGTTTTTGTATTTTATTTAGAAGATAATTAAAAATGTAAAACATTTCTAAATATACGTAAAGAGAAGAGCTTAAAGATAATCGAGTTTTGAAATATTAGTCAAATATAAAAATAAAGTATATAGCCCACAGGAAAATAGCAAAACTACTAATGAATAATTGAGTTTACTGTATAAAAGTAGTACCGACTGTCGATACAGCTTATTCGATATAATTTTTAAATTACAGTCCTTCACAGCAGTTCAGTATCTTCGCCCGAGCGCAGCTCGGACAAATAAACACAGTAACGTCAGTAGTTACGGATAAAAACATCCCGCATTTTCGACCGTATTACAGTATTACAGTAAGTATTACAGTAAGTATTACAGTAAGTTCAAAAGCGGCATTATTAATACAAACATTTTTTTTGGAAAACATTTTTAAAATAAGTATAACCAAGTATTAACTTGGATAAAAAATACTTCATACCAGAAGCCTGCATGTAGCGAAAGTGCCTTAGTGAATTAAACTGGAGAAACACACGTAACGAGTGACGTGACCTCATGAAAATAAACAGAAAATGGGACAGCTGACGTGTTTCGGTTCGTCGATAATGATCAAAACAGTTATTTCCCGATTGTTTGTAATCTCTTTTAAATTATAAATCAATTGTTTGACGCGAAAAAGCAAAACCGCACAGAAATAGCAGGGAGGCTTTGTGATGATCCGTAAGTAGCTGCCTTCACGCATATTGATATCTTGCTATGTGTTTGTCTTGTATTCCGGTTCGCCATTTGTCCCATTTTACTAATTAAACAGTGATTTTCACACACATAGGCGTTACATTTTATATTTCAGGGCCAGCTGGGTGTAAGCCATTAAGCGTGAAAGGGTAGGGTTATTTTAAAATGCCAGATATTAGCGGACAGCTACGGACGCAATTCACGTTTTTAGGTATACCATTAGCGCCATATCAAAGTAGCACTGCTTAATATGGCCTGTTCTTGTATTAGGCGACCTTCGTTATGGAGAACGACTTGAGCCCACAAGACAAGAAAGACCTGGACAAGTTCATTAAATTCTTCGCGCTAAAGGTAGATGTTATGTATGCAGTCGTACTAGGTTTAACGGTAAAACGTATGCAAATTACTAAATGACCTTTAACTCGTCTAAACTTTGGATGGCAGTCACCCTGTTAGTATTTCCAGCATTAAATCGCTGTTCCTCCCATTCATCAGACGGTACAGGTGATCGTTCAAGCCCGTCTTGGAGAGAAGATCTGCACACGTTCATCTTCTTCACCCACTGGGTCCGACTGGGTAGGGATCTGATTTAAACTCCAACCAGACAGATTTCCACACTAGCAGTTTGATCGTCATTTAAAATGGACGTGAAGTGCATTTAAATCCAACTCGCTGTCGCAGTGCGTATTTTTGAGACGATCTGCTACGAAGCAACACTTTGGATTGCGATACTCGTTGTTATTATTCTGTAGTATCACGCCATGCATTTCTCTGTTTAAATTAAGTTCAATTTAGCGATAAAAGATATTCCAGAAGTGACCCATGAAGCAAAAAAGGCGTTAGCTGGTCAACTCCCTGGCATTGGCAGGTCCATGTGCGTGGAAATCTCCCTTAAAACCTCTGAGGTGAGACGATCTTAGCAAAGTAATAAGTAGGGTGACTGCAGTAAATGATTGTCATGAGTTTTTTATTGTTAAATGTAGTTTGACCCCAGCACTGGTTCTGGCCATCTGCTGTGTAAACTGGCAATAGGTGCAAACGAGTTTAAATCGATTTAAACCTTTATCTAGCCTCTGTTCAGATGAACAGTGAGATTCCAGTCAAGTTAAACTGCTGGCAGTATGTACAAGCCTGTATGATTAAAGGTTTTACCTGATTTCAAACATACAGTTGTATTAATTAGCAAACAAGATGATTAAGTAGTAGTTTGGTAAGAATAATGCCAGCATACACAATGTGTCTGGAACCAAGAATGGGCAATCCTTGGTATACTTTAAGTAAGTTAATGGGTGCAATTTGCATGGTTGAAGGCTTTATTTTCAGTTAGAATTGTTTTAACAGGATACAAATTTGGTGTATTATAAACTTTTTGTAGTGTAAACACTATTTATGGAAATATTTTGTTTTTTATGTCTAATATTAAACAGGGAGATTCAATGGAATTGGAAACATGGTGCTTGGAAATGAATGAACGGTAATTTGCACCGTTACTGATAATCATTCAGTGCAATTATGTATGAACAAGCAAAGAGTTTTGAACGTTTGGGTAGGATATTTTCAAATAGTACCCATCTTTAAAATTACAATTTAGATTACAATAATAAGTTTTCCCCTATATATTGTATTTTATGTACCATTTTTGTGCAAGTTTGGTGATTTAGCTGCACAAACCTTGGTAGACATTTGACAAATAACATTTCTAATGTGACATTTCTTTCTGTTTCAGATGTGATAAGGACATCAAAGTGTCCTATACTGTTTACAACAGACTGTCTTTACTGCTTAAATCACTGCTTGCTATTACAAGGGTCACCCCGGCATACAAGTTATCACGAAAGCAAGGCCATGACTACGTTATACTGTACAGGTACATCATGTAGTGTCATATGCTGTTTATAAAAGAAACGGTGAAACTGTATTTCTGTAAAATTGTGCATTTTGTTTCTCTCTGCTTAGTCGTTCCTAAATCTGGCTTTTGTTCATTGTGAACATCGTCTTTATCTGGTCAACCCTTATATCTTATTTCTATGAAAATAATTTAATCCACTGGGCTTCATCCGTTTTCCAGTGACCCTCCAATAATATTCAGTTGCCATTACTCAGTCAAACAATAATAATTACATTGTTACATTGTCCAAAAAAGAGCATTGGTATATTCTTGTGAACCATTTTGGGGATAACGAATACATTGGTTCACTTGTTAATTTATGAATGAAGTTACGAAACACTGTAATTACAAAGGGTTTTGAGAAACACTCATTAATCAATGAATGATCTTAAGTATAAAAAAATAAGCAACTTTATCACAAAGCTTTTGGGAAACTCACCCCTGAAAATGTACTTGATTTTATCTAATGAAAAATAGCTACAATTTGTCGGGTTACTACATAATGCAGCATTATTACGTAATGCATTGTTACATGCCAGATTTGGTAGCCAATGGTTGGTCCTCTGAGGGCCCTTCCTTCGACTGCCACTCGATTCACATTGTACCGGATCCCCTACAGCCATCCCTGCCGGTGGTGGGTGCCCAGGACGGCTTACCTATGTAACTTTTTCGGTCTTTGCCTATGAGCTCACCCGCAGGCCTGGCTTCAGGGTGGGGCCCCAGTCTCCCCAGAACAGATGAGGTTGCATAATCCTTAATCTTCGTAATTCATAGAGGTTTTCTGAATCATACTTAGTCTGGCCACTCACCTAGGACCAGATTGCCTTGGGAGACCCTACCAAGGACAATAGCCCTCGACAACATAGCTCCTAGGATCAGAGAGGCACACAAATCCATCCACCACGATAAGGCGATGATTTCCAGATGTTGTGGTCCTGTTGGCGTCATTGGGTTGTGACCTCCAGTGTTCACTGGGGTGGTTTGCAGTTGAGTCTGAAGTGACCGTGATGAGGATCAGTACTTCCAAGTCTGAGGTTTTGGTTCTCAACCAGAAAAGTGTGGACTGCTTCCTCTCGGTGGGAGACGGGTTACTACTTCAAATGGAGGAGTTTAAGTATCTCTGGGTCTTGTTCATGAGTGAGGGAAGAAGGTGATTGACAAACGTTAGTAATAATGCGGATGCTGTTCCCCTCTGTTATGTTAAATAGAGCTGAGCCAGAAGGGAAAGCTACATTCCGATCTACATTCCTACCCTCACCTATAGTCATGAGCTTAGGGTAGTGACCGAAAGAATCTAATCGAGGATACGAGCAGCAGAAATGACCTTCCTTTGCAGAGGTGTCTGAGCTCAATTTTAGAGAGAGGATGAGGAGCTCACAGTAGAGCTGCTGCTCCTCCGCATCAGAAGCAGCCAGTTGAGGTGGTTCAGAAGTCTATGTAGATATTTCCTGGGTGCCTCAGGCATGTCCAACCTGGAGGAGGCCCCAGGGCAGATCCAGCACATACTAGAGAGATTAAATATCTCGTCTGGCCTTGGAGTGGGTGGGGGGGGTGGGGGGTCTGGCATCTCTGCTGAGACTGCTGCTCCCGCAACCCGGCCCTAGATATGGGGTAGAGAATGGATGGATGGCATTCTAAATTTAGTAGGTTTGGGAAACAGTAAAATGACAGGATTTGCTGCATTAAATTTGTCTTGCCTCTCAGGATATATTTTGGGGAAGTGCAGCTGGCAGGACTTGGAGAAGGTATGATTTCCATGTGAATATTTTTGACTGCGTGACATGAGAACAAGGTTAAACTAATTCTGTCCACTTGCTAATTTCAGGTTGATTATCTGAAGCACCGTTAATCTATAGCCAGCATAATGTCTGCATTTGTAGTTGTATTTGAACTGAAAAATTGTCTGAAATTGCTGGTGTGGGAGGAACGATAATCTTGTGCTGAGTATCTCCCTCCAGGTTTCCAGACAGTACGAGTAGGATTAGTTGGCACTCCAACTGGTACCATCACCTTGTCATGTGCTTACAGAACAAACCTGGCCTTCATGTCTGCCAGGTACAGCAATATGTACGCAGCAGCTGCGTGGTCAGTTCATAATAAAAGACCAGTGAATCGTTGTTTTAGTTAATTTATGTTTACTGTTTGAAGGAACAGTCCTGTAATTCAGATAATCCCAAGTGGGGGTATCCCTGGCTAATCTTCTGTAGTTACTTTAGATGATGTCAGTGTTGTGTCGTTACTGTAGGGGGCAGTTTGTGTAATGGGGATTGTCACAATGTTTTTTTTTTCTTTCTTTCATGGAAACTTTAGACAGATTGAGAGGACGATGCCAATAATGGGAATCATCATCGATCACTTTAATGTTGGCCATATGCACCCCTGCAACTACAGGTGAGGGCTGTCTGCGGTTGCTGTTTGTATAAAGCGCGTGCTTGGGATCCTGCTTCACTAAGACAGCATTGAAGCATATCATTTAAATATCACTGTCAGAGAGAAGAGTTTGCTGTGTCATGCCATGTGGCATTGTGTTGTGTTTGCGTGTTTTTTTTGTCACAACCTTTTGGCCTGTACGTCTGCTACATGGTCGGTATGTTTACATCAGCTTTCTGCTCCCGGTGTCCCAGGGCAGCTGGCGAAGAGGAAGGAGTGCCGTATCCTGTTCTGGAAGATTCCCAGGAAGTGTGCACCACCTCATTCTCCACCTCCCCCCCCTCTCAGGTAAGACATGGCTGCTAGGGGAACTGCTCTGCACTGTGAATTGCCATGGCAATGTGCTTTTTGCAGAATTGTGCCCTGTTTGTGGGCATTGTCAGCAGCACCTGGGAATTATACTCACCATGATGTTGTTTAAGTGCTGCCTTTGCAATATTTGCGTTCTTTCTATAGTAGATGAGTTAGATTAGATGTTAGCATTGGCAGGGCTGTGACCTCCAGTAACTGTGATTTAATGACATTAATTCAGGATAGCTTCTAGTACAGGCTGACAAATCTTTTTTTTTTTGTTTTGTTTTTTTTTTGCTAATTGTTAGCTTTTAAACTCAGCTCTGTCTTCAGTTGCATCAGTGTGGTCTTGTTTATTTTTACATGGCATAAAAATTTATAGATAATTTTGTGTACCTGATAAACATGCAGGTGTGCCACTACCCCAGCACACTGGCCTTGTCCTTCGCCTCATCTTCTGTTTTTAAAAGTCATCCTTTTCTTTCTCTTTTTTTACACCCCCTCCTCTTTGTGTGTCTCATGTTTAGTGTGTTTTCACTGTAAGTAAGGCACATTATAAGACGCCTAACCCTGCAGTGATGGACACTCTGAAGGTCCCCATGCTGGGCTTGGCCTTCTCACAACAAGTGAGTTGCATTTGTGGATGAATGTTTAGGTTGGAGTTTGTCGACGCATTCCACTCCGACCTGTCTTCAGTCATCTAGATAAAACAAAATAGAAGTGATCGGCTTTTGAAATATAGCAGCCAGCAAAGCTTTTAACCAGCTGTAAAGGAGTTTTATAATGAGACAGTTATAAATTAAAAAAAATTAGTCCTTCAGATCCAGTTGAACCCTATATGGAGTCATTTGTTTGCAGTCTTTTGTAATCCGCTTATGTCAGGTGAGGTTCTTGAAATCACGGTAAGACCCAGTCTGCTGCTCACTGTGCTTACAGCCTCCGCTTTACACCTCGAGTTCTTTACAACAGTCCTTTATTTCACCCTGTGCCCCCTCTCCCCCCCCCACTCTCTCCTTCTCTCCTTCCCTCCTTGCCTCGTTCTTTCTGGCACTCACCTTGTCTCCCTGTCCTTCTGCTCTTCTTAGCTCTGCAGTTCTCGTCTTTCGCATCAGGCCCCAGTGATCGGAGCTGCCGATCTCTGCTACCCTGCCACCTTAAATGCTACGAACCCACACCAGGTAAACGAGGGCCAGCATCTGGGTTGGACCCCAGAACCTCAAACCCTCTGTCACCTGGTTCTGTTGCATCTCCCATTCTCACATCTTGCATCTTCTTGAGTTAATTACCCTGGTGTTTTTCATAAGTGCCATGACTGACTGTTGTATTTGGTTGTCTTTATTAAATGGCGTGTCCTGCAAAAGTTTGAGGGCATGTGCACCTTGGTCCTGGCGCAGTCCTCTGAGTCCACCTTGTCTGTCCACGTTGACGGTGCTCTTGATGTCCTGACATGATCCAATCTGCAGGGTGACAGCTGGTGTCGAAGTGGCTGTGAACATCACAGGTGGGCAAATCAGCTGTGTGACGCTGATAGCTAATCCTTCCCTCAGATGGTGATCCCTGGGAAGGAGGGCGGAGTTCCTCAGGGTCCGCTGCAGCCGTGCCACGGGGCTCCTGCCGAACATGGCCGGCTGCCATCCTACCCTTCTGCAGATGTCACCCACCGTCTCTCAGCCACACCCTCTGGCGGGTGTGTATCTCTGGGGGCATGCTGGTAAAAAGGGGGGTACTGCTGTTCTGAGACCAGAGTGTTTGAGAAGCATGTACACTTTCCATCATTGTTGTCAGTTGGTAACCATGTCCAGTATGGATAATAAGGATGTAAGAGTCCGAATTAGAAATTTTATTGCCACATGACCAAGGCCGGGGAAATTTGTGTGGGCAAAGCTTACTATAGTTGAAGACACCTAACAATAGATAGCAACTTGGGCACAAACCGAGAGAGAATAAATATAAGATACAGAACACAGAGTTGTAAATGCATGGTAGGTGATAAATGCAACAATTTTCAGCACCTAAATCGGAACAAACCACTGCAGCTACAATACAGACAGACTTTTATACATATAGTGCATAACATATGTCACATGGCAGGTTGCAAAGGAGTGGAAAATTTCTGGAAACTTTCCATAGGAAGTTAAGCTGGGGAATTTTGGAAATATTGATATTGATACAGCAAAGAAAGCAAGCTGTATGAATAATATACCATAGAATATGACTTATAAGTAGTGTGTTTTGATGCAGATGCTTATTTTGGGGTGTTTTTACGCACACATAATTACTCACAAGCAGTTGATTACACAATGATATCGCTATTAGTGCAGTCAAGATGTTTTTTCCAACTACATTTACGTTACCTGATACAGGCTAACCGGCATCTTTGCAAATTTCCATTTTATTGCCATTAATTCCCATAGCAAAATTATGGTGTTAGCCTCATATTTGATGTGCAGTTTTCTGGCTTTAATATCTTTCAACAAAAGAAAGTTAGGCAGTTTTTAATGACAGAATTATGTCCCGTACAGAGATGATGATGCACAGCAATTATTTTTGCGGTTCAAGCCATTTCAAAAGGTAAAGAAAATAGGTAATTTCAGCTGTAACAAGACATTGGTTTAGCATTTATTGTACACATAGATAAACCTGAAAACCCTAATGGTGAACCCAAAATGCTAAACTAAATATGTCATTACAGCTGAAATTACCTGTTTTCAAATTTTTTGCAAATTGATCATCAGGGGTGAAAACCTTGCAATGGTGCAAATGTTGCATTGTTGTTTTGACTACAAGCGGGGGGAACTTAAGGAGTCTAATAGCACTGGGGAAGAAGCTGTTCTTGAAGCACATTTTGGTTTTTAGTTATCTGAGTCATCTGCTTGAGGGAAGCAGTTGAAACTCATGTACAGGATGTGAGGGATCCTCCATAATCATTTTGGCATGTTTAGTGTATGTGGGCAGACACTAGGCATTTAGTGTGGGCAGAACCACAGATCTTACAGGCCTTGGTGAAAATTCATTGGAGTCTTGAAAGAATCCATTCCACTGTACCAGACTGTGATAGAGCATGTTAGGATGCTCTCTGTGATGGAGGTGCAGTACTATAAAAGGAAGTAAAATGAAGGAAACTGACATCAAATTTATTTAGGTACCTGAGGAAATAAAGTTGCTGAAATCTGGTTTGCCTTGGTAGTCAGAATGAATCATATGTTTTAAGGATTGTAGGTGGAGGTGCCCAGAAATTTGAAAGAGTCTGCTGCTGTTATTCATTGACCATTGATAGGGAGTGGAGTTGAGAGACCCTATCTCTAAACACTGATTTAGACTTCTGTGGTGAGTTTACGCAGGGCTTATGCTGTGGTGTACACAAGTGGCCTATGCCATTGCAAGCATCTGTCTATTTGTTTACTGGTGTGTTTGTCACTTTGCAATTACACCACCAAAACACTAGTTTGGGGGGGGGGGGGGGGGGTTAAGTATTGCTAAAAAATTTTTACACTGGCATACAAAACAACAATTACAAACCTTT
>JAODKC010000021.1:11857437-11868578 GCA_026777985.1 Mormyrops attenuatus
AATATATATTTTTTTTTTTTTTTTCTGAGCAATTATGCATTTACTGCCCATATAAACAGCTTTAAACATTTTGTATGTTGGAGAGGAATGGATTAATGAGAGGTTCCCCTCTGGCCACTGGCACTGGCACACTCTCTCGCCCTCCCTGGAGCAGGTCACCACCATCAGCTTAGATTTGCCTTTTGCTGCGTTTGCGACCCGGAATTTCGATTTGGAAGAGAATGACCCCATGGTGAGTCAGGGAGTCGCCTCCCATTGTGGCACTGTTAACACACCCCGGCACAACATTTCTGCTGTCACTGTAAATGGGAGCTCCTCACTCACAGGCTTTGTGGGGCTGCCCAGTGGAGCCATTAGCGTAGCCTGAGGTTCTGTCATGGCGGCCGACCACGGTTGTCTCTGGCTTTATGACTGAAACAAGCAATTTTTTACTGTCTGTTGACAGTATTCTTGGGCTGTTCACTCACAGAGTTCTCTGGCTGTGGTTATTTGGTGGTGGTTGACCTCCTACCTTCATGTTGCCCAGGTCCGACCACCAGACTCGCCCACCCCCGATTCACCCCTGCGCGGAAGCCTCAACTCCGAAGACTCCATTGATAGTGGCGGCCAGCATCAGGATGACTTCGTCATGGTGGACTTCGTAAGGGCCTAGATGTGCACCACTCTCACACACTCACTAGATACAAGGATGACTGAGGCTCTCCCACTGCCCTGCCTTCATCATGTCACTTCAGTCTCTGTGTCATTTCCAACAGAAAACTCTGGTGGCACATTGTTGTTATTATTATCGTCACCATTATTATTATATTATTTTAATAATAATGCATTTTTTTGTACAGCAAGCTGTTGATAGGTCTCACTCTATCCAGTTAAGGTACTTTTGTGCAATATGAGAGATCAAGAATCTTGCTCCTACACCACCCTATAGCCCATATAAAGTTTAGCAATCCTTTTACAGGAAAAACAGACTTAAGAAGTGTACATCTCATAGACAGATGAAATATTCTGAATGTGACACTAGAAATAAATATTTAAAGATGAGCATAATAATTATTTGCAGACAAGTTATGTGCAGTTAGAACATAACGCATCAGATTGTAATATAAAAAGAGAGGATGCTAACTAATGTGTTATAGCTGTGGATGAGGAGTGGTGCATACGCGGGAGGCACTGTGGTGTCTGATGGCAGCAAGCAGAAGAATTCCCCAGTAGTGTTTTTAGCACACTGTGGTGGAATTAACCAGTGGTTAACCAGTGGGCACATGTATTATACTTGGTAGTGCATCTATGAGCTGAGCTCAGTCAGACCCTACAATAATAATGGTTAAAAAAAAACACTCTGGAATGATTGGAGACCCTCCCACCCAGGCTTCATACGCAGTAACGCACTATGGGCCCCTTCTTGTGTGCTGCAGAAGCCAGCCTTCTCAAAGGATGACCTCCTTCCAATGGACCTGGGCACATTCTACCGGGAGTTCCAGAACCCTCCGCAGCTGTCCAGCCTGTCCATAGATGTTAGCGCGCAGTCCATGGCCGAGGACCTGGTAGGGCGACTGGGTGGCTCACTACCCATGCAGCCGAGTGTAGCTGTTTATTGCTTACACTGATCCTAAACCACGCTGCACGTAACTTAGTGTGTGTATGTTTTCTGAGGCACCTCTACATGGGGGTTCTTTTTGAAAAGTTATGCTTGTACCTAAAATGCCTCCCTGACAGCTGTATGCTCATGATATGTTATCTGCCTCTCTTGGATGTCACTTTAGACAAAAAATGTAAATGTTTTCCCCTGTGATCCTAACCAGGATAAGCAGAGGTAGGTGGACGAATGGTAAAAGTTTTCCATCTTCTTTTCCACCAGGATTCCTTACCAGAGAAACTGGCCATATATGAGAGGAACATCGACGAGTTTGATGCATTTGTTGACACCTTGCAGTAGAAGCTGGAGAAGAGCTCAGCTTATTCTCGCTCACCTTTATGCCAAAAAAATCTCTCTAATCCACCCACTGGAATCAGTTTTTGTTGGTTTGTTGTCTGTGTTGTTTAACTGCCTCTGGGATCTCTTAAAATATTTTTTTTCTTTAAAGTTCCTCTTCAGGAATGTCCTACATGGGTTTCTTTTTTGTTTGAGTTTCAGTGACGTTTCTAAATTATGTTGATACTATACAGATAGTTGTACTCAATGAAAGCCATGATGTCTGTTAACATTGTGCAGATCATGATCAAGTCGCAGGTCCTGATTTAAATAACGAGATTGCCTTACCTGACTGTAATGCAGTCAGTCCGAGGTTTAAAAAAACAAGCACAGTACATCATGGAAACTGTATAAATAACATCCATATCCTTCTCCTAGTGCATGACATGGAAAATGTCCATTGCACTTTTAATTTGTCCATCTTTAAATATGGGAAAGATAATCAAGACAGTGAATTTCCTCAGTAGGAAAAGGTATGTTCACATCATCTGTGACAGTGGTTATGAGTCACAGCTAGGGGCTTCACAGTGTTTGGGAATTACTGCATCTCTTAGTTCTGTCTTCTAGTTTATAGTATATATTGGAGACAGTGTGTGGCTCAGTGGGTTAGTACTCTGTGCCCATAATCAGAAGGTTTGAATCCCAGGGCCGGCAGACTGATGGCACTGTAGTGATCTTGTGCAAAGCCCATAACCCCAGTTACTCCAGGAGTGCTGACATTGGCTGACCCTGTGCTGTGACCCCCAAAACTTGCTCTGACTTGTCATTGTGTCTGTGTGTCTTTTTGAGAGCATGAATGGGATAGGTTAAAATAGTTTCATCAGTGGGATGAAGTATCACTATACTAGGGAACTGCATAGGACACTGCAGTTCTCCTCTTTAGAATGATGTTAAATCCAAATGATGCTACAGTGTGCTACAGTGACTAGTGCATCTTTACCCTATGAGTGTCTTTCCCCTTTTATTGGGATGTATTCTTCCACAGACTGTTGCACCTATAAGCATTTATTAAAATGGCATGGGTATGTTATAAAATAAACTCTCGTTTCTGATTTGACTGGACACCGGCTAACATCCTTGCTTGTAGTGACCAGGCCTGGATCACAGTGGTCTTCCACCTTCCATCATTGAGTGTCTGTCTGTCTAGGGCAGGGGAGGCAAACTATTCAGTTAATGCACCACATTGAGCTGATCCAGTCTGAATTTGGCCAGTGTGAGTGGCAGCCAAATAACAATATGCCCAGAGAATTATATCCCATACTTTGGGATGGGGATTGGGGAAGGTCCTTCTTAAATGTTTTTTTTTCTTTTCCTGGAGAGGTTATTAGTGGTTACGGTACTACTGTGGAAGGTTTTTGGAGCTAATCAGAGCCTGATTCTTGCTATAATGCATGCCTAACAATATGTGTTAACAGACTGTGACACTACACCCTTCTGAGATGTGAGCTGCAGCATGGCAGCCCTATAGATGCCATTCATTTCTGCAACTTATTCACCAAGTATTGATGCATAAAGAAAATATGAAAGTCCAGCTTGAGCAGACATGTCTAACAAAATGCCATCAGAGTACAGCGTAAAGTAGCTGGATTTCACAGCTGGTCTCCAAATTGCAGTTACATATGATGCTCTTTCTTCAGTCCAGCCCTTGCTAGCCATTGTGTTTTTCAGCATAGCAGCAGCAAATATTGTATTTCTCCAGCACTCTAGTCACTAAGAATAGCAGGGTCTGTTCACTTTTAAAACAGTGGGATTTTTCAGATCAGTATGTGGAGGGCTCTTCAAGGTATGCACATCTTACTATTTTTTGTGAGGTTATATTTGAAACTGAAGATGAATTGTGCAGACTTCAGCATTGCTCTAACTGGGTGGCTTCATGTGTGAAAAGGCTTGATTGATCTGTTCCTGGGCAAAATGCCATAACTTGGATAAAGGCAATGGGAATTCACTTTAAACAAACGGAGAGTGACTATAACAGTAATATCTCATGTGTGCCAACAATACACCTTTTCAGAGGACAAAAGTGATGAGCTCAAGCAAATTCCCATCCATCTTCCATAATCACTGCTCCAGTAAAGGGAGGTGGTGAGCTTGAAGCATGAAGTTGAGGGGTGCACATACACACACATTTTGGGGCAAATACCAAATCACCTAAGCAAGTGTCTTAGCACTGTGGCAGGAAAGCAGAGTACCCAGAGAAAGCCCACATAAACACCTCATGCAAACCGCTCACACACACACTTTTGTTACTCATATCTTTGTAAGGACCATCTATTTATTTCTATGGGGAAAACCCTAATCCCAATCATGACACCCTTAACCCCTACCCAGCCCTAACCTTAATCATGTCTGTATTAAACATAATATGTACTGTATGCAAACTCAAGACTTTTGGAATTTGTTAAGTCATTTATGTCATACAACTGCCTTGATTTAAAAACTTCTTGTAATAATATTTTGGTTCTTTTGTGAAGGCAACAGATAATCTGTTTGTGAATAAAACTTTGCATAATGAAGATTCAGCCTCCATATAAGGCCAGGGGCTATCGTAGAACCTTATAGCATATAAGTGCATTGTGCAGTTTACAGTAAGCAAACAGATGTTATATGCATATTAAAATACATGTTGAAAACTAATTGGGTACTAAAGTATATAATACTGAGTTGTTGCACCTCCAATTGGATAGAAAGTACAGTATAGTACAAAATTTCTTTTTGGATTTCTCAAAACTTTTCGAATTTCATTCTCATAGGTAGAAGATGAAGACTTTTCACAAGACTTTTCGTTTAGGATACATTTTGTCTAAATTGGGTGTCTTGGACAGGTTGGTCCACACCAGTTGTCATCCTGGAGGATAAGCAAGAAAGTTGAATTTGTAGCTGTACCAGCAGTTAGGATTTATGTGGTAAACAGAATGATTGTAATTATACACCTAAATAAAATAGCTGTATGTGAGGAGGTTCAGCAGTCATTACAGTATTGGGTGGGCCAGTTACTCTACAAATGCTACTATTATTAGTATCTGTTAGTACTTTATTAGTACTATTATTAGGATCTGTTAATCTGAATTGAAATTCCCTGAATTATTATCAGTGCCATTGCAATAATAGTAAATAAAGTGGAGTTTATTGTTAAACCATCCAAATACAGTAATACAGAGGCACCAAATCATGTTCCTCCAGGGCCACCATGCAACACACAAACAACAAAGGATAAGAGGAGGGTTTTCATAGTAATTAAGGTACAGAACCCAGGACAGGGAAAAATCGGGGGGCTAGACACGAGGTTTATGGGCTTAGTAAAATGGGCACATAAGCAATAAATACAGCAGCGTAAAAGGGGTGATATCATAGTGGAACTGTGCCTGTGATCAGAAGGTTGGTGGTTCAAATCCTGGAGTCACCAAAGTAATTTCCCAATTCGTCCCCTGAGCAAGGCCCTTACGCCTTATCTGGACTTTCCCAAAGCAGACAGTGATGCAGCTGGTCAGAACACTCTCTGTGGTGCCTCTGTAGAATTGTTGTGCCTAAGTAATTACCTAGTAGCAAAGCATAACTGTCATCTGATCTCATCAGAATGTGTCAATCATCAAGCTTGGTGTGTAATCAGTTGTAATGTTCACACACAATCTATCTGTGGTGTTCATACTCACATTAAATAGCCAAAATTGTTTGTTGGTCTAACACACTAAACAGTTTAAAACCTAGACATCAATCAGTTCATTGTCATTCTGCTTTGCTTTCATTTATTATTTATCTGCACCATAATAAGTGGTACACAAATCCCTACATTAAATACACAAATCAATTCATCTCCTAAACACTAATTTTGATCAGGGCCACGGGGTAAATGTATAAATCATAGTATATAAATCCATTTTATCTTTGCATAATGGTATAAAGGCAATCTTGGCAAACTGATCCTCAACCGTCCAATTATTTATGTGCTGGTGTTTTATATTTTAATTGCTTCAATCTAGTTCATGTTCTACACTTTTTTGAGTGTACTGTATCTGAAATGAACCCGGTCAATACCGCAAAAATACAGTCCACAAGCAATGACAAGGAAAAAGCCATACGATATTAACAATATTCCAGTACAACATTGAATACCTAGGTTTATTTAAATTACCAAGTGATGATTTCAGATTGTAAGCTGTGTCCTTTGAGGCGTTATCGGTTACGATCTTCTCAATGTTATATTTTAATAATATATTATTAAGGTATATATATAGTTATGTGCATCAACGTACCACCCGTTACTCATAAACAGAAGCTATCGATACTTCATTCCGCTAATATGTGATGAGAGTGTTTAACTCTGCTAGATTGTGTCTGTCGGATTTATTTTCTCGCCGTTGAATTGCAACTGACGAATTCCCAATTAACAAGAGGTTTCAAAGTAGGAAAGTGGAGGCCTCTGACACTGAATAAGAAATACTAAGTGAAGCGCTCACCGAGGAAAGTGGGCAACGTCCATGGGCAGCACTTTGATTACTAAACCAGAAAACTTAAAGTTCCTAACATCTACAAGATTGGTTACGCACAAGATGTCCCTTAATAAGTTGCAGTAAGTATGCAACTGTGCATAGGACAATTGCACAGGTAACGTTACATAACCACCACCACCCCCCCTTTTGTTAAAAAAAAAGAAATAATTAATGACGGTCGTTTTCCTCTTTCTTTAATAGTGTCCCCCTCTATAGCGAAGTTACTTTCTTCCGTTTTCCATGTCATTTCCTGTAATAAAAAGATGGTGGTCAAAGACGAGAGAAGCAGCTGACTCGCTGAAATTATTTCAGATTTAAAAAAAAAAAAAAAACTTTACAGTGCCTAGGACTACCAAAACAAAACTGCATCGATACGGGTCCTGCGACAAGCACGGCAGAAGGAAGCGTGCCGATTACGGGACAAATCGGGGGCCAGAAGCAGAGCCTGGAAGAGCTGCGGATTGCGGGGAAGGTGAGTCCGTCTTTAGTGGCCAATGTGGCCAATGAAAATGGCCTCCGAAAGCGCTAGGCAGATTGCCAACTGACTGCAGACCGGAGTCGGGGAAAATATCTGCGTCAACTAACGCATGCATGCCTTCAGCCGGTGTTTCGCTCTTCTGCTTGCAAATGCTCTTCATTGTTTCTGTTACTGCGATGGGAAATGAAAAATAAGTTTTCCAGTAATTTGACTTCGTTTAAAGCAGCACTGTAACCCCAATTGCAGCTTTTTTGTATAGTTTTTTTATAATTATTTTTCTTGACTGACACCTTTGACACCCAATCAGCTCCGAGCAGTATTGGCTCAGACGCGTGTAATAGGTGGAGCGTTAGGGTTAGAGGGAGGAGTGTGGACCTGGGTCTAAAGGGTTTGTTTTTAAAGGTGAATATCTACTTCAAAATGATGCCTGTGCAGTTCTGGGTAATCGTGGTTGTCGTTAAACTCTTGGGGGTTTTCGTTCTTTTGTTACATTGATCTAATTTTTGTTCAAGGGACCCCGCATCGAAATTCTGCTCTTAGCGAGATGTGTCGCTTATCCAAAGGCGCCTACGTTTAGCCTTTCTTGTTATGCCAGGAATAAAATCCTGCTTTTGATGTCTTATGTGAGACGCTTTGATATTCAGTAATATGTTGTGCTTTTTAAAGGTGCAAGTTTAAGTGAATCAGCTATCTCAACCTATGAATATTGTGTGTGTGTGTGTGCGCGCGCGCCCAACTACACTGAATCCACATTTAGGTATTAATTCTGCGTTTCTTTTATGGTCGACCTTGAACGTACTACTGTAGGAATCGTTCTGGATTTATGTTGAAGCTTTCAACGTGGTTATAAGAAACCTGTCTCCAAATAATACGATGTATTAGCCTTAATCTCAGTTGGTTAGTGAACTGCTGTACCCAGTCAAAAAGCTGCATCCTCTCCTAAACTGAATGATCTGCTGATCACCTACCTTTTAAACGCCCAGTTTCAATTTCTCAGTTGGCATTTCCATCTGGAGCTTTGGAGTCGGAAGATTCGACTTGCTTCAGTCCAATTGAACCACATTCTGTACGTAGGGAATTTAAATAGACAGGTATGAGCTTGCCGGACAGTCATTTTCAGTACCTTTTGGCAGTGTTGGCATTCGGCTATGATTACATAACATGAGAATTAGGACTGAAATCATGTTTTTTTTGGTTTTTTTTTTAATGTCCTCAGTCAGCATTTAAAAATGGGGTCAAATGAGCTTCACTAAATCGTTGAAAGTCCTGTACACGTTACAGTTTTAATTAAAACCCTGTCTTAACAAGCTGAACAATACCATGTGGTATGTCAAGCCGTTTTAACATTTAATCAAGTCACACTCCTATCCGTGATTACATTTTAGATATACATAATATCATTTCTCCTAGTCAAAATTATATTCTTACTAGTCAGAATGGCAATTACAGATATCCACAATTACATTCTTACTAGTAGAAAATGTATTTCAAGATATCTAAAACTTTATTTCTCCTAGTCACAATTCCATTTAAGATATCTTTAAATCTTTTCAAAGTATAAGTGGCGGTTTTAACATTTAATCGCTAGACTGGATATGTATTGCTGATATCCGTAATTGAATTCTTCCTAGTCAAAAAGAGCATTTCAGATATCCACAATGACATTCTTCCTATCCACAATTGTCATTTCAGATATCCACAACATCATTCTTCCTAGGGGAAATTACGTCACTTTTGCCATTCATGTCTATTGGGCTTTCAGTTTCAGATATCCAGAATATTCATTCTGGATATCTGCAATTAAATTCTTACTAGGAAAAACTCCCATTTCTGATATCTACAATCCGTTTGTTACTAGTCATAATTTTAATTTCAGATATCCAAAAGGAAAAAAAAACATTCCAGATATATAATGTAATTTTGAATATCCAAAAATACATTGTGAATAGTAAAAATGTCATTGACAGCGGTGAGCGATTTCCTTGGAGCGGGATTAAAATTTACCCGAGAGGGGGGTGGTAATGAGCGAAGCGGCTGTGAGAGAGGGGAACTGGAGGAGCGTACAGCTCCGTGAGCGATGAGCTCCATGCACTTACATGCTCTGGTTAAAATAATGGATTTTCTGAGTGAATGACTGTCCCATGCACTGACTGCGAACAGCTGACAGCCCCTCAACATGCCACTTGCGCTAGCTGTCTGTCTGTCTGTCTGTCAGCAGACCCTCTGGTTGACCAAATCAAAAATAAAACTGGAGCAAAACTGGTAAATCCGGCTAATATTGATTTAATTGCACTGGAGTCAGTATTCGTACTGAACAGTGCAGATGAGCTAAACGTATTATGCTGATCACTTTCTGTTCTGCTGCATTAACAGAAAAAACTATATATTCACCAATTTGAGGCGGACGAAACAAAGTATGTTTTATGTTTTAGCGTGCAAGTTATTAGCTTTCTATTAAAACGTATGTAATTATTAATTTATTTGTAATAAGGATTTTATAGAGAACTGCCATAGCAACAGTATGAATGGCATCAATAATTTAGCTGGCTTATATTTTACCGGATGTACGTCGCACCGCCATTCTAGATATCTGAAATGACCACGAAAGGGAAACATACTGGCGGAAGACACGTCATTTTTCCTAGTAAGAATTCAATTGAATTCTTACTAGAATTCAATTGAATCCACAATTACATTGAAATGTAATTGTGGATATCTGATATTGAAAGCCTAATGGACATGAATGGCAAAAGTGACATAATTTCTCCTAGGAAGAGTGACATTGTGGATATCTGAAATGACAATTGTGGATAGGAAGAATGTCATTGTGGATATCTGAGATGTTCTTTTTGACTAGGAAGAATTAAATTACGGATATCTGCAATACATATCCAGTCTAGCGATTAAATGTTAAAACCACCACTTATACTTTGTCAAGATTTAAGATATCTTAAATGGAATTGTGACTAGGAGAAATAAAGTTTTAGATATCTTGAAACACATTTTCTACTAGTAAGAATGTAATTGTGGATCTGTAATTGCCCTTCTGACTAGTAAGGATATAATTTTGACTAGGAGAAATGATATTATGTATATCTAAAATGTAATTGTGGATAGTCAATGGATCGTTTTTATGTTAAAACGGCGTCTTATCTACTCTTCAACAGATATCCACAATACATTTGTAGATATCAGCAATTGCATTTTTACTAGTCATTATATGAATTGTAGATATCCGTAAAGACATTTTTGCTAGTCACAATGTATTTCGGATATTCGAAATTACATTATGGATATTTAAAATGGTGGTATCCTTTCGGATATCTGAAATTAAAATTATGACTAGTAACAACTGGATTGTAGATATCTGAAATGAGAGTTTTCTCTAGTAAGAATTGAATTGCAGATATCCAGAATGAACATTCTGAATATCTGAAATATAATTGTGGATATCTGAAATGAAAAACCCAATAGACATGAATGGCAAAAGTGACGTAATTTCTCCTAGGAAGAATGACGTTGTGGGTATCTGAAATGACAGTTGTGGATAGGAAGAATACCATTGTGGATATCTGAAATGCTCTTTTTGACTAGGAAGAATTGAATTAGAGATATCTGCAATACATATCCAGTCTAGCGATTAAATGTTAAAACGGCTTGCCATACATTCGTATGTATTCGTGTATACTTTTCAGGTTTAGTGTATGATATGGAACATGTAATTGATAGTATTGCTGAAAAAAATAGGGAAATAAAGTTTAATTTCATCGAAAATAATAATTGTCGTTTTCAAAAGTACCAGTACATTAGAATGTTACTTGTCATATATCCCATCTTACTTATCTTTGAGACATGCAAACATACACCTCTGGAAAAAATTAAGAGACCGCAGCAAAATTTTTTGTTTCACTCATTTTATGGGTGTGCATCTGTGAATAATAAACACGCTCACACACACAAGTGATATAGTGAATGAGTTTAATGATTATTTTATACGGGTGTTCACAGTAGAGAACACGAGTAATTTACCACCATTTAGTACGAATACAGCGTTGTCTATGACCAATATACAGCACCCTCCACAATTATTGGCACCCCTTGTGAAGATTTTAAAAAAGGGTTAGAAGAAATGCACCATTTACTGAACTAGCTTCATCTCACACTGAAAAAATGAGAAAAATCCAACCTTTCATTGAAATAAATT
>JAODKC010000021.1:11873418-11895591 GCA_026777985.1 Mormyrops attenuatus
CTCGTACCAGGCTAGGCCTTGTCTCAGGCAACCTGGAATCTCAGCCTTGTCATATGCGCATGTGTGATCCTACAATCTTCAAGTCATCATTAAATATGTAACTGACATATGTGACTCGATTCCCCACCTGTCAATCTTTATATGTGATGGAAAATTCTAAATCACAAATCAAACTATCTATACAGACATAATTTATGACACCCTGATAGTGCCCCAGTATGTGGCTATATATGGATATAAAATCAACAGTTTAACAGTAAAGTTGTTTGTTTAAAAACATAAAGCCAAACTATAAAACTAGGTGCTAAACTGCTGCAGGTAGTCTTCATTGGTGGTTGGTTAAAACATTACCTTTAGTGATTAGCCAGACTTACCAGTTTTTGTGCAGCTTCAAATGCCAAAGAAAGTTGGATCTCTTGTCTGTTGTCTGATATTACAGCTCAACATGTTTTGCATTTGGCTATTCTTTTTATTTTTTGTGTGATACTTATTCAATGCAATAATTTTGGGTAGCATTCTTCATCTCTGAATCAAAACCCCACTGGTTACACCCTTCATAGACAGAGATAGTTAGAGAAGAGTCTCCACTCTGTCACGATTGTCCTTGTAGAGTTTTCTTTTTTTGTCCATGTACATGCAGGGAGTGTTGCATCTTTCCAACAATCTCTTTCAGGAGACCTTGCACTCAACCAAATGAAAATGCAAACAGGCGAGAATTAATATACAGTGCAATTCTAAGGTTAACATTACAGCATTCAGATGGGGACTACAGCCCCAGGTTTTCTCATTTTATAGGATCCAAGTCAAGTCTTGAGTAATTTACTGTCAAGTCACAAGTCATGAAATTCATAAGTGTGACTTGAGTCCCCGTGTCAGGTTCGGCTGATGGCGAACAGGGAAGAGGCGAGCGAACCGTGAATGCGGGACAAATGGGGTTTATTTCGGGAGGCAACAAGCAGACAGAGAATCCACGGCACAGACATCGACTAACATCAATGACAGACCTGGGGAGACTGACTAGAACGCGGACTAAATACACAGGACTACAGGCAAGGAAACTGGAACAACAGGCAAAACGGCAGGATTCCACACTAGGTAAATGAGCGGGGCGTGGTTCACATAGGGGCTGAATGAAGGATCGTGACAGAGCCCCCGCCCAAAGGCGCGCACTCCGAGGAGGAAGCAGGAGGGGACACTGGCGCAGGTGAGAAGGAGGGGGAAGCCGTGGCAGGCGACGGCGCAGCCAGAGCTGAGGAAGGCGCCGTCCGACGCGGAGCCGGAGCAGAGGGACCCGGAGGCGGCCGACGAGGCGAGTCAGGAGGACCCGGAGGCGGCCGACGAGGCATCGTCGGAGGGACCGCAAGCGGGCACCGGAGGGGGACATTGGGGAGTCAGGGGGACCCAGAGGCGACAGCCGAGCCGGAGCCGGAGCCGCAGGACCTGCAGGCAGCCACCGAGCCACAGCCAGGGGACACACGGGCGAGCCAGGGGGCAGGGCGGAAGGGGCCCGGTCCCTGCGTCTGTGACCTCTCCCTTTCCGGGAGACTGACAGGCGCGGACCAGGTGGACAGGTGCGGAAGCGATGGTGGAGGAGTCAGTTCAACGTACAGGTCCTTTGTGGCCATCAGGTGGGTCCCCAAGGGGTCCCATTCAAGCTCCTCCTCCTCCAACACGGGAGGAGGAGCGATGGTCCCACAGTCCAGGACTCTCTCGGGGACTTCAGGCGAGGGCAGAGCCACAGGGGCGATGGACGTGGCTGTAGGCGGTGCCCCAACCACCGGGACAAGCAAGACCAACAAGTCATGGGGCGCTGACGAGACGGGCAGGACGGGCAGAGTCAACGAGTCTGCAGCAGGCACCTCGGGCATCGCCTTGGCTACAGGCTGCGGCACGGCCTCCGCAGAGGCCCTCTCTGGCGAAGCGTCAGCAGCTGGTTGGCAGGCGGAGCCTCCGGAGGGTGACGACAGGGCCGTAGGCGAGATGGGCGAGGCAGGCAGGGCGGGCGATGCGGGACTAGCGGCGGCTTCAGGCAGGGCCGCGGGCATAGCGGCGACAGCAGGTTGGAGGGCCGCGGGCATGGCGGCGACAGCAGGCTGAGCAGCGGCAGCCGGCGGGAGGTCAGGTGCCTCGGCCAGCGCTTCCAGGGTCGGCGCTTCCCAGTGGTGCGCCGTCCCTTTAAGGGATCGCGGGACCCACGGGATACCGTCCATTACGGCCCGGATTCCCCCATACCCCAGGTGGCCACCCTGGAATATGGAGGCTGCTGGTGACGGCTGCCACGCGGCTGTGGTGCTCCCCACTGGCTTCTGTATCGGGAGGGGTTCCTCCCGATATTCAGCAGGGAGAGAGGCTGCAGAGAGAAAGCAGGCACTCAGGTGGATCGTCGGAGCTTCTTCCGATGCTTTCTCCCTGCACTTCTTTTTCCTCCAGTTCTTTCTGGCTGGTTGAGACGGGGTTGTTCTGGAGAGGACGAGCAGCTGGAGCCGCCTCTCCGCCACCCCCTCCACCAGCAACCAGAGGTTTTCGTTCGTTGCCGACGTGCGCGCCCGTGAGTGGGGTCATCTCTCGGAGGAGGGTCCCGCTTCGGCTGGCTAGCTCCAAGAGTTCGGGGTCCTCACGGACCTCCAGCAGGTTTAGCCAGTATAAAACCTCCTGGAGCAGACCGAGGCACTGTTCCTCGATCTGCGGAGGTTCGTTGTAGAGGTCTGTCATTCTGTCAGGTTCGGCTGACAGCGAGCAGGGAAGAGGCGAGCGAGCCGTGAATGCGGGACAAACAGGGTTTATTTCGGGAGGCAACAAGCAGACAGGGAATCCACGGCACAGACATCGACTAACATCAGTGACAGACCTGGGGAGACTGACTAGAATGCGGACTAAATACACAGGACTACGGGCAAGGAAACTGGAACAACAGGTAAAACGGCAGGATTCCACACGAGGTAAACGAGCAGGGCGTGGTTCACGTAGGGGCTGAACGAAGGATCGTGACACCCCGCCTCTGGCTGCAACTGATTTAGATATGACTGAGATGTGGAGAGAGTCATTAGTGGTGGAATGGTGGAATGGAGAGTCAATAGTGGTGAAAATTTTGACCGGTGAATTTTGTCTAATATTGCTGAAACTGATAACTGACAATAGGGATGGGTGATATGGACATAAATTTTTATCTCAATATTTTCTGGTATTTATTGTGATAACAATATAAATTACGATAAAAAAAATACTACAATTCGTCTTTTTAGCTATAAATCTATCACTGCATACAGTCTGGAGAGCCTCACAAACACAAATATTTGTATTATAATTGTATAATTTGTATTATAAGAAAAACTTATAATCAAATAGGCTACTTCACTACACCAATTACATTTAAGTAGTGCAACTGTGCTGCTAAACAGTACACAGTAATGATTCCACTCAAACATAATTTTGAAATGTGAATACAAATTCTGCATTTATTTATATTGTCATGGCACAGACAGTGGCAAAATAGTGCGAACAGCAAAATAACAATCCCAACCATGTCTGTCAGGTTTTTGGGGATATAAAATTGCAAAGGATTGTATTGCACATACGCTGCTGCTGGTATTGCTGTAGAGGCTGCTGGGATTGCTGCACTACAAGGGAGTGATGTAGACGCTATGTGCACTTGTGTTGTGTTGTGCGCCTGTTGATGCGGTTGACAGGAATTATTTTGAAATATATTTGAGTGTTTTTTTTGGTCGGCGTGAGTGCTTGTCTGTCCTTGTTAATAAACGCGTGAGCGGCGTTTCTGTCCACGTACCTTCGCAACAAACACCCGCGGGGTAATATTATCTAACGTCAGTAACATAAACTCGGAAAAGGACAGTTGCTCATGAGCATTGCTTGCCAGTCGGAGCCGGGAGGACATTTTCCACTTTTTTCCCTGCTCCTGCAGTAACCTGCTTTCAGAGGGTTTTTGGAGCAACTTTGGTTCACTTTATTTTAGTTAAACGTGGTTCAGCAGGAAGTTAGTCTCAGGTAGGTAATTATTAATTTGGTTATTTTAAAAGTTTAATTTCAAAAGTTGTTATCTCTGATGCTGTCGGATAATTAAGGGGGGAAAATGAAGAGCAGATAGGTAGAGAGCGCTGGGTGAACGTAGGTCATAGGAGTAGAAAAGGGCATACACAGTGTACAGAGGCGGCATCACCGGAAGTGACAGTGTCTAACCACTTTCAGGTACTTCCAGCTTTAGAGCCGGCAGAGACTGGGGAGGCAGGTGGGCCCTTGGGCACCAAGGAGCCGCTTACCCCCAGGAGGAGGGAAGTTGTGGTAGTAGGGGATTCAATTATTAGAGTTATGTGTGCCCAGGTAGGGGACCTTCCGAATCGTGTGCATGGGCATTTGGCCCCAGCCAGGGTGGATCCAGTGGTCATGGTGCATGTTGGCACCAACGGCATAGGCAAGGGCAGGAGGGCTGTTCTGCAGGATAAATTAATAGAAGTTGTGGATAAGCTTAGAAGCAGAACGTCTATGGTGGTATTCTCTGGAATACTTCCCATACCACATGCAAGCCAGGCTAAATTAGCTGAGATAAGAAGATTAAACGCCTGGCGAAAAGGGTGGTGTAGGAAAGAGGGGTTTAGGTTTATGGGGCACTGGAAAACCTTCTGGAACAGGTGGGATCTGTTCAAGCCAGACGGGTTGCATCTGAACCAGAGGGGAACCAGTGTATTGGGGAGGCGTATGTGTAGAGTAGTTGAGGAATGTTTAAATTAGGCTGTATAGGTAAAACTAGATGCTAAAAACTCAAATGGCCTAATTGTCTGTGTTTGTTATAGAGCACCTAATGTAGGTGCAGAGGAAAGCAGAATGTTATATGACGATATCAGGAATATGAGTAATAAAAATGATGTGGTGGTTATAGGTGATTTCAATTTACCTGGGATACAGTGGGACTGGCTCTTCTGTAAATGAACTTGAGATGGTGGAATTAATACAGGATTGTTTTTTTACTCAGTTTGTTAATACTCCTACCAGGGGAGAAGCCCTTCTTGATCTTGTTTTCTCTAATAACCAGGATAGGACCCGAAAAGTAGAGGTTTTAGAACCACTGGACGATGGTGATCATAACATGGTTAAATTTGTGGTTAATTTTAGTGTCCGAAGTCAAAAAGTCCGAAAAGTCCAAGACAAAAGTATACAGTGTTAGGAATGAGACTGAAACTAGAAACTGTAAACTGGATGTAGTTAAACAGTAAAAATGTTGAAGAGGCATGGTAATTTTTTAAAAGCACATGTTGCGAGTGCAGAAGGATTTCATACCTGTTTCCAGCAAAACTAAATCGAGGAAACTACAGCCAAGGTGGTTTACTACGGAAATGAAGAATAAAGTCAGGAGGGAAAGGGCTCTCTTCCACAAATGGAAATTAACTAACGATTTCAAAATAAAGCAGGAGTATCTAAGTCTACAGGTTGAGTTAAAAAATAACATTAAACTCACCAAGAGGAATGTAGAAAGGAAGATGGATGCATTGGAGGCTAAGGATGACATTAAAACTACAAAAGAGCTCTAAAAGCTGAAATCACTAATTTGCAGGATAGTAAGGGCCTTATAATTGAAAATGAACTTGATATAGTAAATGAGTTTAATTATTATTTTACATGGGTGTTCACAGTAGAGAACATGAGTAATTTTACCACCATTTAGTGCAAATACAGCGTTGTCTATGGCCAATATATGAATAACTGAGGCTGTGGTACAAAGCATTGCTAAGCTCAAAATAAATAAATCGCATGGCCCTGATGGCATCTTACTTATAGTTTTAAAATAGATGAGGGATATTAACTTTAAATTTACATTGAAGATGTACAACTTTACATCATGAAAAGACAACATAATTAATAAACAAATCAACAAACACAGTTTCCACAAAAACTCAGTGAAAATGTAAACACTGAAATACTCTTGTGTGCAAGATGTGGAAATGAGGCTGGCAGGAACATGTTAGGTAGTGCAAGTTGTAACACACATACTGGTGAAGTGTGATTCTTTCAGTTAGAGACCTAGGCTCACACCTTAAGATTTTTGGTCAAGACATTTCAGAAGAGACCTTTGGCACGTTACTATATTTCCTCCAGCACTAAATACCCTCTCTGAAGCTGTACTTGTGGCAGGGATGCACAAGTACTTTTTGGTTAAACAACTGATCAGAGGGAAATTCACCTTGTGTACCTACCACCATTTAAGGGGATTGCTCTCACTATCTGGTAGTTTGCCATGCTAGTAGCTGTTCAATTTTCTCTGTGTCAGAAACGCTGGTCAGAGTAGCAGCTCGTGTCTTGACAAAGCTTCCAGGACTCTTCCTCTGCTTCTTACATGCACCCTGAGCTTTTTCTGTAGATTGAGGTGACATTTCAGACGTAGATCCACTTGGCATGGCAGAAAGGGATTCCACCTCTCTGTCTGCTCTGGCTTTGATGACCAGGATCTCTTCCTGTGCATACAAGTGTCTGTGTATATGTGAGAGTATGTGTGTGGTGTGGGTGCATCTGTGCGTGTGTGTAAGGGCTGCACAATATATTGTGACAATCTTGCTTTTAAATGGCCCATGCGCATTAATCACCAGGAGTCTAATTTATAAAACTTTGCGTAGAACTCATACTAAAAATGTACGTGCGCTCAAAAGACGAAAATGACGTACGCGACTACTGGGTCATGGCGGCCACCTGAGAAGACGTGCCTCACTCCGCTCCACTGTAACTACTCTAATTCCTACAAAAAAGTGATCCCATTGCCCATAAAAAGACACAACTAAGTGGTTGAGAGGATATGGTGAAGCCGAAGGTTTCCACATCAAGTGCAGCAAAGAGTAGTTTGCCTAAACAATCGAAGTTACCTGTCTACCAAGCAAGTGGTGAAGTACAGAAAGCTAGTGTTAGCAAAAATATGGCGGAGGAAGCGGCCAACGGAGACGGGGAACAGGGAAACGTTAAGCTGGATACAGTACTGTTTGCGATAAGTTCCATGAAGGCAGAACTCTCATCGAGACTTGATGGTGTTATTGCGGCGATTGAGAGCATGAGAAAGGAGATAAATGACTGCACAGAACGAGTGTCGCAAGCAGAGCTACGTATATCTAGCGCCGAGGATGAGGTGGCTAATTTGCAGACTAAAATGCGTTCGCTGGAATCGAAAAACAAAAGCCTAGAGGACAAGCTCTTGGACTTGGAAAACAGATCGCGCTTAAATAACTTGAGGCTAGTAAATCTACCAGAAGGCGCTGAAGGAAAGGACCCAGGGTTGTTTTTAGAAAAGTGGATTCCTGAAACCCTGGGCGATTCAACATTACAGTCCACGATTATTCTGGAACGATCGCACCGGATTGGACCGTTGAGGGACCCCGCTGCACCACCGAGAACACTAATAATGCAGTTCCATAACTATATGGACAAAATGAAAGTCATGGCTGCTGTACGGGCTAAAAGGGAAATATAGTACAAAAACCAACTAGTGCGGTTTTACCCGGACCTGGCTGCAGGACTGCACCAACAGAGGAAGCAATTTGACACGGCTCGCCAGGAACTTCGCAAATTAGGAATTCGACATGGCTTAATTCACCTGCCGACGCTAATTGTGACTTACAAAGACCGTACCTACACATTTAAAAGCCCTACAGAGACGCAAGAGTTAATCAAAAAGATCCAGGAAAATGCCAGAGAGAACTAAACGCACTGACAGGCTGTAGGATAAGCGAAACAGACAGTACTTGAAAACTATGAGGTAGAATATATATAGAAAAATGGGGCATAGGCTCAATATAAATCTCTAACACTTTACAGAAGAGTATTAATAATGATGTCATAATAAACAGCAGAGAGAATTGAATGAGAGACTTTTAAGTGCTGATGGAAGGTAAAAGGTGGTTTGACTATTCCTCACTAGGTGTGGAACAGTCATCGTCGTTCATACTGGGAGTTAGTATGGTTGCTGGGGGTTCTTTCCCTAAGCGGGATCAGGGGTTGTGTTCATGTCCAGTATGGTGTATGTTGTTTAGTTGGAAGGGGGTTCGAAATTCAGGTTTGTCATGCTTCTCAGTGAACTTAATTTTGTATTACGGGTCAATAGGATTTCACTTTGCTGGAGATGTCTCAGGGAGTAAAACTTAACTTTGTATACTGGAACTGCAGGGGCCTACAGCAGCCTAGGAAAATTAAACAAGTCATGAATAAAATTAAAGATTTAGAATCCGAGATAGTGTTCCTACAGGAAACTCATCTTTTGGAAAAGGAGGGAAAAAAAATTAGGAGGAGATGGCAAGGTAGTGTGTATACAGCTTCATTTTCATTTCGGGCCCGAGGCGTTATGATCCTCATACATAAAACAATCCCATTTCAAGTGAAAAATGTAATGAAGGATAGATTGGGCAGATGCTTAATAGTCCGAGGTACCTTACTATTGGAAAACCTAAATTTAGTGAACGTGTACATTATGGTCCCAATATAGATGATCCAAAATTTTACATAGACTTGTTTCTTACTTTATCAACGTTTGGAGGATCCTATATAATAGGAGGAGATTTCAATTGTACACTAAACCCTAGTATGGGTAGATCCACAAGAATAGACCAATCACACAATGGATGCAGAATAACTATTCACCGATTCATTAAAGATTTAAGGTTGTCGGATATATGGAGAGAACGGAATCCACAGGCCGAAACCTACTCTTGCTACTCTACTACATTCCAAACATTTTCACGAATAGATTATTTTCTAGTCTCATTAGAACTACAGTCAGAAGTTCATAATAGTTTTTATGATAATATTGTGGTCTCAGATCATGCACCATGCTGTTTGGTGTATAAGGACGAAAGATTGACAATGGACCCTCCTAGACGGTATTTTCAGCATAAATGGTTACAAGATGAAGAGTTCGTAAAGTATATAGGGAAACAGATAAAAGAGTTTTTCAAATTTAACACTACAGAAACATCGGCATGCATTAGGTGGGAAGCATTTAAAGCTTTCCTCAAAGGACATATTATAAGTTATACAGTACAGGTTCAAAATCAAAAAAGGTACGAGAAGAGAGATTAAAGTTAGAAAACAGAATTAAGGCTCTTCAGGAAAAAATTTATGTAGATAATAATCCACAATTGGGAAAAGAATTGCTACTTCTGAGAGCTGAATATGACAAGCAATCTGCTTTTAGAGATGCCTCCAGCCTCCTCAGACTAAAACAATCATTTTACGAACAGGGAGATAAATCTGGAAAGCTACTAGCATGGCAAATAAAACAATTAGAAACCAAAACCTCAATAACAACCTTATTATCGAATGAGGATGCTGTAGTGGATCCCATAGAAATAAACAATATCTTCAGAGGCTACTATAAAAAATTATATAGCAGAAATGATGATATTAATGTCCAAAATGTGAATACATTTTTTAATGAATTACCTATACCATGCATCCCGAACGAAAACAAAGAGGACTTGGATTTAGAAATTACCAAAGAAGAAATTGGAAAAGCCATAGACAATTTGAAATCAGGGAAAAGGGCAGGACCAGATGGACTCCCGATTGATTTGTATAAAAAATTTAAGAATATGCTGCTAGCACCTCTTTTTGAAATGTTTCTTGAGGCATTTGAGAGCAGCACTCTTTCACCTTCAATGAACAAAGCTTTAATTGTTTTATTGCCAAAACCGGGAAAACCCCCTAATAAATGTGAAAATATGAGACCAGTAAGTCTGCTAAATTTGGATCTTTAGATAATATGTAAACTCTTAGCAATACGATTACAGAGAATTCTGCCAAATATTGTTCATAAAGACCAAGACGGATTTATAATGGGAAGGCAAGGATTTCACAATGTAAGAAGAATACTAAATATTATTCATTTTAATACAGACAAACCAGACACAGCACTACTTTCATTAGATGCCGAAAAGGCTTTTGATAGGGTTGAATGGCCTTATCTTTTCAAGGTGTTAGAAAGATTTGGTTGTGGAAATAACTTCTCTAAATGGGTTCAGGTAATATATAAAAGGTCTATGGCAGAGATTTCAACAAACAGAAATATTTCAGAGCCAATAAACATTAGCAAAGGTTGTCGTCAGGGCTGCCCTCTTTCGCCCTTGTTGTTTACATTGGCTATGGAACCGTTTGCAATAGCTATACGGTCTCACTCACAGTTTCATGGAATAATGATAGGGCCAACAGAACACAGGATTGCCTTGTATGCTGATGACGTAATTTTACTCATGTCAAGCTTAAAAAAATCGATCCCGGTCTTGATACAACTAATCAGTTCATTCAGTGATATCTCAGGGTACAAAGTGAACAATACTAAATCCTCTATACTAATATTCAATGCAAATGAAAGGAGAAGTCCAATAGCTGAAGTAATACAATTCATTGAACCAGTTCAAATATTTGGGAATACAGATTTTGCCCAGGATAGAGCAAGTGGTTAATGCCAACTATGAACCATTAATGGCAGAAGTTCATGAATCAATTGATAGGTGGATATCGCTTCCAGTATCCATAATGGGCAGAGTGAATATTTTGAAAATGACCATCCTTCCAAAATTTCTTTATTTATTTCAGAAAATTCCTCTACCTCCTCCTTTATATTTGTTCTCAAGAATCAGAAAGTTATTTGTGGGTTTTTTTGTGGAATAACCGGAGGGCAAGAATTCGTCTGTCTTTATTGTACTTACCTTTTGACTGAGGGGGTTTAAAATGTCCAAACTTGATGTGGTATTATTGGGCTAAACAACTGAGGTCTATTATGTTTTATTTCTCAAAGGATGCCTTGCCTCATTGGACTGAAATGGAATCCAGTGGTCTAAACTTGCCTCTTCCTTTATATTTCTATTCAGACACAGTTCATAAGCTTTGCAAACAGGCTAAACATCCAATAATAAAACATATGATAAAGACTTGGTATGCAGTGAAGAAATACTTAAAGGAACCACAATTATTATCACAATTTAGCCCGATATGGGGCAATCAGTTTTTTGCACCGGGTAGAGCAGACGCAACTTTCAAATCATGGGTGTCCAAGGGACTTAGAATGATTCAAGATCTCCTTGCGCCAGATTCAGAGAATATGATGTCCTTTGATGAGCTGAGATCTAAGTTTGGTCTTAATAAGAAACATTTTTTAAGTACCTCCAGCTTAGAAATTATGTTAAGGTAAATCAAAGTGATGCGTTTTCCAAACCTCTATATACAACTTTAGAAAAAACTGTAATGAAGGACAGCCTGAGAAAGGGTATGATATCAGAATTGTCCAATTTGCTGGTATCTTTTTCGCCCGAAAACTCAATTCACAAGCTCATGGCCTGGAGGGAAAATTTACAAATTGAGATTTCAAAGGAAAATTGTGAAACTGCATGTGGAGATACTCATGTAGCATCCATAAACTCATGTCTTAAATTAATACAGAACAAATGGTTAATGCGGATTTATGTGACACCAGTGGAATTGAATCGCTATGACCACAATATTCTAGACTTATGTACAAAGTGTCCCGAAGAAAGAGGGACACTGTTTCATTGTATCTGGCAGTGCAGAGTGATTAACAAATTCTGGGAGGAAGTAAGAGACACAATTGAAAGGATTTTTCAAAACCAATTCCACTGGACCCTAATTTTTTTCTGCTGGGCTTATACCGAGAGAAACATAACTATAATAAATATGAACAGGCATTTATAGAAATCAGCTTACTTAATGCCAAATAATGTATCAAATTATTATGGAAAAGGATTCATAGACCAAGTATTTCTCATTGGTTGAGTCAGATGATGTCAAGCCTACCATTAGAAAGGATAACTTACATATTGAAGGCTAAGCAGAATGTATTTGAACAGATATGGAGGCCCTTTATTAAATATGTTGAGGAATCAAATTTGACAGACGGCTAATTCAATAACTACTTGGTGTGGGTACTGCAGTTTCCAGGATTGTGTCTATTATTAACCCCTTTTTTTCTTTTCTTTTTTTATATTGTTTTATTAGGATCGAACAACTTAAAAAGAAGGAGAAGCATGTTAGTTGTTCTTTAGGTGATTTTGTTTTGTTTTTGCTTTCTTTGTAATAAGGCAGCAATTTTTTGTGGTATGATATACTGCAGGAATGTTTAAGGATGTATCACTTATTGCCGCAGAAAAATTCAAATAAAGATATTGTGGGGAAAAAAAATGACGTACGTAAAGAAAAAGTAGGATTTATAAAAACGTGAGCACGCACACCTGCAAGCAATATACGCTTTATAAATCGCACTCTACCTGGGATTGTACGTATGTGGATTTGCCGCATATTCCGCCCTCTACACGCCCCCGTTCAACCATACATTGTCAATGCAAATCACCTCATGCATATTTAAGCTTCCGATATAAACCTGAAAAACTCATGGCATCATGGCAACCGAGGGGAAAAGTAAAAAGAGAAATTTTTCGGAAACCGAGATAGATGTGTATGGAAGCCCGTTCCCGCCACCGTGGAAAAAAAAATATAATTTAGGTCGAAATTTCGACTTAGTTATCTTGTTATTTCGAGATATTAAGTCGAAATTTCGAGATTATTATTTTTTTTCCCACGGTGGCGGAAACGGGCTTCCATACAATTCGGCACACTTTTGGGGGGTGGTATAACAACCGGCCACCTGATGTGTCCAAACATCGCCATCTGCATTTCAGAAGCCGATCGCACACTTCACAACGGTGCGCGCACGAGCGTGAGTATCGTTATAGCGATTTTCCTCTGCGCTCTGGGGGTTTGAAAGGGGGGCGAGGAGCCAGCGCTTGAGAGGGTAGCTGCTGTCACCTGCATTTCATAACAGAACAATTCAATACATGAACAGTGAATAGTTATAAATTACACAATGTTTTTATCACCTTACCAAGAAGCCAGCCATCGCGCACAGCGCCAGCCTGCACTCTGCTCCCTACACTGCTGAGTTCCAGGATAAACGACCCAGGCTATCATGCAACCACGTTCGTCAGGACCATAAGCGTCACAAACAACTTGCACATTTATAGAATGCACATGTTTTCTATTTACGTAAATAAATTTGTTTTCTTTTGGAGCCCTTATTGCAAGTCAATTGCGCCGATTACATTTGGGAAACCGGACATGGCTGCAAATTGCCTTTTGATGTAGGCCTGTTCTCCCACAGTGTAAGGGAACTTAATGTATCTATTAGTCATTTTAATAATCCCATCCAAAACGACAGGTATTATTGAGCTTAGTGATGGTTGTGATATCCCAAACCTATAATACAATTAAACACAATTATTTTATTTTGTAAACAAGCTTTAGAACAAATTCACATTTTATTGGTAATTATAACATATACCTTCGGCTAATTCCCGCTGGTAACAGCCAGTTGCAAGGAACCCCAGGGTCGTCAGTACCAGTATTTGTACCGGGATTGCGCGGTTCCGTCGGGTTGGTCTCTCTAACATTGGACATAGTACATAGCTCCAAAAGCACATATCTAGGTAATCTAAATCGGCTGCTTAGCCAGTCATCATGGGCCAAAAAATCTTCATGGTCCCTGACCACCCGTTCTCTTCTAATTCTGCCATTGGCGTAATCTTATAACAATGCCAGCGTATCCATTATGTTACATTATGCACGAATGTGATCGCGGTATTTATGTATTTTCAGCACTCAGACTAATTGTTTTACACCGTGTCCAAATGATCGTGATAATCACGACCACCACTTACCCATTTATATTTCAACTGCTGCGGCTTGTTAAGACGTACTTTGGAGGACTGTATAGGTCTGGTGAGAATTAGGTTGTGCCCACCCTGGGACGCCGGTCAGAGCGCAACGAACGCCCCAACGTGGAGAGAGGGGGAACTTTACTGAAGGACATGCAGCAGATACAAAGTGGGACATCACATGGATTATAAGCAGGGAAGTGGGGGGCTGGCTGTGGATGACTGGATGTGTGTATTTGGGGATACGGGTATGTGTGTGTGGTCTGAAACAAAGGGAACAGTACCGCGATTACAATCTTACCAGTAAAACACATGTCCGTAAAGAATTACATTAATATTAAACTGAAATCCTAAACTGTGAAAACAACACCACTAATACAAAATGCAAGTTTCACTATATACCAACACAAATAGAATACACATATCTCCCCATTATAGCTGCATAAATACTTAACACTTGTAAGTTGTAACTAATTATCTAATGTACTAAACAGTTTATATAATAAAAACGAACTCGTGATTACACTTCAAACAAACGCGAATACCCGGCAATAAACACCGCACGATAATCACAATAAATAAAACAGATACTTAAAAAGGCAACGAAATAACAGTGATACAAACACATATTTAAATGCAGGACATTATACTTACATTTGGACATTTACGCACACGGACTAACTTTGCGCTTAACTTCCGCAAAACATTCGAACTTCCCCGACGTGCGTTCTGAAGAGTCCATGCGGCTACAAAACTGTCAGCCTTTCGTACACGGCTCAAAGATTAAAAATGTAGATTAAGTTAAGATTTGAATCGGATTAGGCTATATATTTTTTTTATTATATATTTATTCAGTATTATAAATATGTGACTGAATAAGTGAAATTAAATGTACGGTGTATGACTCACTAGCACAAGGAATTATTATTTATGTACTGATGCAACTCACGATTTTGCTCACCCTCTTCACCCGCGGTCATATTTTTTTCTCCAAAATGTTCACACACATGGGTCAGACTTGGCGTACATATGCGCACATTCTGCCGTCAAGTTTGTGTAACCCGCACAAGGGGCGAGCTGCACAGTCCCGCCGTTAATCTAGCGGGTCTCCATCAGAATAAATGCTATGACCGTTGCAGGCTGTTCAAAATGAAAGAACAATACTGGGGCTGAGTCTAAAATACCACCATTTATTTGCATAAACCTAAAACACCTAAAAACAAATCATCACATCAGGACATTCCACGCTATAGTTCCCAGGGGAGCACAAAAAGAAACTTACAATGAAGCATACCAATTCCACCGCATACGTTACACACTAGTGAAGTTGCACTGCAATCACACTTCACCCCTGTGCACACAGCAACTCACACTGCCACCTGGGCTAATCAACGCTAAGGGGCGGGCACAATTAAGTGACGCTTCCCATCCCTCCCCACCGTACATACTACATTTGTTTCTATAGATCGCAACGTTTGCGTAGAAAGAGACATACGCATCTTTTGGGTCCCGTTTTGTGCGTACGCAACAGTTACCCCAGAACTTTAGATGACGGGTGAAACATTTCGCTGGACTCCAGCTTTTTGGTATGGACGTTACCTTACGCCGACAATTTGGCAAGAAGATTAGTAGTTGAATCCTTGTTCAAACAAAACACAACCTACAGTTTTAGGGTGTTTCAAAACGTTCAAATAACAGGCAACAAGGCTGTTATTTTCTACATCTCACAATTTGAATTCCTAACCAGGCTACAGACAATTCAGCTCTTTAACCAGCTGATCCTTCCTTGCCTGTGTTGCTCTCAGCATACACTTCTTTGTTGGAATCAGCACATGCAGTTGAACACCACGCCTTGTAAAGTCCTCAAATGTGTCCTTATTTACATCCAACCCACATCCATCAAGCATAGAAATGTTATGTAACATACAACATGCCACAGAGAATGCCGCGACATTGGGGCTGTAATGATCCATCTGACTTATCTAAACATATGAAACGTGTTTTCAGCACTCCAAATTTCGTTTCAGTTACAGTACATACGACTCCAGTCAGTCACTCTTGTTCTTTTTTTTTCTCCTTACAAGGCTCTAAAATACTTAGTTTCTCCATATATATATATATATATATATATATATATATATATGAAAAGTAGACCGTTCATGGTTTCTTGGGTGTTTTTTAAACGTTTCTATGAAAAAAACTTGCAGGGTTCTTGAAATGGTTTGGCAAAATTGCTGTTTTATGCCACTGGCGGCATAGCCAAGGGTTAATTCTGATAATGAACTGAAAAGGTTTTTTAATGACCTGGTTTGTTCTTTACTTAATATATATCCCCCAAGGACCACATGAGTCGCCCGCGGACCTGTTCTAAAAAATAGCAACTCACCAGTGGGTAGTGTCTAAAATTTAATTTTATCCTGTTGCTATTCTTCTTTAATCACATTTGCATTTATATAGATTTGAAAATGACAATATAAAAAAAAAGCATTTAAAACGTTTATTATACATGAAGTTTAGGAGGGCATTTCAGACTGGTAGCCCTTCGTATGGCTCAGTACCCGTGAAGTAGCTCTCAGTTTCAAAAAGGTTGGTGACCCCTGATATATATTGTTTATCATTTGGTGTTTTATTGAACAGTATGATTAAGTGAAAGGAACCGTTGTACTCTATAATAAAAATGGATATAAATGAAATAAAATAACAAAATACACTTCAAGTGCTGTACTGTTTAATAATGGGTCACTGACTTTAGACGTGGTTTTTGTGCGTCAAAAGCGCAACGACACTGCGCTGCCTTAAAATAGCAATGCACCAACAATGCGCCCAGCCACACCCCATTTAAAAACACAAGTCTTACAAGCAGAATGCCGGGGCAAAATTATTTACTGTTTTGATAATGTGCACGCATGGCGTGAAAATGAGCAATGCCCTGGTATGAAACTAGCAAAACCACTTCGCAGCGTGCCTTGCACAGATGGAAAATAGAGTTTATCGTTATTATCGCAGGATGACTAATTATTATCGTGGGAATTTTTTTCCCCAGTATATTGCAAACGATACGATATTGCCCATCCCTAACTGGCAAACCTCTGAGCAACTTGCTGGGGAGTTTCTGAGGGTGAAACTTTCCAAACTTGCTGAAGCCATTTAGCAGAATGACATTACATCATCTAGTTTATTTTGTGGAAAATGAAAGATTGATCTCTGGCCAGATCCAGTAATGAATTATGAACATATTTCTGGCTGGCACTTTCAAATCAGATCTAAGTGGTCAATGAGTTGATGAAATCCCTCGTCCTGCACTTAGGAAAATAGCTGATCACTCAATGCAGTCATCTCTATTATTTTAGTAGTTATGGCTTTAGCTGCGGTGCTGCTATCTTTGAAAATCGATAAGGTTTAAATATTGCCCAGCAAAATCGGCCAATGCTGTTATCTTGATTTTTTTAATAAATAGCGGGCAATACTGATTTATTAATATATCATGCATCTCTAAGAGTTATCTAGGGCTGTCATTATCAATTATATCAATATTCAAGTAATCTACCAATTAATCTGATGATTCATTGAGTAATCGGTTGTACATGATATTATATATACAATGCAACTGGTGCAAGGCAGGAATCAACCAGACATTGCAGGGTGCACACTCAGTCACACATATGGTCAATTTAGGTACTTCAGTTCACTTAAGTTTAATGTTTTTGGACAGTATAAGGAAATTGGCGTATCCGCTGAAAAGACGTGCACACACAGAGTGAATGTGGTGGGAGGTTAACACCGCGTGAAAAACACTCAATCTGCATTGTGGCTCCAGATGACCAGCTCAGGCTGTCCCTTTCGGGTGAGGTCCAAAAAGGGGGCAGCTATTGAGAAGAAATGGGGACAAAGAACCAATAATAACCTGCCAAACCTAGGAAAACCCATTCCTGGCTCTTAGTGGATGGCTGAGGGTAGTTACGGACTGCCTCAGTCTTCTTTTCCTGAGTTCTGAGCAGGCCATGTCTGATAAGGTACCCTGGCAACAGGCCTCTGTCAGCTTAAGGTGGCATTTGGCTGGATTTGAGGTCAACCCTGCCCAAAAGATGTCCTCTAATTCTTAGACCTTCCCAGTGTGGACAAGGTGTTCCCCCCCAGTTGTCAGCGTGCACTACGATATTGTCTAGGTTAGGGCTGGGCAGTATATTGATATTTTTCTGGTATATCAATATATAGGGCTTGGGTGCGCATGTTGCATTGTGGGATTGATCCTCGCTCTCCAGGTAGCAGTGCATTGGTTGTGTGCATTCGGGTTTATTCACTAAAAGTGCGAAACTATGCAACATTGTTGTGTAGTCGGTTGCAAAAAAATGACATCATATCATATAAACTGGTAGGGTAAATAAACAATATCCAAATTTTAAGAGGGCTGCAATATATTGCGGCAAATATTACTTTGCATGCTTCAGTTTTCTAAAAAAACTACTTAAGTACTTCTGGCTTAATGTCCTATCTATCTACATAATTAATACATCAACAAAAAACAGGTCCCCTTTTATATTAATAATATTAATATCCCTGTCATCAATGTTCTTAAGTTCACACAAGCAGAACTAGCTTAAAGTTCAGTTCACACAGATTAAAATGAACTAGTTCACGGTCATCATTTCTGTTTTTTAATGTTTTTATAAGCTGCTCTGAATCCAAAGTGAAATTTTTGATCAGCAATTAAAATATCAGTAACGTCACCTACTATTATAAAGCTCTCGGAGTCTACTTTATTGATATAAACAAATCATTACTTTCATGACCAGTGCATCAGAGCCCAACACTGAATAAGATAAGGGTTGTGCAAGAAAATCAAGACCATCACATAATAATTTTCCAAAGTGCGCGTCTGACACATCACAATATTAAAGTTAATTTTTTGCCTATTACTTCTTGTGTGTTGTTCTCTTTAGCCAGACTGATCTACGCTCATGTTCACGTTGATTAGTTGCAGACTGACTTGATCATTAGTGCATTCGGCGCAACACTGGCCATCAATGCAGCTATAACCTGTTACATTTAGACATGCACAGGTAAGCAGGAGTAAAAAGACATAGCTGGTGTTTACCGTTGTTTTACATAATTTCAAAAACTCCCACATTCTTTTAAAAATCTCACCGAATTTCAGTCAAAAAAAGTATGGGTACTGGTTAATTATCTCCAAAATTAATTTTAAACTGCCCCAGACCTTCCCCCACCTGGGCAGCTCGTAGGGGTCGAGGTGGTTTATGAAAGAATTTTTTTTCTCATACCAAACCAAAAAATAAGAAAAATTCACAATAACAAACAACAATAACATAAAGAGACAGTTAGGCATTACAGTGGAGGAATGTAGCCATGTCTACAAGATCTGCAGTTAGGCTTGCTCTTTTTTTGTGACAATGTTCCCAGCTGCCAAAAAGAGGTGCTCAGATGGGGTTGACGTTGCATGCATAGACAGGCATGATTTGGCCGGAACAGCCAGAGTTGGGAACCTTAACGCATTTTCCTTCCACCACTGTAGGGGGCTATTATCTCTTGCAATGCAATTCGCACTAAAGTAGAGAAGTACAGTTGAGGACAAAATTATTAGCCCCCCTATGAAATTTGAAGTTTCTTCAAGATTTTCCAAAGTGCATTTTTAACAGAGCAAGGAATTTCCAACATAGCATTTCTGAACATATTAGTTTTCTGTAGAAGGAATAAATTATATATTTGCACACAATAGCAGAATTATTTCAGAAAAAAAGAAACAAAAATGACCAGGGACAATATTATTAGCCCCCTTTAAGAAATGACAATTTATTGAGCCATTATACAAGCGGTATAACGATGTGCTTTAACTTCACAGGTGATTTAACTTAACAATTAAGTTAAAACTGAAGGTATAAAACTGAGTGTAAAATCCTCAGTAAGGGTCATTCAGCTGTCATTTGAGAAAGCACCATGCCAAAAACAAGACATCAGCTTGGACTTGAGAAAAAGAATTGTTGATGCACACAAAGCAGGAGAAGGATATTCAAAGTTATCACAGCATTTCCAAGTGTCAAGAACTGGAGTGAGAAGTATAATCCAAAAATTTGAAAGAGAGCCACACAGTACAGAACAAGCCTGGCAAAGGTAGGAAGCGAAAGATTTAAAAAATCCTGGAAAGGAAACTAGTGACAGATGTGTCTAAAGACCCCAGAACAACTGCCAAGATACTAAAGAATGACTTGGCCAAGTCGGGAATTGTGGTCTCAAAGAAGACAATCACTAGAGCTCTGCACAGGAATGGATTTCGAGGTTGCAGACTAAGGACTTCACTTTTGCAGAAGAGACACCTTCAAGCCAGACTAAAGTATTCTCAGGACAACCTGAAGAAAGATGATGCATACTGGAAGCATGTCCTATGGTCAGATGAGACTAAACTAGAGCTCTTTGGCCAGAGACACTGCTTATGTTTGGAGAAGGAAGGGAGAAGCGTATAACCCAAAGAACGCTGTCCCCACAGTGAAACACGGTGGTGGGAGCATTATGCTGTGGGGATGCTTCAGTGCATCAGGAACTGGAAATCTTGTCAAGGTGGAAGGAATTATGAACAAAGAAATATATGTGGAGATCTTAAAAGAAAACCTTCAGCAGCAAAACTGGGTCTGGGTCGTCACTCCATCTTCCAACAATAACAAAAAAATCCAATAGAAAATCTATGGGGTGAACTAAAGAAGAAGGTCCATGCCAGAAGGTCATCAAATCTGGAGGAGCTTGAGAGATTTGCCAAAGAAGAATGGGCTGGGATTCCTCAGATGAGACTTGTTGAAAACTATGACAAACAACTGTTATCCAACAAAAAGGATACACAATTGAGTATTAATATCCGGAGGGCTAATAATTTTGACCATCGTAGTTTTCTGTGTGAAAAGTAAAATAATGTAAGCATCCAAAATAAAACTGAGATGTCTAAAAAAAGCCATGTTAAATATTATTTGCTCTATTTAACAACACTTGGGAAATACTTTTAAAACAATGAGATTTTCATAGGGGGGCTAATAATTTTGCCCTCAACTGTACCTCTTTCCTCACTATATCATTGTCACCACTGTCTTTATCCTGCCCTATGTCTTCCTCATTGCTGCTCTTCCGAATTTGAGCCCAGCAATGTGTCCAGCACTGACCTCGCGCTCCTTTTTGACTGGGCCTTGGCTAAGTCATTGTGCTCCACTCTTGTATATTGAACTTGTTCCTTCTCCCTTGATTTTACTTGAACTGCAAGACTCTGAATCCTGACTTGAACTTTTGAAATGTCATCTGATGACAAGAACTTTAATTTGCAAGGCAGCAGCAATAATGCACACATTTTGACCATCCTCTCTGAATGTAGTTTCACCCACCCACCTTGAAGCTATCTCCGGTTCTGCAGTTTCCTGGAACGAGTTTAAAGAAGCAGACTCAAAGGATGTTTTCTGTGTGGACTTCTGCAGGCCTTTTAGCAGGGGAGGTAGAGCAGAGACAGTGACATAAGCCTCTCCACTAAGAAAAACAGTGGCTTGCTCAAAAGGCTTGAGAACTTGCTCCAGCTCTTCCAGAAGGGTCCATTGGTCACCTTTCAGATCCATGTAATGCTTTCCTTGTTTTGTGACCTCTGGGTCTGAAAGGGTTACAGTCACTGGCCAACACTGCTCCAAAAGCGGATTCACCATGTAGTAAGTACTGTTCCATCTTACGTGCCCAATTGTTTTTGTTTCTGTTTGAGCTTGCAACTAGCCAGTTCACTCTTCCTGAAATGTTCTACAAGGCAATATTTTCGCTGTGTGGTGCACCTCAAGTGGCATCTTGGTGAGGCTATATGAAGTCAGCTCCCAATTGTCATTCACAAAGTGGCAGGTAACTCCTAAGTATGCTTCAGTGGCAAGACTTGACAAGTCCATGCATCTGTAGTCAGTGATATTTTAGATGTGACATTTTTAAGGGCAGCTTTCACTTTCTCTTTGATGGCCAAATATTTCCTCTCTATTAATTCCATCAAGTGATGCCTGGAAGGATATGTATGCCCTGGGTGAAATGTTTCTATCATGTCACGGAAACCTTAACCTTCCACAATAGAGAGAGGTCTCATGTCCTTTACTATCATCTGTAAGATGCTCTCAGTAAGCTCTGCAGCCATCTGTGGAGTGCAGGGTTTTGAGGTCGTTTTTTGAAAAAAATCTTCCATACTGCTTTGTCTATGTGGTTCCATACTGCTGGCCCATCAAGCTCATTTGGGGAGAAGTTAACTATAGTTCAGAGTTGTTAAAATCTTATCTAGCTCTGATTTAAAGGAACCCAGGGTTTTAGCCTACTTGAACAGGAAGACTGTTCCATACTCTAACTACATGCTGTGTAAAGAAGTGTTTTCTGAAATTCAGTTGTATAATCGTAGCATCACCTCCCTTGACTTAAACTCCACACACCTAGAGATGTAACCTAACATCCTATTGGCCTT
>JAODKC010000021.1:11907037-11924993 GCA_026777985.1 Mormyrops attenuatus
GTATGAGGAGAGGTTAGCTGAGCTGAATCTGTTCAGCCTCGCGCAAAGGAGATTAAGGGGGGACATGATCCAGGTATTTAAGATTCTAACAGGTCTAGATGCTGTTCAGCCAAATGGTTTGTATCGTTTATCTTAATATTTATTAGTCCATTAATTCTGTGTTTTGTACTTTAAATGGACTCAGTACAGTTATTATTAGCAAAGCTATTGTGAGAGAACTCAAAACGGTTTCAAAAAAATTTCCCACCCAGACCTCTTACGGGCTCCGTGTACCACAGCTGATCTGTAGAAAAAAAACACAAATACATCACTACTCACAAATATGTATTTTTATTTATGTTGTGTAAAATCATATCCATAAAAACACAGAGTGATTTGTACATGTTTTGCATATTTGTGGATCACTTCGTGTCTATTTGTGGGTCGTGTTACATTTCTGACCTCGCTCATTTTTTTTCTGGAATTTAGCTGATCTGTAGCAAAAATCCTTAAATACAAAGTGCAGCCGTGATATATATCGTTACTGGGATATGAGATGACTTGTATCGGGATATGAGATTTTGGTCCTATCGCACAGCCTTAATAAAAAGCTCTCCGTACTAATGGTAATTTAATCGACATGAATAGGCAACAGTTACGGTGGTTTTGTCTACTCTGGTGGTCCAATATCCAGTATTGCGACCGTGTGTTTCCTCTTCAGCTCCTGCATAGCATAAGTGCAGCTGCGGTATGCCACCGAAACTTTGCACAGTGTACAAATCACCTTTTTGTTTTGTGATAATTTACTCCCATAATTATGTAGTGATATTAAAGGAAAGCACTTGTTATAATGAATTGAAGCATTTTAGAAATCATAAAGGTAATTTCATTAAAATTTAAAATAATAAAAAAAATATATGCATCTATTTAAAATATTGATGTTAACGCATTTTCAATGTCAATGTCAACGTCTACAGCAACTAATTGCAGCAGTCTTAGATTGCACAATTTAGTGAAGTAAGTTCAGACTTTATGCAGGTGCCAGTTATTATGCAGAATTAGTGTAACTGGAATTCCAGAATGCTTTGTCGTGTGGCAAGACATGGCGAATCTCAATACCAGGAACGCAAAGACCATATCTATGGTCTTCGCAAGACCAGTCTTGCTAACTTACCATCCAAGACCGAACTTAGCGGGCAATGAATCATGGGATTAGTCTCATTTGGTGAGGATGCAACCAATGTATTTTTCATATTTGGGGTGGAGCAAGGCCACCTCTGGGGATTTTTTATCGTCCTCTGTACTTGTGTTCTTAGTATTGGAACTGGTCTTCGGAAATGGAAGGTGACTTAAAACAGGAACACAAGAACACTAGTACGGTCAAGTAAGCATTTTCATACTCACCAGTGGTAAAATCTTAATGTCAGATTAAGATGACTTTGCAGTCCGCCATCAATAAATTTATATGTGTTTAAAGTGTGTGGGAGGGGTATTTTAAGGCTTAAACTATATTTTAAAAAATGTGTATTTATATGGTCTTTCAATATCGCAGATTTTCAACTTTCGCTGATGGGTCTGGAACGTAACTTCCGTGATAGGCGGAAAACCAACTGAGCCCATTGGAGTTACTAAATTGCTTGAAAAATTAAGTACAAATTGAGTAATTAAGTACAAATTGAGTAATTAAGTACAAACTGGAAGGACTCTTTCCAAATATATGCATCAGTCTGCGTATTCTGTTGACAATTCCTGCCACTGTCGCCTCTGCAGAGCGCTCATTCAGCAAACTGAAGCTGGTAAAAATTTTTCTAAGGTCCACTGTGTCACAAGCGCGACTAGTAGATTTGGCAAGACTCAGTATTGAGTCAGATCTAGCAAAACAGATTAATTTTGATTAAGTTTCGCCAGGAAAAAGGCCAGGATAGCACCTTTGTTCAACAGACAATAAATGCTATTATAAACATCTTTTAATATTATAAATATATTCATTTATTATTACATTTATACATATACATACTTATCTAAATGTATCAATTGTCATGACACGTCGAGCCGGGACCGGGGAAGCAATCGGGGAACTCAGGGTTTAATATACACACATACATGTGTGTAGAATTTTGTATAAGGGTCCACACATCTTCTTCGTACCGGGGCCCAGATTTTCTCTCGGGGGCCCTGGTCATGATGTTATGTAACCAATAATTGCGGTGTATTGCAGCTAATCTCCTGAGACATGTTGGCCTCTTTGTGCAATGTGAGCCACATGATTTGAACCAGACATTTTCTCTTCTGTAAATTGTAGCTAGAAGAGTTTCTATGTCATAGATTTCTGTCAAATTGATGGCATGTAGGTACATGCTCAGGACACTGGGGTCTCGCAGACATTTGTGGTCCTTTTATCTTTGAACTGCAGCAGTCCAGTTGATGATGTGCAGTTCCAGAGCCTGTTGCCTTTATAGAAAACAAAGTTTCTGGGTTTTCTGCAATGTGACAAGCAGTGCCTGCCTTGTATTCCTGGACGGGGAATAAAAATGGTTTTGGGACCAGTCCATAGAAATTTTCTCATTAGTGTGATAACTCAAAAATGATCTGAAGGATCTTTACACGCATACTGTATGAATGAACTGAATTGAAGTAACGCTGCTTACTGGCAGTAAAGGGAAGGGTGACTACAGATGGCATTTGAACTTGTGAATGTGATAGGCCAAAAATGTTCAATGGATCTTATTACTACTTCACAAAAATATTATATGGATGAATATCAAAACCTGGTTTTATTTTCAGACAAATTGTATCAAAAATGAAGCAGCAGCACTGTGTGTGAAACTTGGTCATGTGAACACAGTAATTGTAAAAGTATTTCATGGATCTTTTTCAGACTTTGCAGGCATATTGTAGGGGTGAGAAACTGGAATTTTGATTACATTAGTGTTATAACTGAAAAGTGTTTCACAGATCTTTTTTAACCTTTGCAGACATGTAGTAAGGGTGGAAATCTAGACCTGATCCAATTCGGAGACAAATCACACCAAAATTGAAGCAGTGCCACACAGTGACGGTTGTTTGCATGGATGCTAACAACTTAATTTTGTTAGTTAGCTAACTAATACAGTATCATTGTTAAAGCAAGATCAGTCTACATCTTGATGACAAAAAAAATCCATCAGGACCGTTGAATGACAACTGTGTAAAGAGAGTGTTGCATTACGTTGTTTTAGATTTATTTTGTGCAGTGATTTATAATATTTTTATTTCATCCATCTTTCAGCCACTTATCCAGTACGGGATCACCAGGGGTGCTTTTCCACCACATCAGGTACTATACTTTGGGTACTTTCAGAAAGTACCAAAAGTACGGTACTTCAAGGTATTGGTTTTCCAGTGGTGACAAAACTGGTACCGGTGTTGAATGACATCACAATGTGAAGTGGGGTATTTTGTACTGAATTCGAAAAATGGTATTTTATATAATACTGTAGGGCTGGACGATGTGTGATATTAATACTAACATTGCATGTTATGCACATGCAATTCTCATATCACTAGTTAGCTAGATTCAGATCAGGGAGTTTAAGTTTCACTAAACATTTTTACTCGGTCATAGAAAAAAAAATAGCTAGCTTTGCAATTTTAATTATCATTCCTTTTTATAGATACACAGCCGTGGAAAAAATTGAGGCCACTCTATATTTTTAAACAAATCTGCATTCTTAATCCTGGTTTGATTGTGGTTTTGCTGGCAGTAGGCTGTGCTGAGCAGCAAGTTGCTTCCAGGTTCAAAATTTGTAAGACAGCACGTCACAGCAGTACACAAGAATAAGGTGAAGCAGGACTCACGGGGAACAACCAGAAACCAGCCAGGTAAAGGGCAGAAGCGACTTTCTAATGACAGAGATGACTGTTTACTTATCCGACACTTTCTCATGAATCATAAGATGACATCAAGTGGCCTTCAAATGGATTGGGAAACATTAAGTGCAGGTGTGAAGTGCACTGCTAGGACAGGTCATATCAGAATCAGAATAAGAATCGCGTTTATTGGCCAAGTATGTGAGCGAACACATACAAGGAATTTGATTCCGGTCGGTGGTGTCTCTCAAGCACAACAGTATAAAAACAACAACAATATACATACAATACGAATATGGAATATGGATGGTTTATAAATATAAAGGTAAATGTTATAGAAAAAAATCTTATATACAGAAAAATACAATGATAACAGAATGTATACTACAGAATGTACATAAGGTGCAGTTGCAGTGCTGTAGGTGTTTAGCAGTGTAACAGTTCAGCCGTTTAAGAGGGAGATGGCGAGGGGAAAGAAACTGTTCAGACTACTAGAAGCAAGACTGAAGTCCCATAAAGCAAGGCAAAAGCCATTCATCAATGAGATGCAGGGAAGAGCCAGGCTGCAATTTGGAAAAAAAATACATATTACTCACAGACACACACTTATAAATTGAGAAATGAGTACAACAAAAAATTGCGCTGTGGTCTCTTAATTTTTTCAATGGCCGTTTGTTTAAAAATCAGTTTAGAGTTTACCTCCACTGCTTATGCATGAGCGCTGCATGTGTTCTCTGAGACAATCATAAATTTCATCCATGCAGTTTAAATCACTCCTAGGTGGGTTTGTGAGAAATTTCTGAACTGTGTTTTACTTTATTAATACTTCAGTATTTTTACAACAAAATCACATTGCTATTTTTACAACAAAATATGTATGCTGTCCTAGTCTATTAAACAATACATTAAAGTATATGAATCTTTTTTGGTATCTGTCTTTCTGACCAGACCGCATTATTATTATTTTTTACTTTGTTTATCATTGTTTTCTGAATTCATAACTTTTTTTAAGATTGCGGTTGTATTGTGCTTTAGAGGCAGGCTATTGTTTCCCATTCCAAAGGCTATTTGCCTAACCAGTCAACAAAAAACTCACCCCAAAGTACCAAAGAAGTACCCCAGCTTGTTTGGTACTTTTGGTACTGGATCTTTTGGTACTGGTACTTGACCAGAAGTCACTGGAAAAGGGAAAGCACCAAAAGTACAGTAGAAAAGCACCCTAAGTGGCCTGGAAGCTATCCTAGGCAGCACAGGGCACACAAGGCAAGGGACACATAGATGAAATGCTAGTATATCACTGGGTACTCACAAAAACAATCACCCATGAGAGATCTCAACTCATTTAACTGTATGTCTAGGAGATAATCAGAGAAGATGAAATGCACACAGTTCAGGGAGAACCCAGAAACTCTACAAGTTTCCAACTCTGAACCCTGGAAGTGCTGACCTTTAAGCCACCATCTTTTAATTTCTGTTTCAAGTTAAAATAATATTTAGCTGTGATTAGATAAGAGTCCTTCAGAGGATTGGTTGGATGCTTAGTGGGCTGCATTGTGGACTCATGGGTTTAAATCAGCTCAGCTGGGTGTGTGAGTTTTCATGTTCTCCCCCGTTTGCAGGGGTATCCTGGGGTCTGTAATGGGGTCACATTTCTGAGGGGAAAACACTAGGTTTTATAAATCCAAAATATTTTGTACTTACACATCCTTCCATGCATCCATCCACTGAAACCGTTTATCCTATTCAGGGTCATGGGGGGTCTGGAGCCTATTGATGAAGGCAGGGACCAGCCCAGGATGGGGCGCCAACCCATTGCAGGGCACACTCACCCACCTATGGGCAATTTGGCAACCTCAGTATGTTTTCGGATGTGGAGGGAAACCAGGGTACCCGGAGGAAAGCCCATGACGACACGAGGAGAACATGCAAACTCCAAACACATGGAACTCCACACAAAAACAGTCACCCATGAGAGATCTTAACTCACCTAACTGTATGTCTAGGAGATAATCTGAGAGCCCCGACAAAATGCACACAGTTAAGGGAGAACCCAGAAACTCTACAAGTGGAGGGAAACCAGAGTACCCAGAGGAAGGCCCACAACAACACGGGGAGAACATGCAAACTCCACACACATGGAACCCTGGCAGAGACTTGAACCCAGGTCCCAGAGGTGTGAGGTGACAGTGCTAACTACTGCACCACCGTGCTGCCCCCATGCCAATGCATTTTTTAATAGTTATAGTGCTTTAGCAAGGGAACACCATCAGTATGGATCAGCTGCCTGCCTTTGCTTTCCTAATTGTAATGTGTGACACTTGTAGAATGTATAGAATGCATATTCTTGTTGAAAGTAATTGTTCAACATTACTCATGATTATGTTTGGCATCATTTCTCCAGTAGGGGGCATGCTTCATTCTGATTGCAGCATAAATTCCTCATTAGGGTCTAGTTTGGTAACGTTTAGTGTCACCAGAGACCCATTAGCCGACAGCATTACTTGTTAGGAGAAAATAGACATTCTTGGAATTGCTGGAATCTACAGGGTGTAAGAGAAGAATCTTAATCAAATTATAATGAAACATTTAACCAATCATTTATTAGACAGTGGCTAAAAAAACAAAGGTTAGAATAAGAATGAAATTACATTTTTTTTATTTGATTGTCAATTGCAAATTCATTTTATGATGTAATACTAATCTGACTTTTTTGAACGTACTAGAAACATAATGATTCAATTACAATGAAAAGGTTTGCTAAATAACCGAAATAATTTTCATTAAGAAATATTAATACGATAGTCCGTGTTATGATATTTTGATTGTGATGGGTATGATTATTCAATAAATTACATGAGATATTCAAAATGTTATTATAAAATAGGCTTTCTGTTAACGATTTTGCCCAACTGTAGGCTTATGTAAGTGTTATAAGCATGTTTAAGTAGGCTAGGCTAGGGTATGGTGCTTGTTAGGTTAGGTGTATTGTCTTAAAAAGCATTTATGCCTTAAGATATTTTCACCTTACGGTAGGTTTATCAGAACGTAACCTCATCATAACCCGGGGAGCATTTGTATATGTTGAGGCTCATTAACCAATGGGTACTGATTGACTTAAATATATACCTCAAAAGCTCATTAGCCAATGGACACTGAATGACAGAAATATACCTCAAAGGCCCAATAGCAAACAGATGCTGAATGAACCTCATCATTATTTGTTGTACCTTCAAAGCCCATTGGCCAACAGACACTGAATGACACTGATATACATCAAAGGTGTTAGCTTTCCACAGAGCCTGTCTAAATAGCTTTAAATCGCAGTACAAAATTGCTGATACAAACAGAACCTGGGTCTTCCTTGATTTCTGAATAAAAAGCTGCCTTCATTTTGTGCATTTTCATTGGCTAATCTTTGAATTCCTCTTTTCATTTTGTTGTTATTCTGGGTTGATGTTCTTTTATGATGTAGCCTGAAAAAGGGATGTTATCACTCTATTATGCCGTCTCTGAATATCAATGTAAAACAAAGACGAAGGAGGGTTTGCGTGCCCAATTACATCTGACAGACACGACACATCCCAATTAGGAGACATTTCAAAGGGCTTTGCATTTATATGTGGCCCTCGACTCGTTACCCATCGGTCAGATGGAGCTCAAACTAATAAGGCATGTCGCTGTCTCCTCTCGCTTTCTCTCTGTCTAGCAGTTGAAAATGGGGGGGATCTACCCGTTTGGTCGAGCCCCTGGAACGTGACCGCACGGGACAGGGAGGCCACGCTGGCACTTATAGAGCATTATGGGTCAGCGGACATCCAGGGTTTGCTAAACAATAGGAGCACCAAAACCAAACAGGTCTTTGAGATCATAGCGGGCCGGATGGCAGCGCAAGGCTTTCTCATCAGTGGTGATGCCTGGAAAGCAGGCGAGCGCTGCTTCCAGAAGTGGCGCAACATGGAGCGGACGTACAAGGACTATGTCCTGGCCCGGCGCAAAACTGACGCTGGCCGGCGGAAGCAGCCTGAGTTCTTTGAGCAGTTCCACGCCCTTGTGGGCCAGCGGCTGAGCTTGAAACTTGCAACAGTGGCGGCCAGCTCACTCCCGCGGGGAGCCGCATCCGAATCCAGCATAACTGATGGATCTCCCACCCCCACCGCCCCCCTGTATACCATAGTGGTCCCGGCCAGTAGCTCCATCACAGTCGGCATCCCTTCCAACTCAGGCTCCGAAGCAGAGTACTGTGTGCAGGCAGGTACCACAGAGATTCGTTTGGGCAGGAAATGGACAAAGGACAGGGTCCCACAGCCCAAACTCCTCCAGTCACATGGCCAGAAGGACAGTGAGGCAGAGCAGCGTGTCCAAAAGGCAAAGAGGAGGTCTTTGTTGGGTGAAAGCAAAGGTAGGTCTGTCATTGGAATGCATTACCTTCTGATTAAGGCTATCCCGCTGGGTTTCAGGTCTCAGCCATGAAAGTTCCTCTCCCTAAGTAGTTTTCTACACTTGATCTGAATGCAAAGTTAAGTCCTTGGAACATTTCATGCCAGCTGAATTTTTTTTTACTTCTCTATGTTAATTTCTCAACCTGTTGAGTGTATGCTCATCATGGACCTGCATCTGAGATGATGTAGACCAGGGGTCTTCAACCCCAGTTCTGGAAAGCCCCAACCCTGCACAGCTTAGTGCTCTCCCTGTTCCACCAAACCTGATTCAACTGAAGAAATGGGTGGTAATTAGCAGAGAAATAGAATCATGTGTGTTAAATGAGAGGAAACCCAAAGATGTGCAGGGCTGGGGCCCTCCAGGACTGGAGTTGGACCTCTGATGTAGACTGACATAATTGTCTATTTTATGTTCTCATTCTTGTTAAACAAGGTGCAGCATGATGATGAATAGTTGTGTTGTGGTTAAATTTCTGTGGATTCATATTTGTATTGTAAGTAAAAAATATTACAAAACATTTTGCTCATTGATGACATCCCTCCATCACTCTGGCTTCTAGTGCTAAGGAGGGGTCGCTTTTATTGGTTAAACTATTTCAAATTGAAACATGCGTTGCGTAGCATAGCGTCGAGCTCTTGTACTTTGATATGCAACAACCACCCTTGGTTTTCAGAGATTAACCATTATTTTTCTGTTTGTCCAGCTGTTGAGAATGGCATGGTTCTACCCGTGTGGTCAGACCGTAAGGTCAGCAACCAAGACATGGAGGCCACTGAAGCTCTGGTGCAGCTTTATGGGTCTCTGGAAATCCAGGGCCTGATTAAGGAGAACAAAACCAGGACCAAGAAGATTTTTGAGATCATCGCCAGTCGCATGGAGGAGCAGGGCTTTACCATTGGCGATGGGCCCAAAAGAGCTGGGGAGAGATGCTTCCAGAAGTGGAGGAACCTGCTGCGGGCGTACAAGGAATATGTTTCTCATCCCATGAGGCCTGACGCCGCCAAGAGGAGGCCGCCCCCTTGCTTTGAACAGCTCCACAGCCTTGTAGGCCACAAGCTGGGTCTCCAGTTACCGGCTGCCAATGACTTCCCCACCCCTGATGGGGGAGATGATGCAGAGGTGGAAGGTGCCTGCCAGCCCATGCTCAACATAGTGGAGGTCCCTGATAGCCCCCCAAACAGGGTTAGCCCCCGATGTGCCACCTCCTCCCACACTGGGGAAGGTTTTACCAGAGGCCAGAAGCGGAGGAGGCTCAGCGATGTAGCCATGCTGCTTCAGGAGTACAGGGAGGACGCTAGGAGGAGGGAGCGCGAGAGAGAAAAGAAGACAGAGGAGAACTTTCAACAGCTGCTCAGCATCTTGCACCAACAGCATACTGAGAGGATGACCATGATGAGGGACCTGATTAATGCTGTCAAGAAGACATAAATCCCACCTGCTTATGGGTTCACGCTGAATCTCCCATTTTATACACATTGTTTTTTTTAATTCTTCATAAATAAGCTACTTGGTTGTGCGTCATATATGCCAGGGCACCTTAATGATAGAGAGCTCAGCCTCCTTGGTCACACCACATCTCACTATCTGTGAGGCTGTGAGTCACCAGGAACAGCCCAGTGAAAAGCAGCTCACATTATAGGATTCCTTCATGCCAGCGCAGTCAGCTTGCAAATTTACACGTTACCCAAAATGGTTCCTGGGAAATGTCTGTGCTGAGGACTGAGTCAGAGAGTGGGATTGGCATCTCCACAGGCTAAATCGCCATAAGCTATAGTGGAATCCTGTTTGTTCTTGGAATCATTGTCATGGAGTTTTTAATGATGTTGTTCAGGAAGGGCTGTGTCTTACTTGTGCACTTAGAGCCTGTGGTGTCATGTCCTGGTTATTTATTTTGGGACATTTGTAGGATGCTAATAGTTTAGTGTTACGTAAAGAAGACTCTTTGTATTTGTTGGAGAGAGCTAGATTCCACAAATTCTGTACAAGTAGTATATCTGCATGAATAAACCTGTAGATTTGTGTTACAGCCACTAAAGTTTCCGTTGTGTGAAGTATATTTGTACGCAAAGTCAAGACAGACCCAGAAACCAGGAGTTTCTTACTGTGACTGTGGGAAGTCCAATACAGACATGTAAGGAATGAGGAAATAGGCCTTAATAGAGCATTCTTGGTGCAACATAAGCACAAAAAATCTTAATAGCATTCATATATGTATGAACATTAGGCATCCATAACAGAAAATTATTATATTTAAAAAAGAAATTACAGTAGTTAAGTAAGGAATACAGCCAATCTCTAAACTTTCAAAATGACTTACAATCACTTGATTTCTTGATACTGCCAATTTTACCTAAGTCAAATAATTTGGTTGTTGAGGTTAATATGTGGCAATCCATCTGTTATCATTATGTGATTGTTAGTTCTTGATTCCCTGGTCTCAGACGGGATGTCAGAGTGGTGATTTTCACTGAGTGTGGTGTCCTTCACCTTGTGTGTTTTCTGCAAGTCCATGTCTCTTGACTTTCCCCACACTTAATAAAAACTGATGGAGCCACATTCCTGTTCGAAGCGTCCACTGCAATCTCGTGTCTTCAGTAGACGAAAGCCTGGTCTGCAGCTACCTTCACTGCACTGGGGACCTCAGGTGAGATTCTTGCCTAGGCAGCCACTGATATGCTCTCTCACTCTATTTTATTTGAGGAATTTCAGGTCAGTTATGAAATCTGACTGACAGCTGTCTTTCTCTAGTTTAACATTGTTTTTACCCTTCAAGTATATACAGTGGTACCTCAGAATTCGAACTTAATCCGTTCAGAACTTGGGTTCGAATCCTAAAAAGTTTGAGTTCTGATCGAATTTTCCCCATAAGAAATAATGGAAAACCAATTAATTGGTTCCCGGCCCCCAAAAAATACACCTAAATTGTCATGCTTCTCATCCGATCATCTCGTGTGCCACGCCCCCTCGTTAACCTTGTGTGGATTCCCCGTGTTTACTAGCTATTATCTGTTGTTGTCATTAGTTCATTGTACTTAAGTCTGCATTTAAGTTTGTTTCCCCAGTCCAGGCATTAACGTTGCATAGAAGTTTCTTGTTCTGTGTTGCTGCTCCCTGATTAAACCCCGTAATTTCCCATCCTCCGTCTCCCTGCTCTTGCTTCCCCGGTGTGATGTGACATAAATATGTTGTTTTTTAGCATTTAAACATGAAATTAACAGGATAAAACAAGAAGAAAATAAGTGTATCCAAACAATGTGTAAAGTTAAAAAATAATTTTTCAATTAATTTTTTTAACTTAACTGTGGTTTGCACAGTCTTGCGCGTTACCACTTTTGGTGCTGCTTTTTTTTGGAGCCATGGCTACCAATAAAAGAGTAACCTGAAAAAAAATTTGCAGTCTTAATTTTTTGCAAACATTGCGCCAACACTGTTTGCCGTGCGTAACACTTTTTTCTTAATGGCTTCCAAAATGATAAAGAATGTACCCCAACACTGCGCCAACACTAGGCTATGCCATGCGGTCCATTGTTCATTTTTATTATTACTCTGTATTCGTTTATTTGTTCATAAATCGCAAACTTTTAGGTTGTGACATTTGTTACCCTTTGTTTCCGCTGAGAGACATGCGTGTGACTCATTTCCCCGCGCATACAAGTTATCTCAGGTCGGCGTTCATGGTTCGACTTCTGAGAATCAGATCGAGTTCTAGGTACTTTTTTTCGAACTGGTTGGTTAAGAAATTCGAGTTCTAAAGAGTTCGAGTGCTGAGATACCACTGTATTCATTTTTTAATGTCTGCTATCTTGAGAAATTCCAATCTCTGTTTCAAGTCAGGCTCAAAAGAATTTGACCATGTTTAATGTCATAATTCTACTACATCAGTAGTACAATGAGTTGGTTTCCACAGGTTTTCTGCATGTTTGGGTTATGTATAATATGGGTTGGATAGTGAGGATTAGCAAAGTGATTGTCCTTGGAGGCCTCAGAACAGTATGGTGATACCAGAAGACTTGAAATCTTCTAAAGTGCAATTCTCAGTTATATAAGGTGGGTCATTTTTTCTTACAGATTTGTTCAGGCCAGCCTTGCAGCAGGGCTCCTGGAAGGAGGAACATGGGGAAGAAAAACGCAAACTCACAGTGAAGACGATCTTTGACCATATGTTGTTCATAAAGTTCTGTTACCAGTTTGAGCTGATCACTCACCCTCCCCCATTGGTTTGTTTCATTAAACGACAGATTACTTATTGGTAGATGGATATTGATGATTATAAATGGGCTGTTCGGAGTGGAGGGCATCAGCTATAAAATCAGAATCATCCTTCTGAAAACGGTGTGGTGAAACCAGTCAAAGTCACTTTGATGTCTGAAATCCCATTGCAATAAAGATTTTATTTTGCTGTTATCTCTGATGTGATTTTTTTTCCAAAATGAAAAATTGTGCTTTTCTTATTTTTTACACTGAGTTATGCTTGTGGTTATAACTGTTGATCACCACTGTCCTGTTGCCCCAAAAGATTTAAGTGTGGTTAAAATCTATCAAATACAAGCGTTTCAGGTTGCACTATTTTCTGAATTAAACTTTTGCCTGTGTGTGTGTCATATATAATATGAAAAGGTGTTTTATTCACTCATGAAAAAGCCTTCAGGAGAATTTGTACTCCTCTAATACATGATAATGCATTCTTAATGGATCATGGAGGCAAGCCATTACACCACTTCTGGGCCTGAAATAACTGTCAAACGCTATGGCTTTTATCTTTAATCTATATGCCGCACAGCACAATAGCATCTCAACATTTTATTTATGCTTTGGTTTTAAAATAGACCCTTTAATTTAGTTATGCATTCTTGGACTTCCAGCAAACCAGGCCGATCACATTTAACATCTGTTATTTATATTTATTATAATGTAATTGAATTCAAAACTACCTTTGCAACAAGCAGAGTAATAACATGATTCCTTTAAAGAGGAGTCTTTTCTTCCACGTATCCCCATTACATTTCTTAATATTTAATAATCATGCCTGGGGGCTTCCACCAGTGCTGACTGCACTGCACCAATGTTTCTTACTCGTGCTGAAGAGAATGCTCCTGATTGTATGTGATCATATTTCTCCACATTTGTCCTTCAGGTATGTAATCTGGGTTTTCACTTTCACTCACTATTTTATTCTTTCATTTTAAAAACATTTTCCCATGCATTTCCTTGGGAACTTGGGTTTACAGAATGTAAATGGTCTGGGCTTAATTGCTGGGGGTCCTTCAGTGTTCGATCTGTTAAGCCTGACATTACATGTCCTGCCTGCATTCATATCAGTGAGCTATATGCGTGACTTTCTGCTGCTGTGCTGCAGGTGGGCCGGGCGCAAAGAAATGTGAGGGGCCTCCCCAGCGAGAGACAAAGGGGCCAGTGCTCAGATCAGCGCTGCACGGGAGGCGCACCCTCAGCAGGCAGGCTAATGAGGAGGGTGACTCCCAGCTGCAAACTAAGAAGAAGAAGATTGACCTCATTTTTAAAGACGTTTTGGAAGCATCACTAGAAGACTCCAAAAACATAGACAGTCCACTGAACAGCACTTTTCCCTTAAGGCAAACCAGGGGGCAGCATGCCTCTAGCCTCCACCCCAAAAGCTTGTCAACCCAAACCTCACCCTACCCGAAAGAGCAGGAGTACAAGCCGCTGGGGCTTACTGCCAGTCCGGAAGGAGTGGAGGGCAATTTGAGTCCAAGCTGTGTAAAGCTGGAGGGGCAGAATGATGGCCCCAGCTTGTCGTGCGACGGGCCCTCCACCTCATTTTGTCCAAACTGTGTGAAGCTGAAGAGGAGGATTAAGGAGCTGGAGGCAGAGCTGGAACGCCTGAGGGCCGGCTCTCAGGCGGAGCCTGTGAGTCACATCCCTCCCCAGCCTGAACCGCCTCTGCTCGATGAGCAACAAGGTAGGTCCTGGATGGATGTCCAGAACCCCAACCCTTATAACTCTAGGACTGGTGCATCTATGAAAGAAGTAGCCTTTGTTCTGAATCAAACTGCTCTGGATCTTTTATCCTCTTTTTCATCTGATTTTAGCATTTTTCTTTACTTCATTTTGTCTACACCCACATATTCTTTTAAAAATGATAATGGTACCCAACTGCATGATTTCAACCAAAGCTTGTGCTCAAACTTTTTAATGGACAAGTGGGAAAAGTATAAACATGGAAATGGTAGAATTGTTGGGTTTTAGCTTCAGGACATGAAACAGTGGAGTTGTGGCTTATGGGCTCTTTGGTGCACCCTGGAACGGTGCTCCTCAAATCATCACTGTTTATATGGCCCCATGTTTCAGACGCAGTGCACCTACTCAAGGTTCTGATTGGTTTGCGCCTACTGGGAGTTTGTGTCTTTTATCTTCTGTATTTCCATTTGAACTGCACGCTAATGTTACTAACTACTGTCAGTACACATTAAAGCACTGAAAAACTGTGTTTGGTATTTATTTAGCCGCTCGTCAACATTTAGGAGGTGTTAAATTGTTGCTTTGGTTATGGCCAACATGGACTGATTCAAATCTAAAATAATAAAAAGATGTTTGCCATCTCTCTGTCCACCATAATGTACATGCCAATCGGTTTGAGGGTAAACTTTAAGAATTTTCTTAACCCTCTGGAGTCTGAGGCCTCTCACCCACTTTTTTTTAAATATTTCACTTATAAAAAAAACATTTATCCCAAAGTGCTACTAATGCTTTTACTCAGCACAAACTCAGCACTAATAATCTGAGAACACTTAGAATGTCATTATTCTGATTTTTTTGTTTAATTGTTTAATGACTTAAATTGTCAGATACTTTCTCCTCAGCAGAAAACAACCCTTTTAGGATTTAAAACTCAAACTTACTGTCTTTGTGTCATATATTTAAATTAGTGTTTTGTCTCAGATCTGAGATACAAACTGGGGACAGTTTACTCAGAAGCATCACTTAAGTTAGGCCATGTTTTTCCCATTCATTCAAAAAAGAAAGAAAAACTAAAACAATTACGGAAAATAGAATATTGTTGATTTATGGATGCAAATGAATGCTAATTGAGCCTCGGCAAATTGTTTTCCTTCTGCAAATGCCTGAAACGATCTTTATGTTCTTTTCTTATCTAGTGGCAGAAGCCATGACCCCGATCCCAGTAACACTAGATGATGATGACCAAGATATGGATTCTGCTGATGAGTCCATCACTGCCGATCTCATGGCAACCGCAGAAGAGTCCTCCAAGCTGATGGCCGGGCCAGGCCGACGGATACGCCGTTTCAAGCAGGAGTGGCTGAAGAAATTCTGGTTCCTGCGCTACTCGCCCACACTCAACGAAATGTGGTGTCACGTTTGTCGCCAGTACACCGTCCAGTCATCCCGCACCTCAGCCTTCATTATTGGCTCCAAGCAGTTCAAGATTCATACCATAAAGCTGCATAGCCAGAGCAACCTGCACAAGAAGTGTCTGCAGCTGTACAAGCTGCGCATGCACCCAGAGAAGACTGAGGAAATGTGCAGAAACATGACGCTGCTCTTCAATGCTGCTTACCACCTGGCCCTGGAGGGCCGGCCTTTCTCCGACCTCCGACCCCTGGCTGAACTGCTCAAGAAGTGTGAGCTCAAGGTGGTGGATCAGTACATGAATGAGGGCGACTGCCAGATCCTCATCCACCACATTGCCCGGGCACTGAAGGAAGACCTAGCTGAGAAGATCCGCCTGTCCCCCTTCCTCAGTGTCATCATGGATGGTCAAAACGATGACCTGCTGACAGACACAGTGGCTGTGTATGTACAGTTCATCACTAGTGATGGCCCTCCTGCTACAGAGTTCCTCTCTGTGCAGGGACTCAGCTGTACTACAGCAGACGGGTATCTCCAGGCTATAGACCGGGCATTTGCCGTGCTAGGCCTGAGGCTGCAGGACATGTTGATAATTGGCTTTGGTGTTGATGGGTCCAATATCTCTTCTGGAATGAGAGCAAACATCTACATTTCTATGAGAAGGACCTTCCCTTGGGTGTTTTGTTTGCCAGTGATGATCTATCGACCACACCTAGAGGTGCTGGATGCCATCAGTGGCAAAGAGCTCTCCTGCTTGGAGGATTTAGAGAACAATCTTAAACAACTACTCAGCTTCTATCGCTACTCCCCCCGCATGATGTCTGAGCTTCGGGCTACTGCGCCAACTCTCTCAGAGGAGACAGAATTTCTTGGTGATATACGAGCCATCCGTTGGATCATTGGAGAGCCTAATGTTTTAAATGCCCTTATCAAGGACTACCTAGAGGTAGTGGCGCACCTTAAGGAGGTTAGCAGCCAGACTCAGAGAGCCGACGCAGCAGCTATCGCCTTGGCTCTCCTGCAGTTCCTTATGGACTACCAATCCATCAAACTCATCTACTTCCTCCTGGACATCATAGCTGTCCTCTCACGTCTGGCATTTATTTTTCAAGGGGAATATCTTCTAGTCTCCCAGGTGGATGCAAAGATTGAGGAGGCCATTCAGGAAATAGGGCGGCTCGTGGACTCCCCAGGGGAATATCTGCAGGAGTTTGAGGAGAACTTCAGGGAGAGCTTCAATGGTGTTGACCTGAAGAACCTGCGAGTGGCTGAGTCCAAGTTCCAGTCCATCCGAGAAAAGATCTGTCAGAAGAGCCAAGGTATCTTAGCTCAGCGCTTCGATGCACGAAGCCGCTTAGTTGTCAAAGCTTGCCAGGTCCTGGACCTAGCCACTTGGCCACGCAACAGGGATGACCTTCGAGTCTATGGTGAGGAAGAGATCTTGCTCATCTTTGACCACCTGGAGGCCGTCCCTTTAGCAGACCGAGAGGTTGCCCATGACAGGGCAGATGAGAGGGGCAGCTTAGTGGTTGAGTGGAGGGACCTCAAGGCAGATTACTACAGCATGAATGGCTTCAAGGAGGTTGCTGGTCATATCTGCCGATACAAGCAGCGCTTTCCCCTTCTGAACCGGATAGTGCAGATTGTCCGGGTCCTGCCTACCTCTACGGCCTGCTGTGACAAGGGGAGGGTGTCTCTGCAGAAGGTGAGGAGGAACAATCGCTCGCGGCTCACACTGGACCAAGTGAATGACCTGCTGACACTAGCTGTCAACGGGCCACCTATCGCCAGTTTTGACAGCAAGCGGGCACTGGATAGCTGGTTTGAGGAGAAGTCGGGGAACAGCTACTCACTGTCCACAGAGATGTTGAGCAGGATGTCAGCAGCTGACCAGAAGTCTCTTCTGCATGGCATAGATACAAACACAGAGTTTTATCCAGACATGTGACTGGAAGTATCGAACCACTTAGTCCAAAAAGCCATCCCACAGAGGTGTCACATGACCCCAAGATTATTTTGTTGCTGCTAAGATATGATTGTCTTGTTTTATGAGTGAAAACCAGTTAGTAAAGTTCTGTGTTAGTGTGTAGTTTATGCAAAGTTACACAAATATTCGGATATATAAATGTTTATTTATGTATTTACACTGCAGATATTAAACCTGCTCAAAAGAAATTCATTTATCTATGGATCATAGAAGAATGAAGGTATTTTAACTTTTTCAGAGCAGATTTTTAAAGATATAGATTTTTATATAAAAACATTGGACATAGCATTCATGAAATTAAATAATTATTATGTATTTCACTAAATGTGTTGGTTGCTAACAGCATTTCGTGAT
>JAODKC010000021.1:11939164-11951138 GCA_026777985.1 Mormyrops attenuatus
CAATAAAAAAGGCCAATAGGATGTTGGGTTACATCTCTAGGTGTGTGGAGTTTAAGTCAAGGGAGGTGATGCTACGAGGTGATGCTACGAGAGGGGACAAGCAGTCAAACGCCAGGTGTTCCGAGTAAAAAACAAAAGGTACGAGGCATACAACGAACTCAGAAAGAGAAAAATAGCACAACTTACTGCTTCACTTTGTGAGCAGCAAAATCTTATCCACAGGACAACCTCTACTGCAGAGCGTTTAACAGAGGCATCTTTTGAGATTTGGTCTTAATTGAATATGTACTGGCTGTGTTCTTTTTTTGTGGGATGACCAATTTATTTGTAGAAATACTCATCTGTGTGGGTGACTTGGTATTTTGACGTAAAAGTGGCACTCCCCTTGACTTTGCTTTGCTAATGTGGCTCTTGTGAAAAAAATAGTGAGGATCACTGTACTAGAGGATGGGATTACAGGCAAAACTGGGGGCACAGGTGATAGGCAGGGGGCTGGGGATAAAGGCAATACACAGAGGACCAGAGATACAGGCGATACGCAGTGGACGAGGGATACAGGCAATACACAGGATGCCAGGAATACAGGTGAGATGCAGGGGGCTGGGAATACCTGGAATACCTGTAGATGATACAGAGGGGGCCAGGGATACAGGTGATGCCCAGGAGGCTGGTCATACAGGTGATACACAGGGGGCTGGCAATGCAGGCGATACACAGGGGGCCGGTGATACAGGTGATATGCAGGGGGCTGGAGATACAGGTGATACACAGGGGGTTGGGGGTACAGGAAATAGGCATGGGACCAGGGAATACAGGCGATACACAAGTAAGGGGTGATAGGGAGGGAGCCAGAGATACAGACAATACGTAGAGGACTGGGGATACAAGAAATACGCAGGGGGTTGAGGATACAGGCGATATGCAGGGGGCTGGGGATACAGGCGATACACAGAGGGCTGGGGATATAGGCGATATGTGGGGTTCCAGGGATACTTGTAGATGATACAGAGGAGGCCAGGAATACAGGTGATGCACAGGAGGCCGGGGATACAGGAGATACACAGGGGAATGAATGAATGAATCAAAAATACTGTCTAAGCAAAAGCAATCTTCACTGCGTTAACACGTGAGTGACAGTCCTGGACGAAAAGATGGAAAATAAAGATGAATGAATGTCTGACTGACTGACTGACTGAATGAATGAATGAATGAATGAATGAATGAATGAATGGGGAAAAGAATTTGCTATATAACCTACAAAAGGTGAACGAAGGTGGGCTGATATAAACAATCACATCCAACCAATCAGGAGAAAACACTGCTAAAATAAATGTGAAGAATGAAAAGGTATAAATGATAACTGTATATTCTTAGCATCAACATTTACCATGAAAGGTAATTGCACATAACCAACAGAGAGAGCAGACTAAATATTGTCTGTTACACTCAATTTGAATGACTTAACCTTAGAGTTAGTAACTTAATTGGTGTTAAAGGCATTATGCATTAAGCCATCATAATCCTCTAGACCACTGATTCTCAATCCTGCTCCTGGAGTACCACCTGCCAGGAAGTTCTCACTCCTGCCTGAGCTTAATTAGCGTCAAGGGTTTTTTAATGGCCTAATAATGAAGGTGGTATGTTGTAAGCAGTGTGGGTTTGACTGAAAACTTGGCAGGTGGTACCTCCAGGAGCTGGATTGAGAATCACTGCTCTAGACTATCCATTGTGTACTATTAGTATTGGGTTGGGGGGGGGGGCTGGAGTCTATCCAGAAAAATACTGACCCCCATATTCAGTGGAAAAATAATGGAACAATACTGAGTCCCCAAAATCCCAGATGTACCAAATTTTTCCTTTCACTCCCTTTCAGAAACACTCAGATTTAACCAAATGTGCTTCCCCTTTTGAGCCACCTGCCATTTTCTCTATAAGGCTTCCTCACACACATCGCAATGTTTCCCTTATGAAACATTGTGGTGTGAGTGGGCTTGACTACATAGAGAATATATTATTTTCAGTTTTTTTCTCTCGTGCTTGGGAACCAAATAAAACTGCAATGCAAAGTACTTTTGCTGAGAGAGATACCAGAAGAGGAAACACTTTTTTTAACTGTCACTGTGTGTAACTTCAACCCAATCATGAACTCTACAGCTTTGCATTTCTCCAGGTGTCGTCTGGCCAGGCCCAAATCCAAACAGATTCCCTACCTCTCTCCAGAAAATGATAAGATGCACCAAAATAAAGCCAAGCATTTGGACATAATAAGGTTTTATGGATGCATTGCCTGAAATAACAGGCAAGTACACAGAGTAGCTCCAGGGGGGGATTCAATGTACTACTTTCATCCCATTAAGTTGATAAACATACCAATAAATGTCCTGGGAGTTTGAGCTGGGCCCTCCTCCCACAGGATGAATCAGTAGCACTGGTGAGCCCTACAAAGGGCCATTTAGAGTATCACAGGTAAAGACCTTAGATTTGATACTGAGCTCTGCCAGCTGCCACACTGATAAACATCTTAATTTTGAAAGCTCTAATGAATCAGCACACTTACAGTTCCACCACCCTGCCTTGGTGATTAGCACCACCATTTTGATAGCCAGTTCACTAATCAAGACCTCTGAATAGACAGTCAATTCACTGATATCGATCCATGATTCACAGGCAGCTCATTAAAACAAAGACCTCTCTTTTTACAATCACTACAGTGATCAAGACTTCTGATTTGATAAACAGCTCACTGATAAAGATCTCTCTTTTGACAGTTGGCTCCATTTTGACTATAAACACCAACAGACAGATACAGCGCTCAGCGTAAATGAGTACACCCCCTTTGAAAATTAAGATTTTTATCCATTTCTCAGTGAACACCAGAAAAATTTTCAGATTTTTGACAAAACTGAGTTTTATTAAACATTTGTTTCACAACATAAAAACTTGATCAGCAACATCATTAGGATAAGAAAATAATAAACTTTACTCAAATGGAGTGTTACAAAAATGAATACACCCTACAACAAATTCTACCAAATCTAATATTTTGTATGGCTTCCATTATTTTTCAGAACAGCACCAACTCTAGACATGGAATGAACAAGTTGGTGACATACTGTCACATCTTTCTCCATTATTGGAGAATGAGCTCTTCTATAACCTGGATGCTGGATGGAGAATGATGCTCAGCCTGTCCTTCCAGAACTCCCCACAGGTGCCCATTGGGTTGAGGTCAGCTGATATACTTGACCACAGAATCACTTTCACCCTGTTCTTCCTCAGAAATGCAGCAGTGGCCTTGGAGGTATGTTTTAGGTCACTGTCATGTTGGTTGAGTGCCTGGCGACCCAGGGCACAGAGAGATGGTACCATTTTCCCTTTCAGCATCTGTGAATTCATGATGCCATCAGTGAAGTGTAATTCCCTGACAGCTGCAGCACTCATACACCCCCACAGAAGAACACTGCCACCACCATGCTTTACTGTGGGTACCATGCATTTTCATCATACTCCTCGCCCTTGTGACGTCATACAATTTGGACACTTTCCGTTCCGAAAGGATTTACCTTTGTCTCATCACTCCAAAGTGTAGAATCCCAATAGTCTTCACCTTCGTCAACATGGGCCCTGACAAATGCTAAATCAGCTTTTTGTACATTGGCTTAAGCAGTGGCTTCCTTCATAGACAGCACCCTTGCACATCACTAATCTGCAGTGTGTGTCATATTATGTCATGGGAAACAATCACCCCAGTTTGGCTTTCTATTGCTTTAGCTAACTTTGACAAACTTGCATGGTGATTTTCCTCAACTGTTCACATCACAAACGCTCATGTCGATGTGTTAGCTTCCATAGAGGGCCTGGACGTCTCAGGGAGCTTGCCAAAAGTCCATCTGTTTTGAACTTCTGAATCACTTTTGCTTCTGTAGTCTGACTGATTCCTTTACAAATTTTTTTGTAGCCTTAACCTTTTTTGTATAAAGAAATTACTTTTCGTTCTCGAGTCTTGTGACATTTATCTTCCATGTGGTGCCATTATTGTCAGCAATAAGAGGGTATTTTATTTGTTAAATACCACCATTAATTATCTAGTGGCCACCTGTGTGATGATTGAATGGACTCACCTATTGTTGAGTTCCTCTTAATTAGCATTTAATCAAGTTTTATTCCTAAGACCTTCACTGGGGTGTACTCATTTTTGCACCATGGTCTTAAATCATTTTGTTTAAAAACAAATCCAACTTTTTTGTATGGAAAAATCTCATTTGTAGCCAATGAGCCAGATTTGCTGGAATATTTTAAAACAAAACAACCAATAGTATTAAAACAAAACAACCAATAGTACAGTATTAATTCTAAAGAGAGACAGATGATTTTCTAAGAAATCTTTTGGGATGTACTCATTTATGCTGGACACTGTATCTGTTCATCATCCTGAAAAAAGGCCTATAAATAAAATTCTTTCCTGGCAGAGGAATACATGTGAAGACAGCTTAAGGTTTTTTTTACCTGTGAGTCATCTGCCTGCGTTCTATATTTGGAATTCCATTTGGAATTGTTCGTAAATAGCAAGGTCTTCTGTTTCCATCTTCTTATTAAGAGAACATTCATTGACACAATAAAATTCCAAATTCATCAGTTTGCTAGTTTCTTACTGCTTCTTTTCTTCACATCAATGTATGATCAGTGACTGTTAGATCAGAGCAATGCGTATATCCATAAAATCAATGATCCATGCTGATAGAAATTTCCTTTGGGCATGGCAATAATTTCTGAACAATGATTTCAACCCAAAATGGCTTCAGTAAGCATCAGTATGAGTATCCCTTTAAAAAAAGATTATATGGAAACCACTTTTGGTTTACGGAAATCAAAACCAGCCCCAGTGCAGCATTATAACAGAGAAAACGTACTTTCTATGATGGCGACATGCAACTCCGTCCTCTCAGAGTTGTAGGTGAGTGAGAAGTGCAGTTTAGGATGGAGCATAGAGGAGCTTTTTGTCAAACCAGGGTTCAGCTCTGTGGCGGAGGAGGTGTCATCGGTGGAATCTGCAATGGGAGGGATCACTAAGTTAGAAGGCTCTCAAGATCAAAAGACATTGAGAGTTATTTTAGAATGTTTTTGAGGGCCCCATTTTTGATTGATTCGGTTTACCTTGTTTAGGTATGTGGAAGACTTCCTCAGATCCTTCCGTTGCTAGGTTACCAGAGTCTGGCCAGGCAGAGGCAGGTGTTTCTGCCAGTGGCTTCTCTTTTGTCTTCATAGTGTAATTAGGATAAGTAATCACCCCTGGGGAGGTGAGAGATGACTTGGGCTTGTAAAGTTTGGGGAATTTCAGCAATGTCCGTGGCTGTTGATTTTTTAACAATAAACTAGAAAACAAAGAAGAAGAGGACACATTTTTACACCGAAGAGCATACACTGAAGTAATCATACTGATGCTTACTTGGGAGAAAGAAAGAAATCATTAAGGGAGGACATCTTGATGGAAGGAATATCAAAAGAGGGAAGAGATATGGGGAGAATACATAGTACAGGGGGACATATTAGAACAAGCATGAGTACAGGCCTCACACGCAGGAGTCATAGGGGCACAATGAACACCAACATATTTGGGAATAGCAGGCAGTCACATATTTGGTATAGCGTACCATGCTGAACTCTGTCCCCACCTCAGCTACTCAGACTTGTCAGACGTGCCAAGCCCATTTGGAAGCACATGAAAACCTGGCCCCCAGGAGCCATCTCTGCATTTCAGGACTGTTTTGAGCACACTGACTGGGACATATTTAAGGAAGCTGCAACCTATGGCAGCTCTACCAACCTGGAGAAGTACAGAGTGTCAGTGACCAGCTACATCAGCAAGTGCACTGATGATGTTACTGTCTCCAAGACATCGTTACACGCCCCAACCAGAAACCATGGATTACTGCAGAGGTGCATGTGCTGCTGAGAACCTGAGACACTAGCTTCAGGTCTAATGACAAGGCTGCCCTGAGAACAGCAAGGGCCAATCCGTCCCGGGCCATCAGAGCGGCAAAGCGTGCACATGCTCAGAGAATCAACAGCTACTTCCAAGACACTGGGGACATACAACGCATGTGGCAGGGCATCCAGGTCATGAATTCAGTTCAATTCAATTTTATTTATATAGCTGTTTTAACAACGGTCATTGTCACAAAGCACCTGCCTGTGACGGTGAAGCCTCCCTTCCTGTTGTGCTGCATCACTTCTATGCATGGTTTGAAGTACAAAATGACATGGCAGCAAGGAAAACCACTCCACCCCTCAAAGACCAGGTGCTCTGCCTGGCCATGGCTGATGTGAGGAGAGCTCTGCTCATAGTCAACTCACGTAAGGCCATCAGACCAGACAACATTCCTGCTCTGGAGCTCAGAGCAAGTGCAGACCAGCTGGCAGATGTTCTCACAGACATCTTCAATATCTCTCTGACCACCACCATTGTTCCAATGTGCTTCAAAGTTACCACCCTCCCTGTGCCAAAGAAGTATCCGGTGTCCTGCCCCAATGATTACCATCTCTTCGCACTCACACCTATCATCATAAAGTGCTTTGAGAGGCTCATCATGAGGTACATAAAATCACAGCTGCCCCTTTCACTGGACCCCCTGCAGTTTGTCTATTGTCCCAACCGCTCAACAGATGATGCCATCACTACCACCCTTCACCTGGCCCTCATCCTCCTGGACAAAAAGGATACTTATGTGAGAATGCTATTCATAGATGCATAGTTCAACAAAGTCATTCCTCAGCATCTGATAGAAATTCTTAGACTACTGGGCCTGAAACATAATCAAGTTCACAGATGATACAACTGTGATGTGTCTGATCAGTGGAAATGACGAGGTGGCGTACAGAGAGAAGGTGCAAAAGCTAACAGACTGGTGTGGAGCCAACAATTTGTCTCTGAAAGTAAAGAAAACAAAAGAGATGGTTGTTGACTTCAGGAGGGCACACCATGACCACTCTCCACTGAACATCAATGGATATACAGTGGAGATCGTCCAGAACACTAATTTCCATGGTGTTCATATCTTAGAGAACCTCAAGTGGACCCTCAACACCAGCTCCATTGCCAAGAAAGCTCAGCAGCGTCTCTATTTCCTGCGGAGATTGAGGAGAGTGCACCCCCCCAATCCTCACCACATTCTGCAGAGGGACTGTGTAGCTGCATCACGGCTTGTCACAGGAATTGCTCTGCTTCGGACAGCAAGACCGTACAGAGGATAGTGAGGACAGTTGAATACATCATAGGGACCTCTCACCCCACTGTTGCAGGCATTTACATGTTTACAATTTTCCTTGATTAGTGTAAAAATTTAATTTATTTAACTTTAAACTCAAACTGGAGCTAGCAGCTGTATCCTGCTTCTCAGTCTATTTTGGGCTCGGTTCCTTCTGCACGATGCCAGTATTACCGGCGTGAAGAATGGGCGTGATCAACCTGCTGCTTTTCCTGTCAGCCATACTGCGCTAACATATTAATTCTATGCTTGGGTTCCAAGTGTCTACTGACATTTGTTAGTCAGTCTCTGACCAAAGCAGTGACGTAGCGCCCCAGAGGTCATTGTTTACTGACTGTTTTTTGGTTTGCTTTATTTTCTTTTAGTTTTATGTTCACTCTGTGTTACTTGCTTTTTTCAGCACTTTGGGATCAACTTCTGTTGTTTAAAAAGTGCTTTATAAATAAATTTGATTTGATTTGTTTTGAGAGGCCGTGCCACCATGTGCTGCCAGTTCCATGCAGTGTTGCTTTCTGGTGACTAACTGTGTTATTGTGCCAGCCACAAGACACTGGCTCATTGGGGCATCCAGTCTAGCAGATGACCCACATAAAACGCTCTGCAGGTGACTCTTGTCCACTCTTTAGGTTGACTGCCTGTCAGAAACACATGTACATTGTGTTCATTCTCGTCTCTCACTGTATGCGTTGCATTCATGTGGATTACATGGACTTGAAGGGTATGAATGGAATCCATAGATTTCCTGGCTGGCTACATTGGGCTCCATGTGGGTGGTACACACAGAGAATGTGTTATTTGCATCTCTGTGAGCCAGGACTCTCCCACACGTCTGTCCACTCAGATACATTTTGTCCCTGCTAAGGTTCTCTCTATTCTCATGAGTGCCTTCATGAAAATTTCAACGTGTGACAGTTGTTTCTACCACTGTGGTGTTGCCGAAATCTGGCACCCATCTGTCACATACGAGACCGCTAGCCTTTCTCTTGTCATATTCGAGAGACTGAGATGACTGTAAAACTCAGAACTGCAGGGGATTTCTCTAAAGTGAGGTTTTGTTTTCCTTACAAAAGTTTAAGCAGACATCTCAAAGTAATCCAGTGCTTCCCAGGTGCCCTATCTTACATTGTAGTCTTGCACTTTAAACTACACCCTGTCCCTGTTTAGACAATTTTTGACTAAATGTAAATGGCAAGGACTCTTTACAAATCATGCAGGGCTTTTTTTTTAATAGGAATGTAGCTCAGGAATAAAAACATTGCAGTCAGAGAAAAGACAAGGGTCAAGTGTCATTTCCAATATCTCAGTGGCAACTCAGTGGTTAACTGGGTGGCAATGGTGGATGGGGGGTTCATGAAAAGGATGAGGGGACTGTCTCCTTCCAGGGAACTAAATTCAAGACAAAACAAACCCATTGTTTAACAGGGCTACACAGCTGATGGACCAATTACAGGCTGGAGCCTCCTTCAGTTTGAAATATCTAATAATAGCATACCACATATTGCCATCTTTCAGTGCTCACAGGCGACCCTGCTGGCTGGATTGCCCAAAAAAGCAACTGAAGCTGAAAGATCCCTCATATCTATTTTTAAACTACATCTGATAATGCAACAGGAAACAGACAACAGCATCTTGCATTTGCATGGCAATTCTGAACACACAAACAGGGTTATTAGTTTGAGGCAAAACAAACTAAGCCACAGCCCCATGAAGGGGCACTGAGAAGCCACTCAGACTCAGTGCATGGCAATGGAAGAAAACCAGACAGCACCAGAGCATGAAAGCTAAAACAACTAAAAAAAACAATTCAGTAATTTTCATTTTAGCCAGGGGAATTAAAAAAACAGCTACCTGAGTGTCACAACTCAGACCAGGAAGCAGGCGAAAGGAGCCGTGAATGCAAGCAAAACGAGGTTTATTAAAACCTTAGCACAAGGGGAACATGCAACGTCAATGACCGGACTGGGGAAACGAACGTAACGCGGACTTAAATACAAAGAACCAATGACAACAACGGGAAACAGCTGGTAAACACTGGGAATCCACACGAGGGTAATGAGTAGGCGTGGTCAACGAGGGGGCGGAACGACGGGTCATGACACTGCGAATTAGCCTTGTCATATTCAGTGTGCAGTGCCAAATCCAATGATAGAAACAACAATAGGGTTACATTTTCTGATGATTTACTTTGATTTGAGATCATCTGAAGACAATATACAGCTCTGTCTAGACAGATCATAAGCAGCAATCCTTATAGAACGTCTACAGTGCATCTTCATTAGTGTCAGAGATCCTAGCTGGTGTCAGATGAATCTCTCCTTTGTGTTCATGCCTAGTTACTCCCAAATCCATCCTTTCATTTAAGGCAGCTATGCTTCAAAATAAAATCAAGGTAAACTGAAAGAATGAAGCAAAGCCTGTTCTACATCAGTAGTACCCAAGATCATTGTACCACCCTGTGCGAATCTTTAAATGCCATGTCTTGGACAAGTAAGACTTCGAAACATCCCAAAACATAATCAATTTTGTGGAACATTCCCAAGATGTTCCCAAATCTGATATATTTACACAGATTTTTTCCATTATGTTTCCATAAATTACCAATTACACCCAGAAGTGGTATGTGTTTGTTGAATATTCCCAGACATTCCCAAATAATCCCAAATATAAAACATTTAGATGGAACTACCTCCAGCAAAATGAAGTGAGAATAACTTGGACTCCATGCTAATGAAATTTTGGTGCATTCAACATGACAGGTTTCAAAGTAAATAAATTAAACTTTCTCTTTGAAATAGCTGATAAATTATATGTGGTTTATATTTAATATCTAATCATTGCTGCTATACTTATCCAGCTTGAAATACATGCATTTACTGACAGCTCAGTATGTTATTTAAGCACTCTGCAACACCCTGCATATAGTTATAGGCATGACCTTTGTAAAAGGGGAGATTTGACTATATTAATATTACAAGCTCTGCTCTTATCTATTTCTTAGGTGGCTTTGGGCACATCATCATCATGCCATCAAATTACTATTCATGCATGACTCCCAGCCTTCACCTTGCTGCCCACTTTCCTGCTGCTGTAAGTTCTTACCTGGTGAGCAGACTGCAGGATGCTGTGCATCACCTTCTCTGGGTCCAGATTGCTGGCCTGCTCCAGGTGGCTTTTCCTGCAGGACTTGCAAAGGTACGAGAGCCAGCAGACAGTAAGCATACCACACAGGCTGCCCAGAGTGGCGCCCAGGACTACAGCAGTGCTGAAGATCATTCTGGATGGATGGGGAGAGAGATGTGGCAGGGTGACTGTGTCTGGGGCTCTATGGAAACACATCGTTCTGGTGCACACTCTGGGGAGGGTGAAAACGCCGTGGGGGGTGCACAGGAAGGATGCTCAGGCTCCTCTGCTTCTCACTCTCTGAGAGTGATTCAAGTGAAGTGTGTTCTCTGTCTGTGCTTGAAGGCAGTGTGGAGGAACAGCAGCTCGGGCAGGAGGAGAGGAGGGAACGGGGGTGGGACTTCACTGGCTGGTCCCGCTAATGAGGCTCGTGCAGAAGGAGACCATATCCATTGCATCCTCCCATCTCACCCCCCTTACTAGCTCAAGGCCCCCGAGACAATGACGCGCTGGCTGACCTGCTACTCGTGCCAATTGATGTCTGTAGATCCTGACAGAGGTAAATACACAGCAGTCTGGACATTCTCTCCTCTCATGTTCAGCTCCTCTGGAAGGGCAACCATAAAACCTGACATTTCAAAGGCCTCCTAATGATAGTCACCCACTGATTTATCACCTACAGAATGAGAGGCACTTAACATACAAAGCTGACTGTCTTATTTGCCCTTGATCTACCTAAGCATTTCAATTTAAGCAATCCTGCTCTTTAGGTGCTATGAAAAATAATTTACAGTATATATTTAAATAAAGATTCTCCCAAGGTATGAAATGAACACACATAAGAATATTTGCCTTGATTTATTTCAAAAACGCTTTGTCCCAAGTGGTGTACAAGTGAGGCGGATAATATCAAACAGCTAGAGCTGTGGAGTCCTCATATTGTTCTTCATTCATTTGTTTTGAAAAGCACTGTAAAAACCTAAAATATTATTATTATTATTATTCCATCCATCCATTTTCTTTATCTGGTTCAGGGTAGTGAGGGGTCCAGAGCACAAGCACAAGGAGGGAACAACCCAGGATGGGGTGCCAACCCAATTATTATTATTATTTGCTTTCAGTATGACTATTTTACAGTAGAACTGCAATATATGACTGCAGCCAATCCCCTCCCCAATTGTTATATTAGCTTAGTGATTTTACAGCATTTTTCAGACATAGGAGTCCTAACGCGTTTAAAAACACTACCTTCTCATTATGACTAAACGCATTAAGCATTACATAGCCACACACTGTTATGGACATGCTTAAATGAAGTTACTGGGCCACACTTTGAAATCAATGATGTTAAGTTTGTTTATGGCAGCTACACCTAGACAGTTGTTAAAATGATGTAACCAGATGACTGGATAAATTGATGACACAATGCAAGCAAGCAAGTTTGAATGCATTGAATTCATTCTATGTATTATGCAATGGATTGAGGGGCTTTAAGGAATCTAGCTGGGGACACGTACAGTTGTGTGCAAAATAATAGCAGTGTGTATAAAAAAGTGAATAAAGCCCAAAGTCCTTATAATAGCTTTTAT
>JAODKC010000021.1:11966347-11985878 GCA_026777985.1 Mormyrops attenuatus
GTGTAGTTGGAGTATGGAATAGTCTTCCTGCTAGTGTAGCACAAGCTAAAACCCTGGGTTCCTTTAAATCTGAGCTATTAGTTAAGTTCTCCCCAAAGGAGCCTGATGGGCCGAATGGCCTCCTCTCGTTTGTAAATTTCTTATGTTCTTATGATGCACACTAGCCTACATCAGCTTTCGGATGATTAAAATAACACAGAGCCAACATACTCTCACTCTCTTTCTCGTGTGTATGTATGTGTGTGTGTGTGTGTGTATGTATGTATGTATGTGTATATATATATATATATATATATATAAATATATATAAAAATAACACAGAGAATATATATATTTTCTCTGTGTTATTTTAATCATCCAAAAGCTGATGTAGGCTAGTGTGCGTCCTTTTCGTTGGTTTTGTGTTGATCTAATGTTTTCCTAGCTACTCAAGCACTCAGGAGACGTGAGAACAAATCTCCGCCTCACGTTGTCTGGTGGGCAGCCGACCAAAAACGCGGGATTCTCCATTAAAATGTCATTCATTGTACTATGACACAGAGCTTGTTCTAATGAGAGCTGGGTGCTTGCTTTGCGAGACACGTCTTTTCCGGCCAAATGCCAGCGGTTGACGCGTGATGATGATGATACTGTCGTCTTGTTTGCCGGGTACATGCATTTGTCCAGATGATGCCCACTCCCTATTATACTGTCAAGCATCTCATTTGGCTTGGTGAAGGTGGGGTTTGGATATTAACAGCTGGATGAAGAGCACTGATTACAGTAACGCGGCGCTGACTCCCATCGCAGACATCAGAATCAGTGAGTAACGTCTTTTTAAATTGAATCTTTTATCTAGAACGCGATTTGCTTTAGAGTGATCGTTTATTTTAGGCTTTATTTGTGGGCAATGTGAATACGAATATTAAGTACATATTTGAGTCTTTGTGTACTTCTGAGCTGTCTCAGCAATTGCCATAAACTTCTTAGAGAAATTAAACTCAGATGTAGAACAAAAAAAAAACGCTAAATGTACTCCCATCACAGAACTCTACTCCTGCTTTGCTTATTTAAAGTCTAATTGTGGAAATGGGGGTTCAAGTTGATAGTTTTGCATTCGGTGCAGGATAACCCCATTTTCAATCAGTATGCTTAATGAGAATAGTTTAATGAGTGTCAGAAAAGCTTAGTGAGCCAAATGTTTGAATGGACTGATATGGAGGGGTTGAGGCTTTGTTTGAACTCATATCTGTGTTTGAAGATCCATCGTTAAAAAAAGCTTTATTTTTTAAAATACTGCTGTAAGTCTGGAGGAACCAGTACACGATGAAATTCCTGCATATATTCCTCATACTCTCCTTTGCTGTTTTTGCTCCGGGTAAGTAAGAACATTTCTAAAATATTAATGACTAAGTAGTATATCAAACCAAAACATTGTTATTGATATGAATTTGTGATTGCCAAATTAGAAAAATACATTTTCTTTAGTTTAAGGTGTAGTATAGCTATGTGTTGCTTGCTCAGGGAATGTAATGATGTTGTTAAAATGTACTGTATTTACGATGTCAAAAAAATATGTGACTTTCTCCTCAGATATTCCTAACACAATTGATTTATTGGTATAGTAACCCAATTCCTGCCTGAATCAGTGTTGCAACAAAGTCAAATAGTGCTACCAAATGCCTTGCAATACCGATCCCGTATGCAATACACAAGTCAGTTCCAGTGGCTCTTTGGTGTCCCCAGGTTTGGCTCTCCAGTGCTATTCATGTTCGGATCACTCTGACCGCTACATTCAGGACTGCACATTTGAGGATGCCTGTCTGTCCCTGGGTGAGCAAGGTGGGCCTTTATCTATAGTGCCTCTCAGTGCATCTGGTGAGCAGGTGACAGGCATTGACTTAAGAGTGTCCCCTTTAACACAGGTGGCATGACCATCCGGCAGTGTATCCGGTACACCGACTGCAACCCCGTCCGGCTGGCTCAGATGTTTCCAACGTCGTCTGGCTTAGCCTACAGATGCTGTATCAGCAACCTGTGCAACAGCAGCCCCACCAGCACCCGGAGGGCCAGCCTGCTCGCTGTGCTGCCGCCCCTGCTGCTCTTCTGGTGCTGTGTGCTCTAAGCCTTTCAAATGAGAGTTTAGCTTCCTTAACGATGATCACCGGATGGCAGAACATTTAAGTGCTTACCAACTCACCTTATTCCTTTATAACTATAACCTAAAATCAGTTTAGTAAGTGAAGTCCTTGAAATCTGAAAGCAGAGTGCCTTGTGATTAAAAGATATACACAGATGAGCCAAAACATTATGACCACCCCCACGTGATGTGAATAATGTTGAGTATCTTGTAAAAATGGAGCATGTCAAGGTCTGGGATGTATTATGCAGTAAGTGAACATTTGGTACTTGTAGTTAACATGTTGAATGCAGTGTAAATGGACAGAGATAAAGACATCACTCCCTTGACCATCATTTAAATTATCTGCAATTTGAGCCAGAGCCCTCCTGTTTGTTTGTACCAGTCAGGACAGTCTTCATTCACATCTCACATTTACAAGTCTGAACTGTCCAGCACCCAGTCATTTCACCATATTGATTTGACCCTTGTCAGAGTCACTTAGGTCATTTTAGGTCTCCTAGACCTTGACATGCACTATTTCTATGATACAGACAACATTATTTGCTTCACATGGGGGTGGTCAAAATGTTTTGCCTCATTGGTGTATATTTCTTTTTAAGTACTTGTCATTGTAATTATGACCCACTTCTAGGTACATATATAAAATGTAGGTGTTCCTTTTCTCCAGTGTGTATAAATATATTTAAACGTGTTAATATCTTTAAAGTTTGATTGCAGGGGTCTTTATTTGGTTTGTGACAACTCCCAGACTGAAGTGTTAGCAAGCTGCTTGTTTCTGCTGTATTATTGCAGGATGCTCATGTGCATCTGTAAATGAAGTCTCTGTATTCATTTGGAATATGACCATGATCGCTGTTACTACTGAATGGTGATGCTCGTGGCAAACTGTTGGATTGCACTTAGTTCTTATTCGCACCAGTGAACCTCTCAGAGTCAAGCAGCGATTAAAGATCCAGGCACCGTGCTGATCTGATTTATTCCCAGGACAAACAGTGGCGTCTCCGTTGGCGTGAAAGCACCGTATTCTGCATTGTCCGTCACGCATAGCACACAAAGGCTGGGAAAGGCTGCATGGCACGACAGCACTGCAGTGAAAGCTATGACAAGCCCAAATGAGTGGGGTGGATCTCAATGCTGCCACTGTGCTGCACGCAGTGTGCACGCACTGGACAAATCATCACACAATCGCAGCCAGTGGGAGCCGCGTGCCAGCGCCTAGGAGTCCTCAGCAGGGGCTGCTCTGAAGACCTGTTTGACATGGCATCTCCACCTCTTTTTCGAAGACTTCATTCAGCCAGTAAAAGATCTTCTTAGTCTCCATTACTTAGAGCTCTAGCATGACTGTGGACTTGTATTTTTATGGTTGAAATTGTGTCAGGAAGTCCAGGGCAAGAAAATGAACAGTCACATTTTGGGCTCTGACATATATGCACCATTCTCTCCCCGAGGTGCCCAGTCACGTCCCACTTCATAACAGTGGTCCGTCCTTTCCCAATGGTCAATTGATTGTTGGGTTCGGTGCTCAGTTTCATCACTGGTGCGATGATAAACTTCAAGTTTTCCCATTCAACTCCCGAGCAACTCAGCAGATGCTCGTCCACCCCGTCTCCAGGGAACAGGAAGATGTGCACTTCCTCCACATCTATTAACAGTATTGCTAATGAATATTGGCAATTTCTCAACCCATTTTCAACATCACACATTTATTTTTATAGTGTGCCAAATAAGTAACAATGTAATAATACATTGTACAGCTACTTGTCACAAAATTTGTATCGTCATTGTAACCTGTACAATAAAAGATTCTGTTAAAAACAAATTTAATTCATAGAAACAGTTATTGCCAGATGTTTCAGAACCCTTAAGGCAGGTTAAGAAAGTTTTGTTTTCTAAATCCCTGCCTTAGATTGCATAATTAGGGGGGAAACCTCTGGAAATAGTTACTTTAACTTTCTAACACGCCATGACCCTTTTAGGGAGACAATCCAGCCATTTAATGCCATATTTATGGCTGTTGATGAAGCAAACAGATAGAAAATTAACAATGGCACAACAGACAATATGATTTCTAAGGAGAAATGTGTAATTCCAGCCCATTCTGAAATGGCAGCGCATACCTGCATGTCTGATCACTTATTCAGAGGGGACACAGAGTTCCATGACATCGCTGGTGTGTCACAGTCTTACACATTACTCAAATCACACATCTCAGGCATCTCCTATCTCCTTGAAAGGGCAAGATTTTGGTCCTAATATTTTTCCTAGTTTTCCTGTATGTGATAATATTTCCCACAAAACAGGCTGGGCCTCACAATATCACGCCACTTTATATGGCATAACACAATTCACTGACAACAGGAAACAAAAAACTCACTGGAAAAAACTGCTCAGAAAAGGAACAGCACTGTTTCTGGTGTATGTACAATTGCCTCCCCCCCTTTTTATTTTCTTTCTCCTTCTTTGCTCAGTCTCCCTCCATCTCAGTCCCCCTGCTGATCTCTTCCAGTGGGACCAGTTTCTTTACCCCCCTTCCCGCCATGCTGTCTTTCTCTTCTCCTTCCTCCACATGGCTGTACCAGGGCTGGGAGGTGGTGCTTTCCCGGGCCCTGCCCCCTCTCCGGTAGCCGCCTCTGCCGGCCCGGACCAGTCCCCAGCCCTGAAGCTGGGCCCCGGACGTGCCCCCTCCCTGGACTCCCCGGGTCTGGTCCAGCTCCTTGGCACTGAGGGAAGACATCCGGACAGGAATTGTGTTCCCGAACTTGGAGTAATCTACAGAGTAGCGGCCATCCTCTTCTGTTATGATGGACACGAAGCGCCGGCCCCACAGGATCTCCTCCGGGGTGTAGGATGTACGGGCCTGCATGGTGATGCCTGTCGTCTCCACCACCCCTGTCAATCAAGCAAGAACACTGGGCCCTTAATCTCCTCCTGAGTGCCAGAGGAGTAAACAAAAATGCCTGAGACTTGACAGGTCTGGGTGACCAACAGAAATTAACACATAATTAAGTATAATATTCCAGATAGATAATGCATTCTTAAAAAGAACTTCACTCATTTAATCGAGTACGGCGCGCCTAAGAGGTCAGGGTGGGAAAATATTTTTTTAAATAGTTCCACGTTCCCTCGCAATACTTTTCCGTTACAAATCACTGTACTGTGTCTGTTTAAAGTACAAAAGATAGAATTAATGGACGAATAAGTATAAACCTAAACAATACAGATATGTCCAGTAAAGTGTGTTTGAAGCATTAAACTATAGCTAGAGGAGGATGCCCACCATGTAACTTTCATGTGTGTTTATATGTATTTATTAATAATTGCACTGTGTCTATTCACCGCCAGTGTCTGTAAGCGAAACAACTGGGCTATTGAACATGAATGAACTCCACACAAACATCAAAATATTAGACTTCGACCGGAAAGAAATCTGGACAATCAACGGGGGTTCCTTGCTTTTGTTGAAAGATATTGCAGCTGGAAAACTTAAGGGGTGTAGTATGACCATGATAACATTCTAAAAGCCTTTGGTGATTTTGGTGGCTCTTCACTCTTTGGAAGTGAAGCTATTGACATTATCCGTTTTCGTTTTTCACTTTGCAGACGGTCCCTAAGCTCTCCTCTGACAGCGGACTGCTCGTAGGGAGCAATGTTATCCGTATTTCTTTAAATAAATCTTGTTTGGACGAAAATCCGGTTGTAGCTCATTGTCTACCTTACTGTTGTTGAATAGACCCGTATATTGTGTTGTAAGAACGTTTTGTTTAAGATTTATTGAGCCGCGAAGTTCGAATCTGTTAATGTCTTTCCAACTTTACCGAACTAGAAGGGCAAGTGTTCTGGGATCGCATAAGTTTTGGTAAAGAACGCAAAAGTATTTTAAAAAAATATTTTCCAACCCTAATCTCTTAGGGGCTCCGTATTAGATAATTGTTCAGTGAAGGAAAGTTAAGTAAGCTAATTAAAACCGGCAGCAGCTTGATCAACAATCATAACCACACTTCTTAAATACAATTAGTTTTGTTCCTCCATACAAAGTTCACGATGAAACCGTCCAATCTTTTACAAATAATCAAAGGCACATCTAAAGCGATTACATGGCATATTACATGGGAAAGAGAATTAGCTTTAGAAAGCAAAATTCCACCAGAAATGAGTACTTGACATGGAAAACACCGCGGAAAATATGACAACGCCAATTTTTAATGAAACAATTATGCCCAGCACATACACAAGGGTGCACAGCGTTTATTTTTCTGGTTCGAGCCATTTCCAAATTAGCGTAAATTAAGTTTCGTTAATAACTAAGAAAATGGGTAATTTCAGCTGCACCGAGATATTGATTTCGCATTTACTGTACACATATTGTACACATACATAACCTTAAAACCGAAACGGTGTGCATTGTTCCCCAGAGTATCTGATCAATGCACCCGTACTAGATCTTGTTTGGTTTTAGAATAATTAACCCATTTTACTATTGCACCATTGCATTTTAAGGATACATGCAAACAATAAAAGAATAATTAAAATTCGCCCATAAACAAATCTTGAAAACCATATCATGTGCAAGTTGTCATGAACCCAAAATGCTAAACCAAAATCTCGTTAGAGCTGAAATTACCTCATTTTCTTGACTATTAAAAAGACTTTGCACAGATTGTGAAATGGCTCGAACTGCAAAATTAATCAGTGTGCATCATCGCCTATGTACTGGACATGACAATTCCGTCATTATAAACTTCCTTAAAATCTATCGGCGGTTTTGCGGTCCTCGCATGGCCCGTCTCCTTTTATTGTCCCCCGTAAACTTCCGTTGTTAGCAGAATCAGTGTTTTTTTGTTTTGTTTTGCATGTGTTTTTTCAAGATTTGCCTGCGTCTGTCAGTAGCAACGCATCTATTAATTTGCATTTTCAGAATTTGTGTTTTCTGAATTTGCAGCTCGTTGACACGGGCCACCATACCTACTAGACTGAGAAGTGTTGCCTAAAAATAAACATAATTACATACAATAAAGGCCATAGATTAATTCCTGACTGTTATCTACGGTCAGAAGACACCTGATCTTTGAAGACCGAAGATATGAATCCAGGTGAAAGTTATAATACCGTAATGGATTTACCTAATAAATCCACATTAAGCAGTATAATTAAAGGGAAGGAGTCAGGTTAAATAAGGATCAGTATGGCTTGAGAGAATTCAGACATGGATTGCATGTGAGGATAAAAAGATGTAAATGCCTTTGCTGTTGGGTTTGTCAAGCAGTAAAGTCCCGTGGGATGACACCCAAACAACTCAGCACAATCCTCGAGCACCACAGGCAGCTAGTACAGCATGTTTGTGGAAAGCTTTTCACGGCTTGTTGAGTCCATGACAGATGATGCTGTTCTAGGGGTAAAAACGGATCCAATGCAATATTAAGAAGGTGTCCCTAATGTTTATACTCCAAGTGTGTGTCTGTCGAAAACTGCTATAAACTCTTGGACCAGATTGGCCTTGATGTAAAGACATTCATGAGGAAACGTGTCCTTATTTTAGTTTGAAAAGTGAATGTGTAATGTTATTCCAGGTCTGAAACAAATATTCAAAATATTTCAAACCCATTAAATCTATGTAAAAATACTGACATTAAAACAATAATTTAATTCACTCTCATGCTGCAATCAATGCAGAGGACAGTAGGGGGCACAATGCAGGGCTCCCCATCAGCTTACCCTCCAGGATGACAATGACCTCCAAGTTCTCATTGGGCAGTGACTGGGCAGATAGATCGTAGAGGGGAGAGTCACGCTCAATGGTATGGCTGATGATGAGAGGTGAGACCAGGAAAATGCCATTACTGCGAAGGGGGTTCTCCACCTGGATGTCTAGCTGACACACTGGGATAACCTCCCCCTCAACCGTCACTGTCTTGCGGATCACCTGCCAGATGAGGCAAGAGCAGTACAAACAGGCTTTCAGATAGGTACAAGTGCCACTAGACTAATGAGTGATCAGGAACAAGTGCAAGTTAGCAAGGGAACAAAAGCTACATCAGAAAAGCCAGTCAAATCAGAACTAGAGTTCTACAAGGCAATTGCAGAATACAAGGAAAAGAGCATCCAGTATTGTCAAGAGACCATAAACAAGGCAGGGAGCAGATCAGTGGTAGGATGAATTAGCTGAGATCCTTCCCAGAAGAGACTGGTCTTGAGCCATTATCTGAAGGATCTAATCCAATGGTCAACTTACTAGACCTGATGCCACCAACTTAGATTTACCTAATCAACCCAAACACATTTCTGAAGGGTTATAGAAAGAAGGTGCAATATGGTTCACATAAGTATGTGATTCAATCAGACTCACCCCCGCCTGAATTATACTGTCAGAGACCAAGAGGTAACTCTCCAGGGCAGCCGGGTGATTCTCATGAAAGCTTCGTTACGAAGATTTCAAACATGAAGTATTTAAAAAGACTTGCATCAACAATTTTTTAGCCATTAATAACCAGGCCTGAAGTGTATGTAAGGGTAAATTAACAGGCATGCTCTGAAATAATGTATACTTTTAAATTAACATTTTTATTTGATTTTGACTGATTTCTGTCATTACTGCAACACCTTCTGGAATCTACTACCTAATATTGTTCTTATTTCACTGAAACTTGATATACAGACGCTCCTCTTCTTACGAACTTTCAACTTATGAACGAAGAGGACTGTAAGTCCAAATTGTGTTCACTGGGCTCCCGTTTCCTGTCCACAACATCAATTTTTTTTTCTGCGCACCAATTCCGCCTAGTACGACTTCTGGCTGCTACTTCCGCCACACAGCAGTGTAGCATGCGTACTCCCAGCATCGTAGTTCTTAGTACTTGTGTATACCCTTAAAATTATGTTGAATAACGACTTACGAACATTTTAAGTTGCGAACGGCCGTTCGGAACGTATCTCGTTCGTAAGTAGAGGAGTGTCTATATATTTAAAATAATGTGGCAGACCTGAAGGAACACAACATATAGATTCTATACAAGCATTTAAAATCAAAATACTGCTTTTTAATCTATTAAATTAATACTAAATGGACAACTTTGTGATGATAATACAGAGGTTTCGGAAATGAGCTTGATGGTTTCATGAGAATCACCCAGCCAGCTGCCAGGCTAACAGCCACACAGCTGCAAAGCAGAAGGATTATTAAGTTCAGTTGAGGCACTGCTGGTGCTGGATTTAGATTCCCAATACGTCTTTCACAGTGCTTAACTGTGTTTTAATACCTTACGAAGTACATGAAACCCATTTCGCCTCCAATGCTATTTGTCATCTACCATTTTTCACATTGGGTTCAGTAAGTTTAATTTTACCCCACAAAATTAAATCATTTCACTGGACAATAATCTGTCTTACTTTGTTCTGTTAAAGCAGCATACACAAAGCTGCTCATTCCACATCTCTTTTCCTTGTTATTTTGCTTTTGATTTTGGATGTGGCAGACAACACTGCTGATGAATCATTTAACCGACTTGCTTTAACCCTACAGTCCTGGATTTCTATCCACAAATCTGTAGAAGTATACTATTTTCTTATTGGTCTAGGCCATTGTACAATAGTTCTGTTAACGCCAACAGCAAGCCATTATTTCCTAAATGACATTTTAATATCAGAAAAAAGAACATATCAAAGTTTAATGACTAATGCATTAAATGACAAAATCTGTACTCTTTTACTCAAAATCTCTGTGTAGCCAGCAGTAGGCAGGAAAATGCATCTGCAGAATTTATTCACCTGTTCACATTTCTGGTGGTACACTACCAGTCAAAAGTTCGGACACACCCACCTATACAAAGGTTTATTTGTACTATTCTCCACATTTTAGAATTTTTATTAGAATTTAGTGATTAATTGTCATTGTTGACACACAACAACAAAATGTGTTCTCTGCACTTAACCCATATGTGACATAGCAGGGGGCAGCCAATTCAGCGCTCGGGGAGCAGTGCTTAGGGGCGGTACTTTGTTCAGCATACTTCAGTGATGCCATGCTGGTCAAGGATTAGAACCTACAGTCTTTCAACTACAAGCACGCATCCCTAACCATTAAGCCACCACTGCCCACCTTATTTGCCCAAATTATGATAAAGACATCACAACTACAAAATAACACAAATGGAAAAATGCACTGATGAAAAAAAGTATTAACAAAAAAAAAAAAAATTGGGGGTCAGCTCTATGGGCTGAGACTCAGAAGGTTGCGATTCAAATTCCATGATCAGCAGAGTGATCCCACCATCGGGCTCTTGAGCAAGACCCTTAACCCCAGTTACTCCTAAGATGCCTTTCCAGCTGCCCTGAAGGAGGTCTCAGATATATGCACTCATTGGCGCGTTTATTTCACTCTCTAGTCAAGCTCCTCCAAAACCATATCTACTGTGTTTAGGTCAGGTGTTCAGTCATGTGATGCAACATTATCAATCGCCTTTGTAGGCAGCTTGGTGTGTCCAAACTTTTAATTGATACTGTAAGTGCAGATTAATTAGTTTCATTTAAATTTCACATCAAAAGTGAAGTCACCAGTAATACAGAAATACAAAGTGGGAAGTACAGGGTTCCATTGCGGCTGCTCATTACTGATGTTTGTTGAGCCTTGAGAAGTGTTCAGGGCTCACGAACATGCCTGGGTGGCCTTGGCTGCATTACTTGCTCTTCTCACCTGCAGCTGAATGGTGGCAGAGATAATCATACTTTTCCTCAGGTCTCCCACACGGAACATTAAGGTGGGCCGGCTGTTGCGGGGGGCAATGACAGCATTGCGGGAGAAAATGAGGGTCTCGGCCCGGCGGTTTGCCTGTGCCGTCTTCATGAAGATGCAGCCCAACATGACAGCATTGATGATCAGGCCCAGGATGTTCTGGATAATGAGTATCGTGATGGCCACCGGGCACTCCTCCGTCACCATCCGACCCCCAAATCCAATTGTCACCTAAAAGGCAAGTGACACAGTCCAGAACATAAACTGGAATGCTGATCACAAAATATTGCTGAGGAGCCCTCCAGTGGTAAGCTGGTAGCACTGCAGCTATCCCCTGCAGCAGTGTGAATACAAGGGCATTGAAGTGGAATTTAACTACTCCAGTGAAATGATAACTCATGTGATTTAAACTTTCAGAAATTTGTCTGTGCGTAAACATCATAAAAGAAACTATTCATGGTGAATCAATCAGAGGCAAAAAAAAGAGCCCCCACCTGGACCTCGATGGAAAAGAGGAATGCGGAGGTGAAGGACTGGATGGCAGTGACACAGGGCACCGGAGCAGGCCCGCTATCTGGGTCACGGAGCTCCAGGTCCCCATGGGCAAAGGCCAGCAGCCACCAGGCCATGGCAAAGAGCATCCAGGAGCAGATAAAGGCTGAGGTGAAGATAAGCAAGGAGTGCTGCCACTTCAGGTCTACCATGGTGGTAAAGACATCCTGCAGGAATCTACCCTGGAAGCATGAGGAAGCATATATACATGTGTGTGTACTTATATATCTGAATATATACTGTATATATTTACCATTCAGAAGATGGTGCAGGTCTTTCACCTACACAATCACTGTATCTTCAACAAGCAGAGTGTGTAAAAACCCTAAGAGACCAAAGGTTGTGTATTCCATTTCTCAATAAATAATTAACAGTAAAGTTCATTAAACGAGTAATATTTAACTATTAGTAAGTTCCCCACCCATTCTTGACCAGGGTGAGTGGTTAGAAGATGAATATACGGATAAATGGAAAATCTCAAATTATCATTATTCACTTAATTTGTGTGTGTGTATCTATCTATCTATCTATCTATCTATCTATAGTACTGTGTAAAAGTCTTAGGCAGTCAAAAGGAATGTTTAAAGCTATTTGTCTGGGCAGTAAGTGCACATATGCACAGAACAAAAAACACAATTTAACATTAGAACATATACAAATTAAGAGTAACACGATAAACACTAGTAAAAATTTCTTCTGCTCTCCAAAATGTTACTGATATCTAGTCGGATGGCTAGATGAACATCGTTTCAGATCCCAAACCTCTCCTCAGGGTTACCTCAGCCATTCCATATATTTCACCGCCAGCTCACTTAATCAATTAATTAAATTAGTTATAAAAGTCAATGAAATATTGATTAGCTATATGAGGTGTGCTAGTGGTCAAGTTAAAAAATACATGGGTGTATTGAATGGTGGTCACAAATACTGGAGTAATTTTAGCAGAGGTTTTGAAATGGCTAAGCTAACACACTTTGACAGCCATAATAGCATAGTTTTACTAGTTTTACACCAGCATGAAGATCATTTAAACACCACTTACTTTGGCTGCCTAAGACTTTTGCAGAGTATGGTGTGTGTGTGTGTGTGTGTGTGTGTGTGTGTGTGTGTGTGTATATATATATATATATATATATATATATAGATAGATAGATATAGATAGATAGATAGATAGATAGACAGATAGATAGATAGATAAGCTACATTTAAAATATAAATGCAAAGTTCACACTTGTCAAAAAACATACATCTTATTGATCCCAGGGTAAAATCTGGAATTAGAACCAGTTAAAAAAAATAACTGCCTTTTTCTGAAGTGTTATTAGATTCTGTAACCCCCAGTTCTATTATGTTATACTTTACTGTTTTACTATTCTAATATACTACTATTTTAAAAATGGTCTTTTGTGCTAAAGGTCTGGTTTGTGTGGGAAGCTTCAGTTATACTATTTAAAGAATGGTTTATTGATCAAAATTTATTCGTTCCGGGAGAAAGAATTTTGTTTAAAATTCCAGTTTATTATATTTATTTACATAAAAAGCAGAAAAACTACCATGGCTAAATGGCCTCCTAAGATTTAAATTTGGTCTTGGACAACCATTTGGAGTTGAACTTATATAGGCAATGGAATAGCAGATATTTTGATACTGGGAGGGGGGGTACAACTTCATTTAAATTCAGTAACCCCTTCACATTCGTGACAGTTAGAGGCAGAAAAACCCCATGAATGCGAAAATTCACAAAAAATACTTGGACCCATTATTTAAAATGCAATATTAAAAGCACTGAAATGTTTCAAAGTTTCTGCGAGAAGCACAACGATCCACATTCACAAAGACAGCCAACACATGAGTGAGGCTGGTTACCAACACAAAGGTGCGCAGCACAGGCCTACCCAAACCACAATGTGTAGATCCCACCAATTTTTTATTACCAAAAATAGCTCAATATTAAAACACAAACAAATATTTAAATTATATGATGTTATCTGATCAAAGTCATATTCAGTATTGCTTGCATATTTTTTTTCTTACGTTGTCCAAAAATATTCTGATTAAAAAAATATTAATGTCAAATTTACAAATCTGGAGGGGCAACTATGCAAAGTTCTATTTATGGGGGTCAGGCGAATCCAGATTATATATTGAGAGTGAGGACCTCTGTTGTCTCCACACCACATCCCAATTTTTTGTGTACATTGTACAAGTGTACATGCCCTGCCTGTCTGCAGGAGTTTCCTCCATCGAGTCCAAAGATGTGCATTTTACGGGGGCTGGTGTCTCCAAACTGTCACTAGTTTGTGTAAGTAAGCATGCTGTGTGATGAGCTAACATCCCCTTCAGGTTGCACCCTAAGTCATGCCCTGTGCTACTCAGGAAAGGATTTACATATATACTGCTTGATATCGTTAAATGGATAAAAGCAGACAAAAATGACAAAACACACAGCATGTGGAAAGACAATTATATGAAAACGCAGAGCTGCAAATGTGATTTACTGACAATCCATATTCCGAAGAATGTATAAATACCACGGCATGTGGCAAAAATCTAGAATAATACCGGTAGTTATTTTACATTTACTGATTGTGACTGAGAGGCTGACATCCAACCTGCTCCATGATGTTCTTGTGGGCCACATTGCAGGACCCAGTCTTTGTGATAAAACGGGCTCTTTGAGCCTTGGATCGGAACCGATTGGTTTCGGTGGCACCCTCTGTCAGCCTGGTCAAGAAGAATCCATCAGGGAGCAAGCCTTTCCTGGCCAGCATCCTGCTGCTCCTTTGGTTACGTTCTGGGGGGGGGGGAACGGTATCTGTATGAGCCTGTTTGTGCAGACAATCTTGCCAGTCATACGGGCTGCATTTTTTCACCTGTTTTATGCAGGGAGATGACAGTTATGCACATTCCACATATGACACTTTTATCATCGTTAACTGCCCCAAAATGCGCATTTCATCATTTGAAAAACTCGCAGCTCGCATTACAGAAAATCTGTAAAATTTCCGCAAAACCTCAACAACGATAAACACTGCTCCCTGCAATCGCGGGAACTACCTCGTTCTAAAATGTGCAAACGTTACAGGAATATAACGGGAATAATTTGGTAAATGGGGTTTCCTCTCACACCCACAATCCCTGGGAAGACAACGCCGTATCTTTACAGAGCGGCAGGTAGTGTGATGGCCGATAGGGAGTCAGCTTTCCGCAAAGAAGGCAAACAGGCCGCGGTAGCGCTTCTACCTTTTTATTTCTCGTTAAACGTGCAAACGTCTCAAAGATCGCAAGAACTGCAGGAAGAAGCCAGTCTTCTTTCCCGCACGAAGGTTATATTGGATCAAAGTTGCAGTGCAAAACGATCGGGTGCTCAAGCAAGAAAGAGCACGCATATATAGCCACGTACCAGATCCCCTTTCTTATGGCTTTTGATCTTGAGAAAGGCAAAAGGCGTTCTCTCATTTAGCACATAAATAGTTATCTTATCAAATCAGTGTGGATTTAAAGGGAATAAACCTCACGGCCAACGTACATATACGAGCAATACATAAAAGCATAGTTTCTTTATCCTATTAAATGTCCGGTTCTCTCGTCCTGTATTCTCCGTTCCTCCCTCTAATCACACTGACAAATGAAATTAATATACAATAATAATATTTAAAATTACAAATTGCCAGATTCACGGCACAGAACGCACCGCCGAAAGGTTTATGCATTGAACTAAAAAATACTGTTCAAATATTATACCTTATATTATTTTTAACGGTATATAAACGGTAACTGTCAGTATTCTTTCCAACCACAAACAAAATTATATTTCTTAAGCATGTAGGTAAGCTATACAAGCTGCAAAGTTGGTACGGTACCTGTGCTCTTTAAAATGCATCTTTTCCTCCACAAGGCTTGTTTATTCCTGGGCGAATGTCCATGTCCTTATTTAATCCACGAAGTCTGTCAGGCACCAGCTCTCTTATTACTGCCCGACACCGAACACAGGCCGTGTGGGCAAATCCGAAACTGGATTACTAGATGTCGAGGTTTTCGTTTTATGCTTTTAAAAATCTTGTTATTAATAAACAAATATTTGAAGCATTTATCGGTGTGATATTTTTAAATATATTCCTCGGGGTTTGGTTATTCTGGTTTATTTCTGAAGATGGTCAAATTTGTTACCGTTTTTTCCCGACATGCTTAAAATTCTCAGGACTACAAGCGCATTTCCCATAACAATTCATGCAAATAGCAAAACATTATGGTTAATCTGCAAAACGCCACATCTCACCCAAAACAACTAATTCATGTCCAAAGTAGATAATTCTATCAATTAATTAGTCAGTGCCACTAAAATGAGAAGTTCCTTAAGTACCATTATAACCATGAGAATCAAAATGCTTAGATATATTGTCCACATTTCACTGAAAATATGCCCCTGAGAACCCACTCTCACATAATTGGATTGGTCTGGGTTGGGGGCCCAGTGTTGTAGGCTTTCATGGGGTTCAAAATATAGCAGCACCCCTGTGTAAAGTTTACCAGCAAAAGAAAGCAATTGCATGAATTTTTCAGATCTCAAGAAACACTACCGTAACACAAACACAGCAAAATGCCAATACAAGAACAACAAAGAAGCAACAAAATTATGTAATAAAATACAACAATGTCATATCACTGCAATATATGAATAAATTTATGAATCATTCTGAAAGTTTGGTGACGTGTTTTGCATGTAGTAACATACATCATGATCACTTATATATATATAGTTTTGGAGATACAATTGTTACAAAGGGAAACTACATAATCCAATTTGACCAACAAGAATAAAACAACTGAAAATTATGTCAAATGATGACAATTGTACAAAGCCATTTGCATATATGTGCTGCAGTTTTTCTAGATTGCTTTGGAGCATTTCTCAAATTTGCAAAACAAGAAGTGTAATTCCTACACCACAATGTCACTTCTGCACAGCAGAGTGTCATTTCAAATTGTTTCACTCAGATTTCCAAATGGTTTTGTACATATATGCATATGCATATATTATCATCGTGTTAGCCACCACCTCATTTGAAAAATGCACTAAAGCAATCGAAAAAACTGTAATTGTCCTTTGAGAAATATGCTAACCTGTGAATAAATAATATATGCCAATGGTAAATTGTTAAGTTTCTTTTTATTTTGTGTTTACAGTTTTTCTCAGTTGCTTTGGTACATTTCTTAAATCATCCTTAACATTTGCAAAACAGTAAATGCATTTCTCTAAAGTCTAAACAACTCGTACAATCAGCACTACACAACAAATTACCTGCAAATGCCTGTAACATTATCAAAATCCTTAGTATATCCCTCAAAAGGAAATATTTATGTCAATGAACTTGTCTGTGCCGTCAGAATTACAAGTCTTGGTGTCATTGTTCAAAGATGGTCAAAATGCTTAGCAGCTGATCGCCAGCTGGCAGGGAGCTGGGTTTCGAGAGAAAGCAGGATCTTGTCACAACATGTCCAAGCAGGTCACAGCCTGTAAACTCTGGCAAAACCAATTTACAGTATTTTGCGCCATTCTGTAAAGTCTTAAAAATCATTTTCCATAAAATTAAACTTTTACATAGCCATACATTCTAAGTAACAAATTATATACTATCAATACAGGCTAAATATTATGTCACGAAATATGTTTTGCAGTAGCAAAATTCATTAATAAAACTAGCATTAAAAGACATGTAAAAGATACCACTTAGTTGTTCTGTGACAAAATCTTTGTGACCAGTGTGATCTCGTGAATAGGCTGTTCATAAAAATTTCTTTTGGTCTGTTATTTGGAACGCATGTGTAGACAGTTCAGTTACACTCATATAAAAAGGTGTTTACATTTGTCCTTCACACAACCTCTGTTACTTTGTTGAGTGAGAGGAGTTTGTCTTTGAGGAGATGCTGTTTACCTTTTCCGCTCTGTACCTCCACTGTACCCTCCGAGCACATTGTCAACCCTGCTCTCAGCTGAGCTTCATGTACCCAATAAACTCCACCATGTTTAGACAGCTGAGAGTCTATCCATGAGAACAGGGAGGAGAAACATGGCTGGGAGAAGCAGTACGTATTGTGTACTCTTAATTTTAAATGCTGAATGATATAGGAGCAATTGATGGTTTGAAGCAGGAAGGAAGTATTAGTGAATGCAGAGCAAAGCATCTCAATGGGACTGTCCCTACATGCTGGGAGTGATGCAATTTGTCATTAGTCATTAGTCCACTCAAATTGTCATCATATCACGTACTTAGAGTATTTTATTACCTCGAACTGTGCTTTAGGTGAAGCACTTTTAGGCTACGTTTTAGAATAAATAGGACATGTCCTGATTGTGGTTTGCACATTGTGGTTTGCAGTTTAAGGGTGGCGTTACGTCACGTCTATATTCTTTGAACTTTTAGCTTCTGAGTTTCGCTGAAGGTCCCCAATGTTTTCCTACTGCTCTGAGATGCTAGCCTACAGGTATTAGCTCCCAGCCCATGATAGTCCTTGATATTTCTCCTTAACGTTACCCAATATAGCACATATCAAAGTGGGACTGTAATTGTTCTCAATCATTTAGTGCATTTTTGAGGATATGATGTGATAGATAGACAGACAGACAGACAGACAGACAGATAGATAGATAGAATAACAAGAGCAAGAGGCAGAGGTCAGCTTTTGTCTCCAGTTGTCCATTCAGGCTCCCTGAACGACAAAGCAATTCACAAACATTTGCCCAGTGTTTACACACATGCTCATACAGTGCAGCTCTTTGCTTACACTAACAACGGTGTACATTCCAGAATCCTGTCCCAGTTCACTCACAATCACTTCCTTTGGTCCACTTGCTTTTAATTCTTTCTTTGCTCTGAAATCACAACTTGACCATAAAAGTAATTGTCTTTTACTTGTACATCTCATTACATCTAAGAGGAATTCAGCAGTGGAGAGCAAAGACAACATGAGCTGCAATGTGAAAGATGTACATGTTTTACATTCAGGCTCCAGAGATTTATGTGTGACATAGAAAGACATACTTCATAGTAATGTCACAGCAGGTAAATACAAAGAAAAACAGCCAGTTGAGCTGGACACTAGGTTAACCACTGTTCTTGATAGTCTTGATGTTTAGAAGCAGTTTCCAAGCAAACAGTTTACTGGCTTTAAAAGTGAAATGAACAAGAAATCTTTTATTAGAAATTTCCAAAATAATTTACCTTTCAAACAAAATACTTTATTTTTCAATCCAGTACATTGTTGTTTACCCTTATTCAATATAATGACTTTAACAAAATAATTAACCCACAACTCTTAAGATGTTAATTTGATGTGATCAAAGGTCAAGAGATTTGATTTTTCTAACAACTTGTTAATGGCTGACTCGGTCTAAGGCCATCTTCTTCCCTAATGATTCAGCATATACTCATTGCGTCTTGGGCCATTAGCATCTGCTGGGGAGAAAATGAATCTGGGTCTGTGAAGGCTGGAGGAGGGGTGGCCTGGAAGGTCAGGGAAGGGGAAGGTGGGTGCAACCAAGGGGGGAGGAATTTGTTTCAGATTAGAAAGGGTCAGATAGAGCCATCTCAAGCAGCCACTTTGTCTTTGGAGAGCACACAAACTCAGGAAGATTGAAGGCTTACCTCAGGGAGGATTGATTCATCATTTCAAGAGTCAAAGTGAGTGTATTTATCATTATTCATAAGAGGAGGCCTCTGCAGCACTCTGCCTCACTGTTACTATGAAGGTGTACTGTATCTGTCTCCTGTTTGGGTATGGCAGAATGGATATTTGCTACTCATTCTGTTTATCTTTAAAAATATAAGAAACAAAAAAGATCACATATTATAATAATATTACCATTACTGATAGATGTTTTAATATGCAGGTAGTTAGGTAGGTAGGTAGGTAGGTAGACTTCATTATTAATCCCTTGGGAAGGTTCATCCGGGAAATTCAGTTTCCAGTAGCAGCATAGCACCGTACAACATACAGACAACATACAGTACAGTCACACATAGTACAAATTATGAAATCAAAGATCTAAGTATGGGGAGAAGTAATAAATAGCGGTGGGATGATGGTACTAAATGGTAATAAATAATTATTGCACGAGTTAATTGGTGTAT
>JAODKC010000021.1:12025480-12035795 GCA_026777985.1 Mormyrops attenuatus
CATAACTACACGCCCCCCCATGCAGGTAAAATAAAGAAAGGTGACATGGTTTACTTTTTGCCGATTTAACCTAATTTGTAAAACTTTAATACTTCTGACAACGGACGTTTTAAAAAGAAGACTGATTACGGATTTAGCCAGTGTTTTTTCATGATTCTACATGAAGATTTCAGTGAGATATAAACGTAAATAGACGCGAACAGTGCGATACATCGTCGACGATGCAGCCGGGCTCAGAGGGTTAACTGGTTGGTGACCACTAGCACACATTCACTGAGAAGCAGATGACAAGGTCTGACCTGTAGGTGGCTCTGGTGGAGGCTTGGCATCTCCCTGGACGTCCACAGGCTCTTCCATCTTCTCCTCTCCATCCCCCTCTGCTGGGAAGTCCCACTGCGAGGCAGAGGTCCGGTCATTCACGTAGAAGTATCGCCTGTGCTCCCTAGAGTGGGGGAAAGACAGAGAGAGAGACCATCTCAGTGTCTGGGGTGGGGGGAGGGGCCACAATAAAAATAAATAAATAAAATGGAAAAATAGGGCTGGGGCATTTGGAGTAGGGTAGGGGCTCTTTGTTGCACTGAGCAGCCACAGTGCCCAGGAGTAAAGCCAGATTGGAAAGTGGGCCTGATGGGGGGACCCACCTTGTTCTCACCGAAAAACAGACCATAAAAGCCTTCCAAACAAGAACCAGCCAAGTCCCAGCTGGTCCCATTAAATTGATTGGGGGGGGGGTAGACAATAAGTCATCTTCTTCAGGATGAAGATCAGAGGGGTACTCACGGAGAAACCCCTTCGAGCTCAGAAAGGGCTTCTTCCATGTAAAAACGGTTAAACATGCTGCTGCAAACCATGGTGATTCTTCATAGCACCAGGCACATTCAGATCAAAACGGTTACGTGAAATTTTAAATGCCACAAACAGAAACCAGAGAACAGAGATAAAGGAAGACAATGAAATAGAGTGGTCTGACCTGCTGCGTCCAGGAGTGAGGGCCCTCTTCGCATTTAATCGACGCTGTGACCCGCCTCATCCAGGAAGCCGACGTCCCATGGTGGGGGCCGTCCTGAAAAGCGCAAGGCTCTCGCGTGCGCAACCACCTTCCTAGAGCTACAGTACCCTTCTGTGACGTGGCCCAAGCCGGAGTCCAGGGCAGGGGGGAGGCCTTCTGTCTCTCAGAGCTGGCGGGCACTTTTTATCCTTTTTAACCTCCCCCACTCACTCATTCAATACATCTTTGTTGGCCGTAACTTCGCGGTTGCTGATTAACGCATCCCCAATTTTAAAAAGTCAATGGTTTCAACGCTCCGCAGGTCTGCCCCCTAGTGGCGGCAGGGGTGAACTCTCAGCTGAGATGTGACCGGGGGGGGTTCAGGGTGGGGTGTAAGGTGTGAAAGGTAAGGAACGCGTACCTGTCCCAGTGGCAGGACCAGCCTTTAGGGGCGGCGTTAAGTTCGTAATGTTTAATGTGCTCAGCGGCCTCCTGCAATCGCCTCCGCAGGTAGTGCCCGTTCAGAGCGCCTTCCCGCCAGTCGGTGATCCGGGTCTGGGACACAGGACAGGGGTGGGGACAGTGAGCTGGGTGCGCAAACAACCTGCCATGCAAACCACGAGAGATAATATAGGAACAGAGGGACGAGCTCAACTAAACCTAGGAACCCCACAGTGTCCCCTTTTGACAGAAAGGGTAAAATAAGTGCTCACCTCGGTCTGTAGCAGGAGCAGCTGGAAGTTAGAAATGGCTTTTTTATTAATGCCAAGGAACTCCATCTTGCTGGTTAAGGTGTTGGCAAGCTCTCCAATCTGGAACTGCAGGGAAAATGCGACAGTTGGAACAAGCAGCCACAGGTATGAGAGGTAAACCAGGAGGAAGAGGTACCTTCAGGTCAACGGTCTCCTCCTCGTTAGAAGATGCTCTTAGCTTGGCTTTCTCAACCGATGTGTTGGTCTCCATCAGCTCCTCTTTTCCAGGCTTCTCTGTGGTCTTGGAATCCACTGCAAGTGTATACGCATGCATGCATGCACACAGACAGACAGACAAGACACGTCAGTGACCACACGTCCATCAGGACACCCCGCTCTGAGTGTGATGTGATGGTGCCCCCTGCCCCCAGCGCACCTGCGTCGACATGCTCCGGTGTGTCCCGTCCGGTCTTAGCTGACCCATGGCTGTTAGAGTCGGGGCTTGGTGCCCGCAGAAAGGCTGTCTTCCACTTGCTCTTCTTGAGCACAGTTCCCCGAGCCCCCTCCTGGCTGGCCTCAGAGCAGGGGCTCGAGCCCCCAGCACTGCCGTCACCTTCCTCCAGGGCCCGCAACTCTGCCTGGCATGGAGAGGAGAGCCCTTCTCACACATACCCCGAAAACACCACCATATACCTCTCTGGGATCTGCCTCTTACCTTTTTCCTTTCCAGTGCCAACTCCAACTCCACAGTGTCCTCCTCCACCTCCTCCATCTCTGCCTCATCAACCTCTGAACTCTCCGCTGACTGGGTTCTGCTCCGAAGGTCACCTTGGACAGTGGCCTCTGTGTCTGCGGGGGGTGGAGACGTGGGGGGGCAGCCACTCTCACCCTCGGAGTCCAGCCGGCCTTCCGATGCCTCCTCCAGGATCCCGAGGGCACTTTTCCTCCACTTCTCCTCTGCCACCTTCACTTCCGGGGGGATGAGTGGAGCCAGCAGGGACGCGGCCACACCCCGACGCTCCTCCTCCTCACTCGTCAGGGCCACTACGCTCTCCATCACCTCCTGCAGGGGTGACGAGGTCCCAAAAGGACACAAACAGACCAGACACAGAGCTCATGCCACACAGCATTTATTCTGTAAGACGGTGGAGCAAAGCCCTGAGGACGGGCAACAGAGGCTGAGTATAAAGGGTTTAGAAGCTGAGAACTTACACAATTAAAAGGCAGCTACCAGCACTAGAGGCTTGCAACTACAGACTATCAATGGAAGTTTTAAGCCTGGTTCATACTTACTTCAGACATGGGGCTGGTCACAGAGACCACATAGGGGTGTGGCCACATCCACAGCAAATATAAACCAGGCCTTAAGGAGGCCGTATACTTCATATGACATATGAAGAAAAACTAAATCAAATACATGAGACAGAACAATTTATGGCATACCTGAAACAACACTGCCACCTTGTTTGTTCTGTTACGCCACAACCCTAAAGGGTGCAGAATGTTTTCGATGCACCAGACCCACATTCAGAGCACAGCGTATTGTGGCGTGTGCCTGAGGCATTTTAATAAATTTACTGAACAAAAAAGGTTGGCCTAGGGTAATCTAGTTTTGGTGCACCGCCTGTGTAATCAAAATTTAGGAGAGGTCCTCTAGAGTGAAACTCAAGCCGCCCGCATGGCAGCACACAGAATATTCTGCTGGGTACTGCACCTTCTTCTTCCCCTCTTTCGTGGAGGCTGGCATGCCGGTGGAAGCAGTGCCTCCAGCGGGATGCTGACCCATGTAGAATGTGGAAGACTGCATGGATCCATTGCCATTGACGGTTGTGGTCAAACTGGAAAGAGTAAAACGGGACAGCTGATGTAAAGCCGGCATGCGGCTGGGTGGGGCAGGGGTGGTACCTGTCAGTGTACTTCAGGGTGGGCGTAGCTTGGTACCTGTCAGTGTACTGCTGCAGGCCCTGCACCTGGTGCGCCAAGTAGTGGGGCAGCTGCCAAGCCACCTCGTTAGTCTGCGTGTTCCAGTAATAGTAGCAGCCCGTGTTCTCATCCCACACCTCTTGCCAGTCACCCATCTCCACACCAACTGCAGAGAGACATAGGGCGCCCATGTGACACATGGGCCAAAGTACGAGGCTGAAACCCCTCTGAGCTCTAACACGGCACACAGGGCCAAAACACACGCACACATACAGGAGTATAAATAAAGGTCACACCCCTGAAGTCTGAGACTACCCACTGACTCAACCTAAACAGGGTTACTTTGAAACAGAAAATGTGGGACAAACCAGCCACCTCCATGTACAAATGAACAGATTACCCCGGTCCACCTTATGAAACATCACCTACAAATTTAAGGCCACGGGCTGTACCAGGCTGTGAAATACAAAGTAACTGCATCTTAAATTAGCGTCACTATTACAAATATGGCACCCGTCGCATTTGAGCAGTCAGGGAAGGAACTTCTATACAGTGTGTGTTGTTTTTCAAGCATGATTTTTAAATAACGCATACTGAATTGGAGCCTTCGGCAATAAACACCTACCCCCAGCCAGCGAGCACTGGGTGTCGTACTGGAACTCGGAGCCCAAGCCCACCCCCACTGGAGCAGATGCATGCTGATGGTCTTTAGGGTTGGGACGTGGTGGTGTAGGGGGAGGGGGGTTTGCCGACGGCTCATCTGACAGCTGAGCCGGATGGGTGGTAATCGCATCAATTTCCTGTTAAAACATTAAAGAGAAATGGGGAAATGTCTCACATTTAATTAAAATGATATAATCTGAGAGCCCTCCAAGTAACTAGGCTAGATGAGTGCTTTCACACTTGGAGAGAACACAAAACAGCGAGGGAATGAACAGAGCCAGGCTCACAGCCATGAAGTTGGCAAGTGTGCTGTCGATGTCAGCTGACTGGTTGTGTTTTGGTTTTGCCGAGGCAGACTGAGAGGCCATCTCCTCCTCCTCTTCCTCACTGTCTTCGTAGGCACCCAGCAGGGACAAACCCTCTGAAAGAAGATAGCCGACAGAATTGATGAGGACCAGGTCAAAATGTCCTACATGGACAGGAAGTGCTCCGGTTTGGTGCCATGTGGTGTCACACCATCTACAAGCACACTACAAGGGCACTCCTACGCTGCTTCTCAGCTTTGCATCTAGATCTTTTGGCAGGAGAAGCTGAAGATCTACAGCAGCCAGTGAGACAAGCGAGAATACCACCATGTCCTTCAGTGTAGGTGCTAGTGCTTGTTATCCAAGGCCAGCTCAGAAATGATCACATTACACTAACATTTTTACTGTGCACAAATGGTTAAGTCGCCTGCCCAGCGCAGCGTTGAACTCACCAGTGGCCTTAACAGCAGGGGTCCTCCTGTCCACCATAACGTCTTTCGGGATACTGTGGATATGGCCGTCCCCGATGCCTTCCTGCTCATCTGCACACCACAGTTTGTGTTAAAACAACACAGCAAAGAACTACCAATATAGCTCGGCGGCAGTGCGCGTCAAACACGAATTTAGCGTGACACGATCTGGCAAATCTATACTCTTCAATAACAATTCTTGAACGCACATCAAGAAGCCACCTGAATGCTCCAAATCACACTGGAAGGTAGCTAAAGCGGCTGTAAAGCCGGCTCAGACAAACACACACGTCGGGTTCAGCTGGCGATCAGCGATCCTTCCTTTATCCTCACTCTTCAGCGTACACCGCTGCGATTTCCACGAGCGCTTACAAAGTCACCCGAATGACAGCAAGAGGCCATCGGAGGCCCAACTTGGAGGGAACGGCTCCCCATCATCACCGGGAACTGAACTAGGGCCTGTTCCGGCTGCTTACCTTCGGACGCCGATCCCAGAGCCTCCTCCCTACAAATGGCACCTCCGCCAATGACGCTGCGAGGTCCGGGTGGTGAAAGCTGTAAGATCGTCCGTCGTCCGGTCCCCGTCCGTGTTTTCTTCCCCATGGCTTCAGAAATATCGGGCCGTTGCAGGCGGGAGGCCACCGGAACAAAGACAGTCCAAGGGGTGGCGGAGTGTGCCGACGGGATAGCGATAGTAACACGATACATTTCTGACCAATAGCCCTGAACCGCCGTGTGTGCTACGCTCCAATTGGTGCGTCTCCCTGTCAGCGGGCGGGACCAGGGAATCCCCGGATGAAAGTTTGTGCACCGTTCATGTCTCTGTATATATTTTGTGTATCTTTGGCAAACCTTCAGACGTGAATGTCTACTTAACATATATTGTAAATATATCTTTTTGCATGAGAATGACAATTCGTGCGTTTTGTTGCCTCGATTATAGTGTTAATATACCCCCGTAACAGCAAATTATACAGCGATTTATTTATAAACCGTATATGTTTGACAATTCTCCAATGCAACTCCATTTAACCAAAAGTAAAGTGAAGCACCATTCTGGGTTATCAGTTATGCATTTTATTTCTGAAATGGTTTTAAATATTCATACGTGGTACTTACCTTACTTCATTTATCATTCGTATATCAGTGGCGTGAACAAAGAAATGATAGCTATTTGTCGTCAGTGTATAATGCATTGATATCAGAATGAGAATATATGATCAAGGGCTCATATCACCATTACACAGAGGTACCAGAAATAGTGGAGGTGGGGGCAGAGGGGCATACGCCCCCAGGGCCATCACATCATTCCCCCCCATCGGTGTCTAATATTACCGTATCGCAATTTCCCATTTCATTGAAAGTACTATATGAAACCGCACACCATCTAGTACCTGTATGGGAGGTATTTTCTGCAAAAAATAAAATGAAAATACAGTCTCGACTTTGACAAAGTCTGTGCGCAAAAATCATGCAAAAATGTAAATTAAAATGAAATAGTACCATTTGCATTTTAATTTTCCACTCATGTATGAGTCAGATGTGAAAAATTAAAAATTAAATTAGGACACCCGCCATCTGCTGCTTTTTAACTTTTCATTTCACGTTTTGCTTTTCATTTTCAAGTTCGCTACATGCAAATATATTCTAATTAGGGGGCAGGGCAATGGGCGGGGATAAACCATAGCGATTTCAGCTACTGTCGTGCTTTTGCTTGTGTGGTTTCGGTTCGCTGTCGACTGTGCAAATGGCTAAATCTGTTGCTGACCTCTTTCGGGAAGCGGCGACTGCGTTGGAAAGGGAACCAAGTGGGTTACATAGACCAATTTCCACCGCGGCCTCCCTCAATGAGTCGCAGCCTTCTCCTATAACCACGCGTCCCAACGAATCTCGAGCAGCTTCTGTAGCAAGAGAAAATGTTCAAGGTAGATGAAGTTTAGAAAATGTTGTAACGCAGCCGTTGTATTTGGTCACAATGACATATTTACAGTTACTGTAATGCAAACTTCATTGGCCAGTTTTGGTTCCAGGGGTTTTGCTATGTTATATCTTAGCCTGCTCACCTCACCTAGCACGAAGTTTTCACCATATTCTCGCTGTACTGGTTTGAGAAGACCAACTCCATTAAAGGCCGTCAGAAAAACAACCACATACAGTCATAAATTTTATTGTTTGAATGGACGGCGCGACAACGAAGTGCCCACACCCAGCCAAAGAGCTGAGCTTCAGCAGGCCGGACTGGGAGAACGGAAGATCGTTTTTCCAAGTAAGATCCATCAGGGAATTGTTTAATTTATAAGTAGTACATGATATATAGAGTATAGTGTATGATCTGCAGCGGTGAACTACACTGTAACTTGGCGGCCTAACGTTGCCGTCTCCACGGAAATGGCGCGCTCCATGTAATCTGTGTGGATTAGATAATTGATCATTGATTTATAAAAAAATAAATACAGGTACAGTGAAATCCCGTTGTAGTGGACTCGCTTATAACGGAATATCGTCTATAACGGACGAGGTCCGCTGGTCCCGGCCGTGCGCCTTTACGAACATGCAGAAAAAGTATCGGATATAGCGGACTCGCATATAATGGAATTTCGCTTATAACGGACAAGCAATTTGGTCCCCAGGGCCGCTTTTAGCTGTAGTTTTGTTCGGCTATAACGGACATGCAGGCTATGCCTACAAGGAGCGTGGCGTGTCGGTGATATCCAGCGCAGATACGTAGTCGGGATTATTAATAGTCACGCATCTGGTCAGGTAAAGTTGGATTACTACATGTGCAATATAATAATCTATACTAAGTGTGTCTGCTGGGGTGTGGCATGAGTAAATGGTGTCCTATAGTTGTGTTCTGGGCATACAGCAACTCTGGATATAACGGACTGTTTTGCCAGGTCCCTTGAAGTCCGTTATAACGGGATTTTATTTTAACTAAATTATATCGGATCATAATTCAGGGTTAAAGTAATTTGACATTTAACCAATTATTTCACATGTTAATTAATTATCTGTGTTCATTTATTTAAGTTTTTATGTACTTTCTAACTATTGCATTTTCTGACAAAGAGCATACTAGGTTGCTGACTGGTCTGAAGCTGACCTCGTAAGTGCTCAGACAAATGCTTGAAACCTAATTAAGAAAAACAAACTTTTTGTTAACAGATAAATTCTGCACATCGGATGAGTTCCAAACAGAACTTAAGGAGTTTCCAAAATTGAAAGGAGGGTGGGGGGTTTGAACTATTAAGATCCTATGGTTCCACAAGAGCAAGATTTTGAAAATAATTCCCTGTCCGGTAGATGGATACAGCCCAAAATATTTTGAAGCCTATGGCATTCAATCTGCAACTATCTATGTTCGTCCTCTTCAGCGAGATCTTAGCATGGAACCGGTGAGTTTCACACTAGTGTGTGTTTGTGTTTTTTAAAATACATATTGATACATTATTTTGTAAACTGATTTGTCTGGTTTGAAACATATTTTTTTTACTTCAAAGTGGAGTACACTCCCTTATACATAATGGTGGTGCTTGGAATTCTAAATAAAAACTGACTAAACAAATAATGGTACATTAATTGCTTTTTTAAAATGTAAAAGTTCTGTAAAATTTAAGGACAAAAAATTAATGTTTCCACAGAAGGATGCTTATGTCTGTATCTGGGTAATACCAAGTACAGCACAAAGTGCTTTAAAAAATAAATAAATTCTAATAGAATCAAGCAACCAGTATAGGGATACTGAAACCAGTGTAATATGTTCTCTTTTTCTTGTCTGAGTTAATCTTTATTAAACATACTTCATACTAGGGATCTAGCAGGGTAAAGTCTTGTTTTTCATTTAATTAAGGGCATATTGCTTATCCCTATTATTGGTTTGCGTAAAGACAGAATCATGAAAAATCAGGTGAGAATGTCTTGCATTTACCATGCACTTTTCTTTATCTGTTAACGATTTTTTTTAATGATGTTTATTTTAGGATATTTCCAAGCCTTCAGAGAGAACTGGACCAAACGTGCAGTGCATTTACTGTAATGAAATATTCCTTCATGCCGAAATACAACGCCATGTGGATCAATGCAGCTTGTATGAAACTTTTTTTCATGTTAAATTATGTACCTAACATAAGATGCAAAATGTTTAGAATTTCAAGTCACAGAAAGTAAGTCTTCTGAAACTAGAAAGTAGTCTTCTGTTACAGGTCAGAACAGACAAACAGACAAGACGGTAACCAGGAACAACAAACAATAGATGAGAGACACTGCCACATTCCAGAAGTCCATTGTGTATCCTTGGATGTCAGAAACAGCCCTATTCCAGCCATGAACATACAAAGACCACAGAATTGTGATGCAGTTGTGGAAGTCGGCAGCAGCCACAATCAAGAATTCCAAGACCTTGCCTTAGACACCACCAGATACAGCTGCACTTTGGACGTTGTTGGTGAGGACTCGTATTCTAGGAACCTATTGTATAGATAGCTCTTAAACACATTTATCACTTCTCACTTAATTCTATAGATTGGAAACTTGAACCTGAGTTGCAGCTTGCAGCCCGAAAGTTTCAGAAGAGCCTTCTCCAGCAAGCTGAAGAACAGCCTGAGTTGGTGGCAAGGATTGACTTTACACAAACTGCTGAACAGAGAGAAAGAGAACTGCTGGCATTTTATAAAAAGCAGATGGTTAACTGGGCCAGTCCATTTTCAGTCACTTTGAAGGGTATGCACTGAGAAAATATTAACACTGTTTTTGTGCTTATTGTACTTTGATACTGTATTAGCTGGATCATTGCTATTCTGTATGTAGATATAAGTTTCATGTGATGCTGTACATACACAACTGCACAGCAGACAAAATGGAATGTCTTTTAATGACTGGTTCATTGGCCTTTTTCAATTTTTTATTTATTTCCTTATTTTTACAAAGAACAAGTTAGACATGATGATAGATGTTTGTAAACATTTTAAATAAGATTGCAGTATTTATTATGTGTATTTATGGACTTTGTTTTTCTCAGGTGATAGAGAGAGGAAGGAATCCGCCTTCTTTCAAAAAAGATTTATGACCCAAAAGGTCAAGAGGTCAAGTGGGCGGAGCCAGGATTAGGGGTAAGATCAAAGGGAGGTCAAGTGGGGTCACGATCAAAGGGGGTGGTAATTGATATTATTGTTGTTAATGATATCCAGATGTTGTTGTAATAGGATAAGGTTTTTTTTTTTTTTAAGATGGCGCTTGGTGCGTGGACTGAACTGGATGGGAAAATGGCTTTGTGTG
>JAODKC010000021.1:12044365-12055094 GCA_026777985.1 Mormyrops attenuatus
TTTCATTGCTCAGTAGTCTTGGCTATTAATTTTTTTAATGTGTTTTTTTTTTTTTTTTTTTTTTTTTTTTTTACAATTTCTCAGCATGTCTGAAAATAGGTTTTTGAAAAGTGTATGTTTAAAGTTGATTTTAACAAAAATAGAATAATAACATTCTAAGTGGTTTCAGATTATTGGTGCTGAGTTTGTGCTGAATAAAAGCACCAGTAACGAGCACTTCCGGTGGTCGGCTGTGCAGGATGGCAGTGTAAAAGACAAGCTCTTCGAGTCGGCAGATATAAACCCTCTAAAATTAATATAATCAAGTACTAAAAGCTAAATGATACAAAATAAGAAAGAGGGGACTAAAACCAAAAGCAAAGGGGTACAAGATAAACAAGTTAAGGACGGAAACTGTAAGGATGAACGTGTAACGTAGCATGTTCGGACCTGTGGGCGAGGAAGGCGATGAAGCGGCGGGAACGCTTCGTACAGGCCTAGAAAATATAAGTAAGCAGATAATTGATCTCAAAATGGAAATAAAAGCAGACTTGAAAATATTTAAAAAGAGGAGATTAAGAGCGATATGAGAAGTGAATTGACCGAATTCAAACAGGAAATTAATCGGCAGCTGGCGGACAATACACAAATCGTGCATGAGCAAAGAGAAAGCATTGACGAAATGGCAGTGCGGATCGACGACGTTGACACTTGGAGTATCGAGGCAAATTCCGCCCTGTTATACACGTTAAAACAACAGACTGCGCTAGCTGACAAACTGGATGACTCAGAATCGAGATCCAGGTGGAATAACCTGCATATTTATGGAGTTCCAGAGGGTACTGAAAATGGATATGTGGTTGAGTTAAAAAGTTGCTGAGAACCAAACTCCAACTTGACGAGGCCCTGGATTTACAAATTCAGAGAGCCCATAGATCCCTGGCACAGAAATCGGGTCCTGCCTTGCCACTTCGGTCTATTATTGTCAATTTTCTGCAATATAGTGTAAAATAATTAATTCTCAAAAAGGCGTGGCTACAGAGAATAAAACTGGGAAATAATACGCTGTATTTTGACCACGATTACACCGCCACTGCAGTACAACAACGCAAGAGTTATGCTACAATCAAAAAGATCCTCAAAGGAAAAGGCGTCCGGTTCCAAACACCGTTTAATAAATTGCGAGTTCACTGGAATGATGCCGTAAAAACGTATAACAACGTGAGGGAAGAGGAGCTGGCCTTGTGACAGCGGGGATTTGATGTGGAAGAAACAGAGACAGCAGCTAAGAGCATTATCTTAATCGAGCGACTACAGTGTTACGCAACATGGCAACGAGCAGAAGGGCGGGGGAGCTCGGATACGGCAAAAGAGCGAGAGAATGGCTCCAGGAATTTCAGCGAAAGATGACAGGTTATCAGCAGTAGGAAGGTTTCGTCTCATTCTAGCGGATATTGGGGTTTACAACAAACAATTTTGTTTGGAAGATCAAATTTAATTGAACACAAATTTTGACCTTGTACAGCTAATGTGGACAGTGTGAGGGGAATAAGTTGGGTTGGTTCTACACTTAAACTACGTGGGGGCCCTTCCTTGGGGTAAGGCTTTCCCCCAATTTAAAGGAAGTGGGTGTGTTTCCTTTTTGGAAGTGGAAATATGTTCAGGTTCTTTGTTAAGAGAATTTGTTTTGCTTTCTTTAGTGTTATTTTTCTGTTTGAATCTAATGTTTTGAAAGGTTCTTATAACAGCTTATGGGGACAAAATGGCATAAAACACATAGAAAGTAATGGAACTAGAGGAGTGCAAGTTCATGTCTTTAAATGTAAATGGATTGGGTAACCCTATCAAAAGAGCAAAAGTCATGGCCAAACTAAAAAGGGAAAAAAATGCATGTAATATTCCTGCAAGAAACACATCTGTCACTACAGGAACACAAAAAATTGAAAAAATTTGGGTTTAAAAATACATTCTATAACTCATATGCGCACACAGTCATAGGAGAGGGGTGGCAATATTGATAGCTAACAGAATCAAATTTGAAAAATAGGAAATCATTGAAAATAATCTAGTGACTATACTGGTAAATATATATGCACCGCCTGAAAGTGATTGGCTTCCAAAACAATGACATCAAGCAAAGACCTGAAAAAATGCCTAAGGTATACATGGCATATATGGAGGTGATTTCAATGTGATAACGAACCAGGTGTTTGACACAACTAGCCTGAAAAACACTAAATCTTATTTGACTAAATTAATAAACATAGCTTGTGAGGAGACTGGTCTTGTTGACGTCTGGAGGTATGCCAACCCACTTGAAAAAAACTACACACACTATTCAGCGCCACACTGTCTATTCCAGAATTGACTATTTTCTTATGTTGAAGGAAGACTATTATAGAGTAAAAGAATGTAGAATTGGAACAGCTGAGATTTCTTACCATAATGCAATATATTTAACAGTAGAGTTAAATGGGAGGAAGAGGAATTTGAACTGGAGGTTGAATGTGGGTATATTAAATAATCCAGCTACTGTGGAGAAAATTAAAGGGGAAATTAAAAGATACTTAGAGGAAAATGACAATGGGGATGTTGACCCAGCAATATTATGGGATGCATTAAAAGTGGTGATAAGGGGAAAATTGATAGCCTTCACAGCTTCGATGAAAAGATTAATCGAATATAATTCCCATATATCTGAATTATTAGAATTAGAACAGCAACATAAAAATACAAGGTAGCAGGAAATTCTAAAACAAAGTATTTGAAAGGTAAGAAACAATATACCACAGAAAGGAATTGAAAAAATTCTTGAAACACACATACTATGAATCTGGTCCAAGAGCTTTTAAGTTGCTTGCCCGACAGCTTCGTAGGAAACAGGGAGAGAATACTATACATAAAATTCGGGACCCATACACAAGTGAATTGAAACATGATCCAAAGGAAATAGAAGATATTTTTTTAAATTATTATAAGGAATTATAGAAACAAACATCTACCATGGACGAAAGAGAAATTAAACAATTTGAGGGCCTAGATTAACCTTCCATTGCTAAAGCTCAGAATGATTTAATGACAGATTTTACTTTAGGGGAAATTAATAACGCAATTAATAAATTAAAATCTAATAAGGTACCTGGTAGTGATGGCTTTCCACCAGAATGGTATAAAATTTTTAGAGCTGAACTTTCTCCTCTACTTTTGAAAACATTTAATTGTTAAACATTTAATAACTTCCCCCTTCATGGAAAGAAGCCATTATTACAGTATTACCAAAAGAGGGTAAAGACAGGGAATATAGCTCTAACTATAGGCCTATTTCCATTTTGAAGATTGATTACAAACTGTATACAGCAATACTTGCAAAAAGACTGGAAACAATTATCATTGATATAAATGACGAGGATCAGACTGGCTTTATTAAAGGCCGACAAACTCAGGATAACATTAGAAGAACACTGCATGTTGTAGAAAATATACAAAGATATAAAAAAAAAAAAACAGCAGTGCTGTTAAGTATTGATGCTGAAAAGGCATTTGATAGGGTTAACTGGGGCTTCCTGTATCACACACTAGAGAGATTTGGGTTTAATAAGGAATCAGTTCAGGTAATAAGAGCAATTTATCAACAGCCAATAGCCCAAATAAAAGTCAATGGATCTTTGTCTCAAGCATTTGCTTTAGAGAGGGGAACTAGTCAGGGATGCTGCCTAAGCCTGACTATATTTGCTATATATATTGAAGCATTGGCCTAAACAATCCATGATTAGCCTATTTGCGGATGGTGTTTTAATTTATTTGTCAGACCCTGAAATGTCTCTACCAAAATTAATAGGACCTTTAAAAGATTTTAATCATTATTCGGGGTATAAGTTAAATATCGCAAAGACGCAAATCATATCTTTTAATTATACACAAACAGACAATTAGGCAAAATTGCAATTTTAACTGGTACTCTAAATCAATAAAGTATTATCGGGTGTATATTACAAAAAATCTAGATAAATTATTTGAAGTAAATTATAATCATATTAACCATTCTATTAGGAAGGACATTGAGCGATGGTCTACTTACCCTTTAGATTTTAATAGTAGGATTAACACGGTTAAAATGAATATTTTGCCAAGGTTAAATTGTATCTCTTCCACTCATTATCCGTGATGATTCAACAGAGCCAGTTTGTAAGCTGGGATAAAATTATTTCTAGGTTTATCTGGGCAGGAAAAAGACCAAGAGTAAGATATGTAACATTGCAGTTGGCGAAGAATAAGGGAGGAATGGCACTTCCAAATTTAAGAGAATACTTTCAGGCTGCTCAGTTTAGACCACTGATTAATTGGTGTAATACGAATTACTCCGCAAAGTGGAAGGAAATCGAGTTAGGTGTCAAAGGTTACCAAATCCAGACTCGAAGTCCATCAACCAGTTAAAAATTTGATAGACTCAATTGCAGGGTTCACACTGGATACATGGTTTAAATTCATTAAACAGCACGAATTAGAAAGAGAACAGAAATTCCTAAGATGGATAGCTTTTGATAAGGATTTTAAACCTGAAATGTACGATACGTCTTTTAAACAGAGGACGTTGAATGGCTTAACCGCAATGTGTACACTTATTGATTAAGGAGAACTTAAAACATTTCAGGAGCTAAAATAAAGCTATTCATTACAGAATCAGGATATTTTTTTAGGTTTTCACAAGTGAGAGATTACTACTATAAAGAAGTGCATACAGAAAACTTTTCCGTGCTTAACCCAGTCATAAAAGTTATGATTAAGGTATACAAGGAGAGGTTTAGAGAATCTTCCATACTTTACCAGAGTTTGATGGAATGTAAACTGAATTCAACACTGTATGTAAAAGTATGTGGGAAAAAGAACTTAACGTGAGAATTACTGAAGACAAGTGGTATGAGATGTGTGAAACAACAAACTTCTAAAAATTCGCAAAAATGGAAAGAATTGGAAAAATGCAATTTGGTTCTTCATTACCCCTAATATGCAATAAAACTATTTGCAACACCAAACTTGTTGGAGACTTTGTGGTGACTTAAAAGCGCACCATACCCATATTTTTTAGATTTGTGAAAAGATAAGACCATTCTGGGAGAAAATACATACAGTTTTGGAAAAGGTGCTGGGATATGGGATACCTAATTTATGTACTGTAGTATATCTAGGGCATATCTCAGGAAGTATAGTACAGAGTGATGGTCATTTGTTGAAGATTCTCCTTACAGCAGCGAGAAAGGCGATTACAAAAAATTGGCTTAAACCTGATCCTCCCAAAGTAAGCCTGTGGTTTAATATTGTATAGGAAATTTTTCAAATGGAAAAATTAACTCATATATTAAGGTTAAAAGGACAGTTTTGAGAAGACATGGCAAAAATGGACACAATACATTCATATAAATCACATGGGCAATGAATGTTTAACAGGTTTTCATTTAAATCTATAATTGTAACTAATTTTTGTTTTCCCACAAGCTACGTTTGATTTTTCAAGATATATTTTAGTTTGGTGTTTTTATTTTTATTACTTTATTTATTGCTTTTATGCATAATGCACACTATCCTCTGGTCGCCTGGAATACTGTAATTTTGTATTGTGGTGTGTGTGCTTGGAAAACAATAAAAATTTAAGTAATAAAAAAGCACATGTAAAACTTTGGGATAAATGTTTTTTAGATAGGTGAAATATTTTAAAATGTCAAGGCATGTCAGACTACCTCGAAAGTGGCTGAGTGGCCTCAGACTCCAGAGGGTTAATATTTCAGACAATGGATGTTTTGAAAAGAACACAGATTATGGATTTAGCCAGCGTTTTTTTAATTATTCTCCATGAAGATTTCAGCGAGATATAAACTGAAAAAGATGCTGCATCGCCGACGATGCACTCGACCCCAGAGGGTTAAACTTGCTTTGAGTTTGTCTCAATGTGACATGGTTAGTCTACCACAAATTACAATGTGTTTGAATATGCAACTGAGTAAGAAAAAGTTCTAAAATGTTCAGATAGAAGCTTCTCACTCTCCTGCTTGCTCTGCAGGCACATAAAAATGATAGACTTACCTCAATCCCAAAGTACTGATGACCTTTCCCCAGTACAGCATCCACATACTCCAAGACCAGCTCGACAGCCTCCTCCAACAGGTCATAGTTCAGGTAGAGGCGGAGCAGGGCAGCTGTATCCACCACCTGCGAGGAGTGCAATCACCATAAGGAGGCACTGTGCTTCACTGCCTCCTTTCTAGGTTCCGGCTCTGTGGCACTACCCCCAGCGGTCAGGACAGCTCTCCTTACCTTGTAGCTGTTCACCAGCCAGTCAGGTAGAGAAACCCCATGAGACAGCAGTTTGTTGATGACACAGAACTGGTGCTGGGCATTCTGGGAAGGGTATTTCTCCAGGTAGGAGGCCAGGAGCCGCCAGGCCTCATCAGTGGCACTGCACATGGGTCAAGAGCAATTTGATGGCGTCACTCACAGAACAGTGTGGAACATTCTGTCAATACATTTACCTGCAGACGGGTTCTTCACAGACCTGGACTCCTTGGTAGTGATTACAGTGGACAGCTGGTTGGCTGCCAGCCAGTTCCAGGCTTCGTTTTGACTGGCCTCCCCTCCATACTGTAATTTAATGCACCTACAGGAAAAGTGACAATCTGGGGAAAATCCTCAAAAAATATCCAAGGCAACATGGCCTTTTTTTAGACCTTTTCACAGGGTCAATTGACATAGCTCAGTTTTTCTGATAAGGTCAAGGACCTCCCTGAGGGTTAATGCACTAATTAAACACTTATTGACTGTTCGGAGAGACAAAGTCGATCATGCCAGTTTTAATCAAAACCACATCTACTCACTTGAAGGCTAGTCCTTCAAAAATGGGAGTGAGGGGAAGTTTGAAGGTCTCGCAGAGCGTGATGGCTGAGTCAAAGAGCCCGGCCTGCACCAGCAGGGCCACCATCTCCGTAGCGGAGGAGCTGCCTGGGGGGGTTTAGGGAACAGCCAAAGTATTACCATCTGTCCTCAGGACCAAAAGTACCACACACACAGACACACACACCTTGTTTCCACCAAAACAGTGTCAAAGCCAGTGACAGGCTTTTGCCTAATCTGGAACTGGTTTTGCATGTTTCTGCCGCATAAAAAATGGCTCCATCATGGCACCACAGAAAAGCAGGCCTCAGAATTTAGAATCATAAATGTCAGCAAAAGTGGGACACACCATCACGTCCAAATTTAATGCCTATCCAAAAAATTAAATCCATAACCAATATATAGTTTTGTCTAATATTGTTGGTGGCAGCAGTGAAACAAGTTGCCAGCTTTAGTGGAATAACACGTAATTGTATAGTAACTATACTATGTGTATAGTTCTTTTTTTATTCTGTGGAAACAAAGGATGGCATGGAATGCCATAATACTCCAAATTAATTAAATAAATGATAAATATAGAAATAAATAAAACATTTCAATAATTGTCATTTTTAAATAAAACTGTTTTCTGAACCAACTTTTTATTTCATAATGCCACTTTTCATAATAATAGTGCACCCTGTCAATTGCTTTGAGCTTGTTATTGGATCAAATGTTCAGTAACTGTGAAAACATTCAGAAGTCAGAACTAGTTGCATGACAGTAACATTCAACACATGGAACGCTGTTGGGTATAAACCATGAGACAGAATATGTCCCAACACAGCATTTATTATTTAATTTTTTACTTTTTTTTTTTTAAGATAGACTTTATTTATCCCACACTGGGGATATATAAAAAGCAATAGAAAAAATAGACCCTTTTTACCCTCTAGACATGATAAAAATGCCTGTCAGCAAGGGCTTCAGCCAATGATGTTCCTTAAATTAGCATATGCTTGCATACTGCACAGTAAAGCCCTTTGGAGCATATGCAGGCAGCTACACACATTTGGGAGCATTTAAACAGTATTACTGACCCTTTTGGCCCTCCAAATATTACAGTCATGAGCTGATTATACGCTAAAAACTCGTACAATACTATATGTGATGTTTATATCTCTACCACGGCATTTCATGTATGATTTATGTCAGCACATATGTCAATGCCGAACGGGGTACTGTGTAGTAAACTGCATTGTGAATCTTTTTCCATAAAACACCAAAAGATAAATTTGAATCTGCTGGGCAGTTGGTTAAATATTGGTCTGTCACAACTATGCGTGGAAACATTGTCAAAGTGCGCATCATTAATGTTCCACATAAATTTGGGAAAAAAATCATAAGTGATTTATTAAAGATGTTTTGGAATTTGCATTTAATACACACTTTTTGTTGAAGCGTCATTATCTATGTCAAAGCTGCTCAACGCTTTATTAGTGGTGAAACGTGCCAGTAAAAAATTACATGAACATAAAATAATAGCGTGTAGGTAAGAATGTGCATTCAATAGCCTAGAATATTGATATGTCAATAGAAACATAACAGTGTAATAGTTTAAATAGGTTTTAACATTTATAGTTTAGTAACTCCTGGTCAGAAATTCAGTCCCCCTCCGGCCCTGACTACTTTGCTCCTTTTACTTCACTTGCCCCAAGTCAGACATTAATCCAGTTTATCAGACAAAACAATGAACCTCTTCACTGAACATTTCCACAAATTTTGGGCTTCATTAGTTATGATTAAAAGTAGAAATATGATCATATGGCGACCAACATAATGCATTACAACCTGAGGCCTTTTCCCTGTAACAGAAACGTATTAGCCTAGGTGTATCTTAGTACCGAAAGACCTTTTCAACACGTACATTTGCACCATGTTGACACGGTATAAAAATGCATGTCTACATTTTTCAAACGTGTATTTTTACCATGTCTAGAAGGTCAAAAATACCGTGTGGAGACATATGGAGGGGTAAAATGCTGTGTGGAGATGTATTCTGTGTCACGGTTTACACCCCGACAGTGTTCCATGGGGGTAAGACCTTTGGCATGACGGGACTCCTTCCTATATTTGCTCCACTAATCTATGCATCTAAATACTGACCTCTCTTACATCCTCCACAGCGTCACAGGACTTTTCAAACTACTTCCTATATTTGGCACGCCAAATAATGGATCGCAAAGGATTAGCAAATCACAAGCTTAGTCCCACCCTCCTCATAGTGATTGACCGAGCACACTGGTATTATGAAAAGCGGCATTATGGAATAAGCTGGTTCGGAAAATTGTCATTCGGAAATACATCAATGTGAAAAGTTTAACTATTGTGAAATAGAATTTGAATTATTTAGATAAAACATTTCTATATTATGAAATGTAATAACTTGATATTTAAAAATAAAAGGACACCTTATTGATATATTCATATATTTAATTCTGTTCTATATTTGAGATATTTATGTATTTATATATTTGAGTATTATGCCATTCCATAAAATTGATCTGTTGGACTATTTATAAACATGTCACAGGTCGAATAAATAAAATATTGTGGAGCTCAAGTGGTATGTGGCAGAGCAAAGTAAAATTATTATTAGACTTATTGTGTGATTCTTAAAAGGACAGTGGTAAAACAACGAGCGAGAATAAACACACACAAACTGGAGAGAAATATAGCCTATAAGGAGATAAGAGGATACAGGCAATAGAGAAAGAGCGCAAACTCTGAAAACTAGGGATGGGCCCATCCACATTTTTTCAGTTCCGATCTGGTTCCAGTACACAACTGCCAATACCGATTCCAAGCTCATTTTACTTTCATATTTTAATAATATATAAAATATAAATCGTAATATTTTTAAAGTAGTAAATACAAATGAAAAGATATTTAATTATGCTAGAAACATAACGTACAAACAAGGTGGAACAGTACATCTTGTTTTAAGCATTTTTGAAGCATTTGCGGTTCAATTTCAATACCTTCCAACACAGTATATGCAAGTAGCGAGTACTTAAAATGGCCCACAGTGTTTCTCCCACTGGTGACAGTGTCACTTACACTTTGTTGCGATAGCAGCCCTTTGTGTATCACAAGCTGCAGCAAGTGCACAAAACAGACCAAGCTAGCGACTCCAAAATTCATCTATTGCATTTTTCATATTATTTGCTATGTCTCACACAATCATGTGCACTATGTTTAGTGGGATTTTGCCTACTCCCACCTTTCAAAACTTTTGTTTTTACAACAATTGCAAATTGCTGTGCTACTAGTTGTTAAAAGCGTAACATACTTTCTGATCATTACCCTCTTATGTGATGTTCTTACGCTTCTCAAACTGCAAAGGGTATACACATGTTGTCAGAGCAGGCAGATGTCTGAGTGGCAGAAAAACTGAGGGGCAGCGTTAGTGTTCAGCTTGAATGCTGCCAAACACACATCTAAAATGGGAGAGCTGCTGTGCAATTCACTGTACAAATTGATTTATCAAAAAATAGGAGTAGGGCTGCAATGATTCATCAAGTAACTCAAATAACTCGATTACAAAAAATCCTCGATGCAAATTCTTTGCTTCGATGCTTCGTGTAATCCGCACGACTATGTTGCTTAGTGATCACCATGTTTCACTCGGAGGATTATTAGTGTTGCACAGTGTGCTTATGCTGCATTATGTGTAGAAGGTTTGATTTGATGGCGCAATGGAGGAAGACGGGGAAAATAGCGAGGAAAGTCAGAGAGATGAAAAATGTCTGAAGTTTGGGACCATTTCAAACAAAAGAAAAGCGAAAATACTGTACAGTGTGTCCATTGTAAAACCGAATTAGCTTAC
>JAODKC010000021.1:12091031-12111619 GCA_026777985.1 Mormyrops attenuatus
CCTCACCCAGGACCTGTTTGCCTTGGGTGACCCTACCAGGGGCATAAAGCCCCGGGCAACTTAGTTCCTGGGATCATTGGAACACTCAAACCCCTCCACCACAATAAGGTGTCAGCTCCAGGAGGGGTTGATTATTTGTATATGTGTAAAATGAAAGTTTACCAAAATATTTCATTCTTTTCTTGTCTTTACCCTCCTTACTAAAGTAGTCCATTAATGCAGCACCGGCTCCGGCCAGGGCTTGGGTGTGAAAGGGGTATGTGAGGGACCCAACAGCGCCCCCACCCCCAAAATTCCAGGGCTAATTTTTAATCCTAGCTCACAGCCCAGCCCTGGACATATACAAGTATTTTGTGTGAGAGTGAATTTTACTTTCATTTAAATTTATTTATTTAAGGATAAATAAAGTACCATATAAAGCCATTGTACAGTTATTGCAATATTACATATTACAATCTTTACAATAGTTAAATCTGTGTACTTGAAGACCACATGTTCAAACCTAATGCCATACTAAAAGCATTACAGATGTTTCCTTCAGTAATCTGTAGAGAGTAGAGAGGTAGACCATTCTCTTTGTATGTATACCCAGAAAAGATAAATGTAATTATGTAATACTGACTAAACCAGTTATTTTCATTGGCTGCATTTACTGTAGACTTAGTGTTACGGGCTTGCTCGTAGTCTCTTTCTCTCTCCCTTTCTCTCTGCCTGTTCCTCTCCTGACCTACAGGGGGTGCTATTACACCAGGAGGCCTTTTTTCCAGGGAGGTTATAAAGGTCTGCAAGAGGAGTCCGAAGGGAGATATTTTGTGCTGGTCTTTTTGTTATCTCTCTGTGGGCTGTTCTAGTGTGCTACTGTGATCTTCTATTGTGATACTGTCTTTTTTTGGGTGGTTGATTGTGTTTGTCCCACTGGAACAATGCACACCGCCCTCACTCACCTGGAAAAGGGGAATACATATGCAAGAATGCTCTTCATTGATTACAGCTCTGCATTCAACACCATCATCCCCTCAAAACTTGCTTCGAAGCTCGTCGACCTTGGGCTGGGACCATCCATGTGCAGATGGTTCCTCAATTTCCTCACACATAGGCCCCAGGCAGTGAGGGTTGGTAAACACACTTCCTCATCACTCATCTTAAACACAGGAATGCCGCAGGGATGTGTGCTTAGTCCCCTCCTGTATTCCCTGTTCACACATGACTGCGTCGCTAGGTCCACAGCATCATCAAGTGACACAACCATCATAGGCCTCATTACAGACAACGATGAGACGGCCTATAGAGATGAGGTAATGGCACTGTACAACTGGTGCCTGGATAATAACCTGTCTCTTAATGTCAGCAAAACAAGAGAAATGATAGTGGACTACCGGAAACGACCAGTCGAGGAACACCAGCCCAACCACATCAACGGTGTCAAGATTGAAAGGGTCAGCAACTTCAGATTCCTTGGAGTTACCATCACCGAGGATCTCTCCTGGACCCTTCACACAGACACTGTAATCAGAAATGCTCGCCAGCAGCTCTACTTCCTGAGGAGGCTGAGGAAGTTTGGCATGAATGTCAACATCACATCAAATTTCTACAGGAGTGCGATCGAGAGCTTGCTTACAGGCTGTATTACAGTTTGGTACGGGAGTTGCTCTGCCAGCGGCCGGAAATCACTACAGAGAGTGGTGAAGGCAGCAGAGTACATCACAGGCATGAGTCTTCCTGTTATTCAGGACATTTATCTCCAGCAGTGCCTCCGTAAAGCACACAGCATCATCAAGGACCACAGCCATCCAGCATGACAGCTGTTCTCCCTGTTGCCGTCCGGAAGACGATACAGGAGTCTGTCTGCTCGGACTACAAGACTAAAAAATAGTTTTTATCATCAAGCCATTCGACACCTCAACTACAACACTTGAACACACACACCACACTTCACTGGATGCACACACGAACTGTCCTATACAATACAGACTTAGGTACACTTTGCACTTCATTTCTGTTTTTATTATTATAAAAAATAAAACTTTTTTTGTTACAATTTTAAATTTATATTGTTATTTCTTTGTACTATATCGCTGAGAGACTTATCTATTCTCGTCAATCATATTTCATTGTAATGTTGACCCTGTGTTAACTTGCATATGACAAATAAAACTGAAACTGGAAACACAGGGGATGTATTTGCAAATATTGTTTGTATTCTTTTGCCCACCACTGCTGGAAGGGGTGTAAGTGCCATTCCCTTTGGATGCCTACTTTATACCTTTATACCAAAAAAACTAGTCTGAAGCTAAAAAAATTTAGATGACTAAAATATGACTAAAACTAAATTGTATTTTCATCAAAGGACTAAAACTAAGACCAAATCTAAGTATGCTGTCAAATTTAACACTGCACTTCATATGTATAATTGAATTTAGAGAGGTCTCAGGAAAGTTCTTTTCAAGTTTATTGTACAACATTTTATTAATTTTATTAGCAAATGTATTACATAGAGCATGTGTAATGTGAATAACTGTTTGCTGCTGTACCATTCCAGTTGCCTTTGCCTTCCAGGTGCATCTTGGCTGATCACATATGGCCTCACCTTGCTATTTCCCATAATGTCTGAAGCCAGGTCACATGATCACTGTCTCCCAGACCTTCCTCTATTTTTTTGTCTTAAGAGTTCAGGATTACATGTAACAGTAGCAGTGGATAGTGAGACAGAACTACAGTGGTTTGAACTTCCAGAGTGCAGGAGATCTTGATCAGTAAACTGGTCAGAGTGGTTGTTCTTGTCAGGAACACTTGGAAGTGGGCAGGCAGAATGACATGCTACGGGGGGGCACCTGGATGTCCGAAAACACCGGACGGAATCCAGGGGGGAGAATTGGGGTGCTCTGCTCCAACATGTCAAGAACCACCCCCCGCAGCTCTCGTGGAACGTCGCCCCTCACATCCAGCAGCACGGAAACATGCTCCTCACTGGGAGACACAAATATAGACACGCATGGGCATTTAAATGGGCAGTAACACACACCTACACACAGGGTAGGACAAACTGAAATGGGCTACTTAACAGAAACGGGGGCATTTAAATGGGCAGTAACAGACACCTACACACCGGGCAGGACAAACTGGCACAGGACACGTAACAGAAAGAAGGGGGCATTTTAATGGCCAGTAACACACACAGCTACATACAGGGCAGGGCAAACTTATATGAGCCACTTAACAGAAAGAGAGGGGCATTTAAAGGGACAGACACACCTACACACAAGGCAGGATTAACAAGGCATGTTTGACAAAAAGAGATGGACTTTTAAGAGGATGATAACATACACATTGTATATGGTTAGCATCCCCGGGGGAGGTGCAGACCCATGGCCTCTATTTTTCCTGGTTCTATCTTGATTTTTATTTAAATTTGTTGTCTATTCCACGAGTAACATGAGGTCTTCTTTAATCTCCCTCTGGAGGCTCATTCTAAGTCTGCCTGTCAGTCTGTTCTTCTGTCCCACCTTCCATGCTTAGCATTAAACGTTCTGTTACTTGTTTTGAATCTGTGATATTTCTGTGGCATCCCACATTAAACCTACTGAGAATAACAATGTAAGAATAGATCTGCAAGCTGTAGCCTATGTAGGATGTCTTCTTATATAGTGACATTGTGGATTATTTATATACTTTTGGATATACTAGATTTGGGACATAAATGTAAAACTGCAAAATTGACTTTTTGTAATATCAGTTAGTATTAATTCAGTGGTGGCCTCACGGGCTTTAGAATGAACAGTCAATGGGAGCCTGAATAACGCCTGTAATTAACTGTCTCTGATGGCTACTTCTTTGATCTTGCCATTTAATGCTGAGATTAAATAAAACTAGCAGTACCTTATGGTTGTTGAAGATAGGTATTGCCCACTCCTGCGGGCTGAGTATTATCCCAGTGCTGTGGAAGCTCACCTGATGTCGGGGTACTTGGCTACCAGGCCGGACACCTCCAGGATCAGCAGGCTGGGGTCCTGCAAGCGGATGATTTCAGCCAGAACAGGCAGCAGCACACCAGGTGTAACCCCACCCACCGTGCCCTCTCCCTCCTAGACAGTGACATGGACAGTCAGTCAGATACAGGCAGACTCACTGTGCTCACTAATAACAGCTATGGAATATTATTTAGCACTATATATTGTAGAATATAAGTATTATGATATTATTAATAAGCATGCGAAATACCCGTGATGTAATCATTACAATGTAATCATTATAATGTAATCAACACAATGTAATCAATTGGGTATGTACCTCATTGCACCTCATATTAACCTAACAGTTTTTGTTAACTACTTTATGTTAGTCTAGAATCTATGAATATACACTTTTATTAGCATATACATTATGACTATGTTAAAGGACAAATATATTATTAACCCTCTAGTTAAACAAAGTGCAACAGGCTGCAGCTGATAGGGCTCACTACTGAAGGAAGGGATTCGCCTGAGTTCACCAGAAGTTCACGGCTGAGCATTTTTAAAAAACCAAGTGGAGCTGGCCGTGCCACCATTATTTTCGGCCGAGGGACCAAGAAGTAAAAGAAATGACAGATAAATTTATTACCTAGGGGCATGGATTAAGGGAAAAAACAATGATTGTGAATGGTTGAAGCAATGATGATGCTCAAATGGTGAGATATTGTTGAATGATAAGAATTTGTATAAAAATTGGTGTAAAACAGTATTGGACACACTTGTAAGTGTCCAGCCTTGGTTGTAACTTCATTGTTGCAATAAAGACTGAATCTGGATCTACATGAGCAGCTTCTGACTTCTGATTTGGCGGGGAAGGAAAAACCACAACATAATTTGGCGTCACGAACAGGATCGGAGAAGAGACCTGGGGAGGCGACCACCTGGCGGAGAACGGGGGGACACCCGTCTGCATCAAAGAGGCGCGCCCTAAAGATAGGTAAGGAAAGGTTTTATTATTGCTTAAAAGAATAGGGAAATAGAACAGGGAAAAGGAGATGGGGGTGTCTCGGGGAGCCGCCAGGCAGGACCTCCCGGTAAGTGCACTCGCCGATTAAAAGAACTAAAGAAAGGAGAGCTGCTTGCGTAGTATTCAGTGGGCCCAGTGTGTGCGTGTGATGTGAGAGAAATCCGTAAAGGAAGGGTCACGTGTGGATATTGTCCCAGAGAAAAGCGCCTTACAAGAGGGGACTGTTTAATCTGAGGGTTTGGGATATTGTCTCAAGGCACAGAGGCCTTGAAGATTTAATAGTGACTTAAAGGTAATGCCCTGAGAGAGGGCCATTGTTTGTGTTGCAGGTTGTTGAATCAGTGTGAGTTGGAGACATCGCCCTAAGAGAGGGGAGTCTCTTTGTTTTGATACAGTAAAGGTCGGGTTGCCCTAAGGGAGGGGCCCGTGTGTTTTAAGTTGTGGGGAAAAGTGCTGTTATGCTGTGATGCAAAGATATTGTTAAGTTGCAAAGAAAATGTTTTAAGTGAAGGTACTGTTGGATTGCAAACAAAAATATTGGTAAAGTAATAAGGCCAGAGAAAGCCTGAGCATTGAGAGTTGTGGGATATTAGAGGTCTGCTGGATCAGACTGGTTGTGTTAAGAAAGTTACGCTGTGAGAAAAGGGCCTGGAGAGCCTTTAGTTTAATGGGGAAATATTATGCAGAAGTGGGGAAAATGACCGAGTATGCAGTTTTGGGCTGAAACAGGGGAAGGCCACATATATATTTAACGAATAAGTTGAGTGTAAAAGTGTATAAGGCAGAAATAAGTACTCTAAAGGTGAAAGGAAAAAGGCTTAAGAGATTAAAATTAGAAGGGATCAAGCTAGCAGGGGGACTGGATAGAGCATTTGTGTATTTTCAATTAAAGTCATTCAGTAGTGGAAGTGCGGGTAGGTGAGTTTAGAACTTTGACAAATCTTAAAATACTGTTTTTGAATGAAATATTGTGATTAGAAGATTCTATAGATTATAAGGGACTGAGTCTAGTAATAAAGGGGGATTAAAACACATCTTTGTGAAAGAACAACAGTTCATAAACAAGAGGTTATTGTGACCTCTCATGGAATAAGGGAATTTAACCAAGAAAGTGTAAGGAGGCTTGTGTGGACAGGCGAATGTAAATAAAAAAAAAAGAGCAGGCTTTGGTATATGTGTGCCCATAGATAATTGGGTGCAGTGTTAGAGGTTTCGATAGGAGAGGGAGTAGGCAGAAAATACATAATTTAAGAGGCAGTGACACATCAAGGTGAAGTAGGTATAGTTAGGGAAAGAATTCTAAAAAAAAAAAAAAAAAAAGCACGGGTTGACTGTGAGGAAATTTGATAATTTTTATACAAGACGGGAAAACACAACAAGTGACAGTAGAGTGCAGGAAAAGCGTTAACATGCAGGCCCCATTAAAGGTAGCAGAAACACCAGTACAGCAGTTGGGGAGAACGCACCCCCTACTTAAAAAAAGGATAGAAAAGATGTCTAAAAAGTGGGAGAATAGAACAAAGGCCCTGGTAACTAAATGGCCTAAAGGGGGCACATGGGATGTGGCAGTGTATGAGGAGATGGAGACTCTGATAAAATATCATAAGGCTAATAAGAACACAGAAAGGCGTAAAAGGAAAAGGAGTAAGGAACTGGAGGTACTGAGGTTATTTAAAATAAAGGGAGAGGCCTGGAGAAGGGACCAGAAAGCGATGAGAAGGGCACTAAATGAGAAGAAGGGGGGGAGAAAGAAGAGTTGAGGCAAGAAGAAATATGCCCACCGTCTTATCAAAGTCAGTACCCGTTAGTGGAAGCCCCCCCTCCTTCATATCAGGGTCAGTTTCCAGTAATAGAGGGAAAGGTAGAATTCAGAGGTGAGGTGACACAGAAGGATGAAGCAAGTAGGGAGCAGAAAGGAACGGCAAGTTGTTTAGATGGATACAGGGAAGTGAGTGAACTGCTGCGACAAACCGTGACGGAAGGGCTGCGAGGGAGTGAACTAATAACTGGAGGCCAGGTATGTGGGTTTCAGAAGGAAGAAAGTGCCAAAAAGTTGGGGTACGGAGCAAGCGGTAGAAAAGCAGAGGGGCTGATGCACCTGCTGGACACCCCTAACCCTCCAGCTCAAGGATGGAGTCAGTTTCAGGAGAAAGTAATAGAATCGGAAAGTGAGGAAGGAGTAGAGGAGGACAGTGAAGCTCATAGAATGGTGAGAAGCAGGAGGGCTGTAAGGCCCCCATCAGGTACTCTCCGATGCTCCCATTGATAGTGAAAGGAGCGCAGACACAGTATGTGCCGTGGGAAGGACAGGATCTGGAGGGCCTGCTCCTCAGACTTCCAGTTCTGGCAGAAGGGGCCGGAAAGTGGATAAAAGCATTTGAGGAGGAAACTATGGGACGACTCCTGGTGATAGGGGACATAAAGACGGTTCTGGCTCGTGTTCTGGGGGTAGACGGAATGGAGAGACTGCTGCGAAGCAGTGGCCAGGCAGTGGCAACAGGGACTCCTGTGAATGATGAGTCATTTTGATGGTTATCGTGCTAACCTCTGGCACCAGCTGCGACTAATGTTTCTTCCACGGCTGAGTGTGGCTGAAATGAAGGTGGAGCCTATAAAGGGGAGAGCCCAGCTGCCTATCTGCAAGCACAAGAAAAGCGGTGGCGCACTGAGACGGAGCAGGACCTGCAGAATCCGGCATTCAGATGTCTGTACCGAAGGGCACTGCAGGACGCGCTCCATAAGCCAGTGAAAAGCAGGCTAAGGCAAGTTGTGGGACTTATTACTATGCCTGAGGATAAGTACCATGAACAGCTGATCCACGTTATTGACTTGTACAGAGAGGAGGAGGACTCTGCTAAAGAGCGTGAGAGGGAACTGACAAAGAAATTGAATCAGATGCAGCTGGAGGAGCTGACCTCCCAAAAGAAAAAAGTCCAGGCACCAGTGGTCTCTCCGGATCCAAGCCCCCGGGCGCAGCCTGTGAACAGTCAACAGTCTCCTGTCGCTGGGGCCCCCCAGGATACTAATTGGCCTCCGGTCCCTGATTGGAACAGAGAGAGTAGATATGACAGGTGGGGGGGTGACCAGGGGGCACCTAATTTCCCACAAAGTAGGAGATCCCAGTCTCTGGGGAGACTGGGGAACAGGCCACCTCAGCTGGTGTACTGGAACTTTAACCAGCCCGGACACACCTGCAGAGTCTGCCCGAATCCACCCTTTCAGAGGGTGTGCCCGAGACGTCCTGCGGGCCCGGTTAATCCGGGAGGCTCTGTGGGCCCAATGCCAAATCGAGACAGGAGTGGCAATGCACAGTTGCAGAATAGCAGATCACAGGGCCCGGTCAACCCATGGTTCCAGGAACGTATATTTTAGGGATGCCCAGAGGATCCTAAAGGGGGACCTCAGATGCCAGTGTTGAGTAAGGGGTCTGAGGCTGAGCCGATGCTGCTGGTTCAAACAAATGGCAAAGTAATACCAATGATGATAGACACTGGAACTACCTACACTTGTGTAGGACTAAAAGATGCCAGTCATATCCCTGAGTCCGCTGAAAAGGTCAGGACCATAGGATTCTCGGGACAAGTGCAGCATATTTCTAAATCTGCTCCAGTGGAGATTAAGATGGGGGACAAAAATGTAAATATGTCCATACTAATATCAGAACATATCCCAGTGAATTTGTTAGGCAGAGATGCTTTGTGTCAGTTGCAAATAGATATAAAATGTACAGAGGGGGGTGTAGAGGTGCTCAGTGGACAGTACAGCCTTCTGCGACAAAATTTATTGTTCAATAGAGGGCAGTATAGTTCATACGGGGTTGAAGATGTTACTGAAAAGGTTTGGGAAATTCTATAACAGTGGGGTCCATTTATACAGGACCAATATAGCAATAGGCTAAATTGGGCACAGGACAAACATATTTGTTTGTTGCGATGGGGAAATTTCAGTGATCCTGAAGTAATGGATGAGTGGGATCAGCTGATAGATTCTTTGTCTGGCCGAGAGAAAGAGAGGATGTATATGATGGCAGATGGGATAATATAAGGCCCTGAGGGAGTTGCCATTCAGACGGAATACGGGAATAGTGGGAGAATGCTATAACATACCAGACAAGGAGCCCCACATAGCAGTGGCTTTTAATCAGTCCATGTTGGATCTGGAATTTGAATGATGGGAAGAGAAAAGCAGGTGGATTGGGTGCCGACAGTGCACAAAGGAGTGCAGGCAGCGGCAGGAGAGAAGTTGTTACGTATTCAGTGGAGTGCAGAGATTGTGGGTGATTTGAAGTTTGATAACAGAGATTCGTGGCTGTGGAGCATGATAGGGGTGCAAACCAGTACCCCTTGAAATCTGAGGCCGAGGAAGGTATAAAGGAAATGATAGAGGGATTACTGGATGCAGGGGTGTTAGTGCCTACCATTAGCTGCTGCAACACCCCCCTCTTGCCTGTACCAAAGGCAGGAGGTGAAAAGTGGAGACTGGTTCATGATCTGCGTGCAGTGAATGAGGTAGTGGAGGATCAGACAGCAGAAGTTCCCAATCCTCACACACTGTTGACAAATGTGCCCCCCACTGCAAAATGGTTTACAGTTGTGGATTTGTGTTCAGCATTTTTTAGTGTGCCCCTTGCGGAACAGTCACAGTTTCTGTTTGCTTTCACCTATAGGGGTCAGCAGTATACTTATACGAGGATGCCGCAGGGATTTAAGCACTCGCCGCATGTGTTTAATCAGGTGCTTAGGGCAGATTTAGATGGACTGAATTTAAAAAGTACAGTGATACAGTATGTGGATGATCTATTGCTGTGTGCTGACACGCTGGCAGACTGCCACCAAGACTCAGTGCAGTTGCTGAAGGTCTTGGCGAAAGGGTGGCATAAGGTGTCCAAGGCCAAGCTGCAGTACTGCCAAGAGCAGGTTATGTACTTGGGGCGTGAGATTAGCCATGGGAAGAAAGCTATAGCAGCAGAACAGCTGGAGGGGATCACTAAAGCTCCGAAACCCATGACTGTGTCACAAATGCTGGCGTTTCTAGGGATGACAGGATTTAGCATGGACTGGATTGAGGACTATGCTGTGAAGGTGGCATCGTTGCGGGCACTGATCAAGGAGGAGGGCCACACAAATTTGAAGGCCCCTTTAATTTGGACTAATGAGGCCTCAATAGCATTTGACTCCATCAAGAAGGAGCTGCAGAGCGCACCTGCTTTGGGCCTCCCAGACTACACCAAGCCATTTTATCTATATGTCGGGAACAGGACGGATGGCTTTGGGTCGGCCCTGCTGACTCAGGACTTGTGTCCTGGCACACGGAAGCAGCCATTGGCATATTACAGAATGAAGCTAGACAATGTGGCTCAGGGATACCCACCATGTTTCCAGGGTGTGGTAGCTGCCTATTTAGCTTATGACAAGGCCACTGCCATCACAATGGGTTATCCAGTGACAATTTATACTTCGCATAAGGTGGTGGACCTCATTGACAAAGGCAAGTTTGTGTTGACTCCAGCACGGCAGTTAGCGTACTTTGCATTTCTCACTTACCCGGATGTGACAGTAAAGCGCTGCACTACAGTGAACCCTGTGGACAGCATTCCCCTAGTGGATGAGGGGCAGCCACATCAGTGTGTGGCAGAGTCATTGGTTTATACTAAACTGAGACCAGACTTGGAGAGCTCTCCTATTGTAAATAGCGATATGGTTTTGTTTGTGGATGGCTCTTGCTGGAGAGATGGAGACACCTTGAAGGCTGAGTTTGCTGTAGTTCAGGCACAGGGTGATGATTTTTACACTCTCGTTTCAGAGCCAGCGACACAGCCCAATGTTCAGCTCAATTGGCGGAGCTAAAGGCTTTGACTGCTGCGTGCTGGCAAGGACAGCATAAGACAGTTACGATCTACACAGACTCTGCATACGCAGGTGTATGTCATCTGTTTGGGGCAGTCTGGAAACAAAGGGGGTTTCACAAAAGTGACGGCTCACCCATTCAGCATCATAATCAGATTTTGGAATTGCTTCACGCCATGATGCGTCCTAAGCATTTGGCTATTGTTAAGTGTCAGGCCCACTGCAAAGGTCATGACTTTGTTATTCGAGGCAATGCTGCCGCGGATGGGGCAGCTAGGGTGGCTGCACAGGTCAGGTCTGCTCATGTTTTGCCTATGGTGACTGTGCAGCTGGACCTTTCTGTTTCTGATCTCGTGGCCCTGCAGGAGCGTGCGGGCCCATATGAGACCTCTGTGTGGATACAGAGGGGGGCCTCAAAGGACACTGATGGTCTGTATCAGAACCATGAGGGACTCTTTGCTGCACCTCTGTCTCTGGTGAACGTCTTGATAACAGATGCGCATGGTCTTGACCATTGCGCAAGGGGGGAAGTGTTACGGAAAATTTAAAGGCACCACAGCTGCAAGCAATGGTGGACGCAAGGCTGTCAGAATGTGACGTGTGCATCAAACATAATGTGCGCAAAAGAATTATAGCCCCAATAGGCCACATTCCAGTGCCTGAGGGACCGTTTAGACACATAGTGATGGACTATGTGGACATGGGAAAAACAGCATACGGAAAGCGATACATGCTAGTGATTGTGGACCCATCAGCAGATGGGTGGAGGCAATCCCATCCAAGGACATGGGGGCAATGACAGTGGTGAAATTCCTGGTCAGAGAGGTGATTCTGAGGTTTGGGATACCAAATGAGATGAGCTCTGATATTGGAGCTGCCTTTGTGGGGACAGTTACTAAGTTAGTGGCTCAACAGCTGAGAATAAAACAAAGGTTGGGATGTGTGTATCACCCTCAGTCGCAGGGAATGGTGGAGAGAGTGAATGGCACACTTAAGCAGAAGCTGAATAAGATCTGTGCCACCACGAACATGAATTGGGTGGATGCACTGCCATTGGCCTTGATGGCGTATCGGATGGAGACACACAGGGTGACACATCTGTTTCCTCATGAAATGTTGACGGGGAGACCAATGCCTGGATCAGTTTGGAGGGGGCCATATAAGGGGCCCAACCTAGACCAGCTGGGAGATGACTTAAGGATGTACATGAGGAGTCTAACCAAAATACACAAAGCTATTTTCAAACAGGAAAAGGAGAAGGCACAGGCAAAAGAGGACATGGACCGGGATGAACCAACCATCTTTCCAGGAGATCAAGTCTACCTGCGAGTGTTTCGGCGAAAGTGGCACGAGCCCCAACGAGAAGGACCCTTCAAGATGACATGAGCTACAGCAACGGCACTACAGGTGGAAGAGAGTAATACGTGGTACCATTTGAACCACTGCACCAGAGTTCCACAAGGCAGGCAGATAGTTGCCGTAGACGACATAGAGGATGCAGACTCCGTTGACTCAGATGACCCTGGCGTATTACCCGGAGGAGCTCCACAGCTTGGAGTGGGGCCAGATTCAAGTTCAGAGCAGAGTGAGGGTCAAGAGAGTGAGTCGCAGGCAGACCAGCCACCCCAGACAGGACAGGGAGCTGTGGGTTCTGATAGGGCTAGCACTAATGATCTTGGTGATGCTGGTGATATACCAGGCCCTTCAGGTCTGGGTGTGCACCAGAACCACAGGACAGGGGAGTTCAGGACAATTGATTTCACCAGCTCGACCTGATCCTTTAATGCTGAATAACTTCTCAGAGGACAATGAGCGAAAGCGGAGAGATATAGGGGGGAGCTATGGGAGTGAGGAGAGTGAGCAATTTATAGAATATACCCGGGATGGAGTAGGCCTGGACGGGTTAGCAAAAAGTAAGCTTGGAAATTGGTGGTATAAATGGGCTGAGTATACCGCTGCTTCATTAGGGCAGGAGGATTGTGTGGTGTGTGCGAGCCCTGACCCTCTATCTCGGGTAGTCCCATTCCCGTACACTAATAAACTTTATGAAGAATGGGAACTGGAGAGGGTTAGACGAGCCTGGAAGAGTCTGTCTCAGGATGGCTGGACCCCTGATACAGAGTGCAGATCTAATCGGTCAGTGCGCATACCATATTGCCCATATCAGTGTTTGATGTACCAGGGAAATACTAAATATGCATACAGTATAGGGTGGAAAAGCATTGTGGGCAGTATAAGCCCTGGGAAGGGGGGACGGCAAGATATAATGAGACAAAAATTGAGTTTTTTCAAGGGACTCACTTATGAGTGTTTTAAGAATAATGCGACAGTGGAGGTAGGCTACTTCTGGGGAACCTGTGAAACTGTTTGAAATGTGAAAGGTAGCCAAATGCAGAATGGAGAAGCATCACGTATTCTGCTGGATGCACTAGAGAACCAGAGTGTGCCTCTAGCGGATACGTGGTGGCTGTGTGGTCAGGAGGGAGGATTGAGGCCTACTCTCCCTTACAATTGGGGAGGCCTCTGCACTAAGGTGATGTTAGCTAGCCAGGTGGATATATACTCTAGAAAACGGTCGTCTAGGTCCCGCAGGTTTGTTGCAAATTACGAAGATGATCCCAATGTCTACGTAGATGCTATGGGCCAGACGAGGGGCATTCCAGAGAGATATAAGGCGAGAAGTGAGGTAGCTGCAGGTTTCGAATCAATATTTGTTTGGCCTACTTTTAACAAAAATGTGGAGTGGATAAATTATTTGTACTATAATCAGCAGAGGTTTACCAACTATACTCGGGAAGCGCTCGCATCTTTGGGGGAGAAACTCCAGGCTACCAGTCTGATGGCATGGCAGAACAGGATGGCCCTGGATTGGCTCCTGGCAGAAAAAGGGGGAGTATGTGTGCTGTTTGGGGATCAGTGCTGTACTTTTATTCCTAATAATACAGCCCCGGATGGTTGCTGTGCTTATTCTTGTTTTGCTACTAATCTTTTGCTGTGTAGTTCCTCTTGTTCACTCCCTAATGGGAAGCGCACTGTCTCAGCAGGCAACGATAGCTGCAATGTCTAGAGTGGTGGGAGGACCGTTTGGAGCGGGATCCTCCTGGACAAACACGGCAACAGATGGCGATATAGACACCTTGGATGCGATCCTGCTCACAGCTGAAGTTCTGCCGTACTGCCCGTGATTATTCCATGCCTGATTCGTTGACGCATGCCTGCCTCCTACGACATCTGGGATTCTCCTGCTCACAACGGAGTGTTTGTTTTCTTAGTCTGTAGTGTTATCAGTTAACCTTTTTGTTGTTTTTGTATTAGCTATATATGTTTCTGTATTGCACTTGTAGTTGATTATGTAGTCCTGACAATATATGCAATGTATCCTGGGGAGTTCATTATATGGCGATCCTCTCCTCCATTTATTGCTGTACCCCCTTTACTGATGTTGGTTGATTCTGAGTGTTGGTAGTGTTACGGCCAGCCCCGATTGCCCTCATCTGGACCACGCCTCCTCGTTAACCTCGTGTGGAATCCTGCCGTTTTACCTGTGGTTCCAGTTTCCTTGCCTGTAGTCCTGTGTATTTAGTCTGCGTTCTAGTCAGTCTTCCCGAGATCCGTCATTGATGTAATGTTCGTTGCTGTCCGCCTCCCGCATGCTCCCCTGTTTGCCTGTTTCCCCGCAATAAACCCTGCTTTCCCTGCAACCTGGGCTCGCTCGCCTATTTCCCTGCTCGCCGCCAGCCCGATCGTGACAGAATGACGGATCTCGCCAACGCACTTTCGTGGACCGAGGAGCAGCCCCTCCGTCTGCTCCAGGAAGTGATTTACTGGCTGAATTCACCCGAAGTCCGGGAGGATCCCGTCGCGGTGGATTTGGCCAGCCGAAGCGGGACCCTCTTAGAGGAAATGTCCCCTCTCATGGTGAAAACCTCCGGCTGTTAGTACAGCGGGTGACGGAGAGGCGGCTCCAGCCGCTCGCTCTCTCCGGGGCAACCCCACCTCAACAGACCAGCCGGAGACGAAGGAGGAAGAGACGCCAGGGAGGAGACCCGGAGGAAGCCCCGACCATCTCCCTGGGGGCTTGCTTTCTCTCCACAGCCTCTCTTCCCGTTAGAGATCGGGAGGAACCCCTCCCGATACAGCAGCCGCCATCACCAGCAGCCTCCATGTTCCAGGGTGGCCATCTGGGATATGTGGGAATCCGGACCGTACTGGACGCTATCCCACGGGTCCCGCAATCCCTTAAAGAGACGACGTCCCGCCCGGAAGTGCCGGTTCTGGATGCACTGGCAGAGGCGCCGGATCCGGTGCCCGAGGCCCCGCTGCCGCCGCACTGCCCGCGGCCCTGCTGCCGCCGCGTAGCCTGCGGCCCCACTGCCTGCTGCCGCCGCCGCTCTGCCCGCGGCCCCACTGCCTGCTGCCGCCACCGCTCTGCCTTCGGCCCTCCTGCCAGCTGCCGCTTCGCCCGCGGCCCTCCTGCCGCCACCGCTACGCCCGCGGGATCGCCTAATGTTGCCGCCGCTACGCCCGTGGCAACGCTACCTGTCCTGCCCGCGGCCGCCGCCTGTCCTGCCTCGCCTGTCCTGCCAGCGGCCGCCGCCTGCCCCGCCTGTCCTGCCCGCGGCCACCGCTCTGCCCGTGGCCTCGCCTGCTGCTGCAGCCGCTCTGCCCGCGGCCGCACCTGAGGACACTGCCTCGCCCGTCTTGCCCGTCCTGCCTGTCGTCACCACCTGTCCCGGTTTGCCCGTCTCGTCTGTCACGCCTGCCTCGCCCGTCTCACCACCAGTCCTCGGGAGGGTCCCAGACTGTGGGACCATCACTCCTCCTTCCATGCTGGAGGAGGAGGAGCTTGAATAGGACCCCTCGGGGACCCACCTGATAGCCACCATGGACGGTGAACTGGCCCCTCCACCATCACGGCCACATGGTGGAGCCCGACCCGGCCCGCGCCTATCGGTCTCCCAGAAGGGGAGAGGCGCAGGGACCGGGTCCCTCCTGCCCTGCCCCCTGTCTCGCCCGTGCGTCCCCTGGCCGTGGCTCGGTGGCTGCCTGCGGGTCCTGCGGCTCCGGCCCGGCTGTCGCCTCCGGGTCCCCCTCAGGTGCCTCGTCGCCCGCCTGTGGTCCCTCCGCCGACGCCTCGTCGGCCGCCTCCGGGTTCCCCTGACTCGGCTCGTCGGCCGCCTCCGGGTTCCCCTGACTCGGCTCGTCGGCCGCCTCCGGGTCCCCCTACACCGGCTCGGCGTCGGACGGCGCCTTCCCCGGCTCCGGCTGTGCCGTCGCCTGCCGCGGCTTCCCCCTCCTGCCTGCCTGCACCGGTGTCCCCTCCTGCTCCCTCCTCGTCTCCCCTGGTGTCCCCTCCTGCTTCCTCCTCGCCTCCTCTGTCAGTCCCTTCATCTGTCCCCTGTGTGGTCCCCTCCGGCTCCGGCCTCCTGTCCGCCTGCGGCCCCTGCCGCTGCCTGCCCTCGCCCGCCTGGGTTCCCTCGGGCTCCCCTTGCTCCTCCGCCCTTTCCCTTCCTGCGTCCTGGTCTGTTCCCTCCTCGTCCCTTTGTGCCTCCTGCCTCCGTCCCTCCTCCCTGTGCGCCTCCTGCTTCTGGCCCTCGTCCCTGTGTGCCTCCTCCGTCCCATCCCGGTCTTGTTACCCCGGTGTCTCCCTTTTGGGTCTGCTTGTCCGCATTTCCCATCCTTTGTCTGGCTTTGTTGTGGCTTTTGCCCCTGTGCCTGTTCTGTGTCTCCGTCCTGTTTCCGGTGTCTTGTGGATGGTCTGGTTTTGTCATTCAGGTCCTGTTCTCCAGGTCTCGTCTTGTCCGCCTCTTCCCTGAGGCGTGCCTGGAGTGCGTGCCTTTTGGGGGGGGGGTTCTGTCACGTCCAGGCCCGATCGCCCTCATGTGGACCACACCTCCTCGTTAACCTCATGTGGAATCCTGCCGTTTTACCTGTTGTTCCAGTTTCCTTGCCTGTAGTCCTGTGTATTTAGTCTGCGTTCTAGTCAGTCTTCCCGAGATCCGTCATTGATGTAATGTTCGTTGCTGTACGCCTCCCGTATGCTCCCCTGTTTGCCTGTTTCCCCGCAATAAACCCTGCTTTCCCTGCAACCTGGGCTCCCTCGCCTACTTCCCTGCTCGCCGCCAGCCCGATCGTGACAGGTAGTTTGTGAGCCATGCCAGCCATGGACCCCGAAGGGGAGCCGCGCCTGTGGCAGGCTGGGAGTGGAATTTCCCTAGGTCATAGGGTTTTTGCTCTCCCTCCTGGGCTGGATGGACAGAATTGTGTGTGGGACTCTTTGGAGTCCCAAAGGGGGGAAATATATGGAGTATTATTTAGCACAATATAACGTAGAATATAAGCATTATGATATTATTAATAAGCATGCCAAATACCCGTGATGTAATCATTACAATGTAATCATTATAATGTAATCGACACAATGTAATCAATTGGGTATGTACCTCATTGCACCTCATATTAACCTTAACTAACAGTTTTTAACTACTTTATGTTAGTCTAGAATCTATGAATATCCATTTTTATTAGCATATACATTATCACTATGTTAAAGGACAAATATATTATTAACCCTCTACAAAGTGCAACAGGCTGCAGCTGACAGGGCTCACTACTGAAGGAAGGGATTCGCCTGAGTTCACCAGAAGTTCACGGCTGAGCATTTTTAAAAAACCAAGTGGATCTGGCCGCGCCACCATTATGTTCGGCCGAGGGACCAAGAAGTAAAAGAAATGACGGATAAATTTATTACCTGGGGGCGTGGATTAAGGGAAAAAACAATGATTGTGAATGGTTAAAGCACTGATAATGCTCAAATGGTGAGATATTGTTGAATGATAAGAATTTGTATAAAAATTGGTGTAAAACAGTATTTGACACACTTGTAAGTGTCCAGCCTTGGTTGTAACTTCATTGTTGCAATAAAGACTGAATCTGGATCTACACGAGCAGCTTCTGACTTCTGATTTGGCGGGGAAGGAAAAACCACAACATAGCAATTACAGAATTCACACAGAAACTACTGCTCTTCACTGAAGCATTATTTAGTAAATTAAAGATATACTACTGTAGAGATTACAAAATTTGATGTAATCTGCAATCATATTTCATTTTTAATTAATTTCAGCATACGGATGCAAGTTTGTTGTGGGGTTCCTATGCAGATGGAAACCCACATACCATGTCCTGGAAGACGTCCCGCAGCAATTGGGCATCCTGCACTATGCGCTCAGCCACCTGGTGGCGCTCTGCTGCACCCCGGCACACCAGCCTCCTCTGCATCAGTGCACGCACATACTCCACCACCACCAGCCGCTGGCACTCTTCCTGTAGACGCTGGGAGTATGAGGAGAGGTCATGCCAAAGAGGACCAAAGGCCTGGGTTCATATTACACCACAGAAGGTATAAATGATGTGTGATTCATTGCTTATGTCAGATCACAAATGATCTGTCTCACTGTTTCAATCCTGTTTCCCAGCAAGCATAAGGCATGTAGTAGGAGGCACCCTGGGGGAGATGCCAGTCCATCAATGGGCACAATTTAGAGACACTGCTCTACAAAAACCACATGTATTTGGGTGGTGGGAGGGAACCCATACAAGCATAAGGAGAACATGCAGACTCCACCTGCAGGAGCAGAAATCAAATCCACATCCTCAAAGGTGTGAGGCCACAGCGCCACCCAGGCTGGTCACAGGGAGAACAGGCAGACTGCACACATCTTGTAGCAAGGCTGAGATCTGACCCTGGTGGCCAATGTGAGGTCATCTTCAGCTCTCTATGTGCTTAGTAAAATAACATAAGTGATCGATGTGTGATGTCTTGTCTGAGTCCCACAGCCTCGCAGCCAGATGCTGCTCCGGGAGGGGTCTGACCTGGCGGCAGGGTGGCCTCACGTGGCCATATAGCTCACAGTGGTGCTCCAGAACACTGCAGAGCAGGGGGGTGACCTCGCCATGGGTCAGCCAGGAGCCAGAGAGCAGCCTCAGCAACAGCGGCTGGAGCTCCAGGAGTAGCTCGTCCATCACCAGCCGGCAGGCCTTCTTCACAGCGCGGTCCAAAGCTACCAGGGGCCCAGGAGGTGGCCAGGGGAAGCAACCCATGAAGCAGGCAGTGCACTGCTGCTGCAGGCTCTCTGTAGAGCCCCTGGATGGGAGGAGAGCAAGGCCATGCAACTCTATTTAGGAGATCAACAGGGCTGTCAACATCTGGTGTGACACGCTTTCAGACTCCACACTCTTGCAAGAAATCTTACAGCAAATCTATACCATTCCATTATAAACCTAAATTTTAGGTGTTGGGGTCATTTGCAAAGCCTACAGAATGTTTACAAAGTAATAAAACTCTAACAAACACTCAAATGCATGTGCATGCCTGTGCAGATTGTTCTGAACTGAAAATTTCACTCCAGCCAGCCGACTCAAATTGGTAACCCTGGATTAGTTGTCGATACCCAGGTACATACACTGGTATGTCGGTCTATGCATTTGTCTGATACATTATGTCTAGTGGTTTAACACTAGCATTCCTGAAAAAATCAAGCTCTCCTCACAAGGAGCCCCCCCCTCACTCCCCACACAAGCTGCCCGCTGCCTCATCAGCGCCAATCAACACCTATTGTTTTGCAAATGAAGCGAGTTTCACAGTTTCAACCTCGGGTCAGCACAGAGACGTTTTTCTAACAGTGTGGTCTGAGGAATCGTAAAATACAGGCTGTAATATATCGTAATTTGAAATACAATTTAATCCCCATTTCTCTTGATTCGGCATTTGCGATTTCAGTTTCCCACCATCAGCCAAATATATTACGGCGCAAAAAAAGACTTACGCGTGTGTGTTCATATGTCTCCGTATCGCATTCATTCGGTTATATTTCTAATGATAAACATAGATACAGTTGATGTCTGCAACAATCTGTGTAACGTTATTCAGTTTTAAAAACGAAACTGCTAATTACTCAGAAACAGATTGCGGTCTAAATATATTACGGCAAAATAGGAAAGACGTGAAACATTGCGTGATTATGAGCACACAAAAGACTGTAAATTACCCTGGACGTGTGTGCATTTGTGTGTGGGATTATGCGATGCCACAGTGTACACAAACAATTGATGAGGTACCTGTGAAACAGGATGTCTAGTGGTTTAACACCTGTAATGGTGTGACCATAGTTTTCTTGAGTTTTTAGGTGCATGCAGGAAAATCATTTTTTTGGGTAATAAAATAGATTAAGTTACCCTTTGGACCAGTAACTCATCTAATAGGGTAAGTCTGTCTTTCAGTTTGATAGAACCAACTGGTGTTGATAGAAAATATTGCCTTGTTACATTTTTATGTAATTAATAGCACATTATCATTGTGTATGTGACGTCATTCAAAGTCAGTGTGCTGTGGCTCTTCATATAATGATGGTTGCAACTCATCTCTGTCCTCTTTTTGAGCCCCAGCACCTCAGAGTTTACAAATAAGCACTGGTGGAAACCAGTTTTAAGGAGAACTGCCACCTACTGTGTCCTACTGTGTACTGTGCTGTGTCCTCTGCTTCACGGAGACATGGCTGACCGAGGGCATTCCAGACCACGCAGTCCAACCGGAGGGGTTCACAATCCATCGGGCTGATCGGACAGAGACATCGGGGAAGAAACGGGGGGGTGGCGTGTGCTTCCTCGTGAACAACTCGTGGTGCATGAACGTGGAAATTATTTCACGTAACTGCACTCCGGACCTCGAGTACCTGCTGATAAAGTGCCGGCCGTTCTATTTGC
>JAODKC010000021.1:12134824-12151253 GCA_026777985.1 Mormyrops attenuatus
GCGATTAATTTGTGATTAACTATGGACAGTTGTGCGATTAATCACGATTAAATATTTTAATCTATTGACAGCCCTAAAATAAACGCATACCACTGTACTCCGTGCTATAGTTTTATTAAGATGTAGTAGAAAAATTACAGTGAATATACAGGTTATGTAAAGCCCCATCCACAGAAGAACAGCTTTAGGTCAGTCTGGAGAAGTTCTGTATCATTTTGGCCTTTCGTCCACATGATGCTAGCGTTTTAGCTACTGTAAACCTCAGTTTTTTTAAATCATCTTCCAGAATGGAGACTTTTCAATAGGCTTGCATGTTGTTTGTGCCATTAGTGATGTGTCGGTGACAAACGAGCTGGTTTTTTTAAGTGAACAATGGGAGCCGGCCAATGAGAGCCATTTTTTATTTTTTGTAACTTACAGTAGTAGAAGGCAGAATGTTACGATGATCTCCACGCTTGGCACATGAAGGCACTGTGACCGAATGTTGAAGCATGTTCCATTCTGAGAGATTTGTTTTTTGGATAATCTATTATTTATTTAATTCTTTTATTTTATGTGGACACCACAGTATTAGAATTTAGACATGAATTCATGTACAAGGACCACATGCACTGTCTGAAACACTACAATGGTCAATATAAATAAAATGTTTAATAGACGTGTAATAGTGTTTGATGTTTTTGCATTACATTTTTTTATACCAAACATAATGTAAATTGTGGTATTATGGAAATTATAAGGCTTAGTATCAATATATCGAATAATTTAACCCTCTTGGGACTAGACCAGACTTACTAAAAAAGACCAAGCTGCTCCGACCCCTGAGAGTACTGGCAGTGAATTTAGCATGGCTTTCATATCTAAGCTCCTGGAAGAACTCCGGAATGCTCTATCTACCGAGTTTAACCCTCTGGGGCCTAGGGGTAGGAAACACACTTTCACTGACTGGGGCATGATCACACAATTCTTCAAATAACATAAACTTAATTCATGGAAAATAAATTATTTCTTGTATATTTGTTTTGCCATTACACTCATCTTTATTTTAATGTATATTGTAAATATGTCATATTTATGTTAAGTTTGTAATTTGACATCAAAGTATAGACATTGCAAAATGCAGTTTGGAACACTTGCAGAAACATTATAAAAGTACATAGTAAGCATAAACTTAATTCATGACAAATAAATTATTTCTTGTATATTTGTTTTGCCATTACAACTCATCTTTATTTTAATGTATATTGTAAATATGTCAGATTTTTGTTAAGTTTTGTTAAGTATAGACATTGCAAAATGCAGTTTGGAACACTTGCAGAAACATTATAAAAGTACATAGTAAGCAATGGTGGCAGCTTGTTTTGATCCCAGATATCTGATCAACAAAGTCTTGGCTAGATGAAGATGATGGTGTAGTTGCAACATTCAGTTGGATAAATAAATAAGAAAAAGCTAATTCATGTCACTATTTCTGGTCTCCTTCCATTGAATATTTAGGAGCTGTTATGTGTAAGCATGAGCCATTTACACCTGGCTACATCCCCCCCCCCTTCTATGGCGCTGATGGGGATGTATCTGGATCGCATTTCACCGTTGCGTTGTTCATCAAATTACCATGCGCATGCAATTTGAATACGCAGAAATGCGGCTATTTAGAATGCGAATAGTGATCTTGTGAAGGCAGTACTACACACCCCCGATGCAGGTAAAACAATGAAAGGTGACATGGTTTACTTTTTTGCCGATTTATCCTAATTTTAAAAACTTTAAATACTTCTGACAATGGACGTTTTGAAAAGAAGACAGATTACGGATTTAGCCAGTATTTTTTTTATGATTCTACATGAAGATTTCAGCAAGACATAAACGGAAAGAGATGAGAAAGATACGCAGCACTGGTGATGATGCCGTCGTCCCCAGAGAGTTAATCCCAACTGGGGCCACGGGGGGGACCAGAGCCTATCCCGGGAACAAGGGGCGCAGGCTGGAACCAACCCTGGACATTCGCCAACACACTGCAGGGCACAGACACACACACACACGGCCAATTTAGACTCAACCTGCCAATCAACCTGCCCTGCACGCTTTTGGACCATGGGAGAAAACCAGAGCCCCCCCGCAGAAAAGGGGAGAGCATGAGAACCCCACACAGAAAGGACCCGGGACCGAACCCAGTACCTTCTTGTTGTGAAGCAACAGCGCCAACCACTGTTATATACAATATATATATGTTAAAAGACAATGTTATATAAAAAATTGATGAGCCTACAGAATGGGTTAACTCTCTGGTCATTGTGCAAAAGAAGGATGGTGCTCTAAGGATCTGTCTTGACCCAAGAGATCTCAATCGGGCCTGTTAGGCTCCAGTCTAGGGTTAGAGCGCAACAAATGGGAAAGGGAAGGGGAGAGAGAAAGACAGGACGACCAGTAACTAGGAAACGGGAACAGGGGACACAGAGGGAGTCTTTTTTTTATAGTTTTTTATGGTTTTTCACAGACACTTCACAAGCACTAGGTGTAACAGACTTTGGGAGTGACACAAGCTAAAGTAACAAACAAAAACACATCTACCGATCACACAGCCCAATCTAACTATACCTAAGTAAAACAAAGTTAAAACGAAACAACATCTAATCCTGACTCTCTAACCAAACAAACAGTAAGCACCACGTAAACGCATAAATCAAAACAGCAGCCACTCCTTACACACACCTAGTGAAACACGTAAACACACACAGCCACTGCAAAGGTATCCAAAGGGAATATCAAAGAGGCGAAGTCGAGGTACAGGCGAAAGTCCAAAAACCAAGCAAGCAATCAAAATCACGACGAAGGTACAAGATGGGCAGAGGCGAGAATCGAAAACCAGGAACAAAAGAGTCATACACGAGCAATTATACAAAGATAAAGCGAACGAAGAGCGAGCTAACAGGTGAGAAGTGAGCAGCGAGCCCAGAAGGGATGAAGCAGCGACCTCTTCTGTCGAAGGTGAGGGGGCGAGGCCAGGTCGAGAAGGCGGGATCAGAAGTGCAGCTGGCGAATGGGCGAGTGGGCAGGATGTCCGGGGACTTGCAGGGCATCCTCCCCAAACTTATGGCATGTAACACTTACGGCATGTACCCAAACCTTACGGCACGTAACAGGCCATAAAGCACAAGCATTTCAAATTACCCACCAGAGAGGAGATCATGTCCCAGTTTTTAGGTGCCAAGTGGTTCAGCAAGCTTGCTGCTTCGTCAGGTTTCTGGCAGATGAAGCTGGATGAAGCAAGTTCCAGATTGTATACCTTTAATACACCAGAAGGCAGGTACCATTTCCTGCGACTTCCATATGGCATCTTGTCTGCACCTGTGGTGTATAACAAAACTATTCACATGATCTTTGAGCACATAACCGGTGTAGAAACCATGATGGATGATATCATCATATGGGGTACACCCGTGAGGAACATGATGAATGTCTGAGAACAGTCTTGGACCTCACATGTAAGTCCAATTTAAAGCTAAACAGAAACAAATGTGAGTTTGCTGTCAAGAGTCTAACTCTTGTCATTTCACTAGATGGTGTGAAGCCAGATCCAAGGAAGACATTGGCGATAGTCAATATGGAGCGTCCACAAAATAAAGAAGAGATGAGAAGATTCCTAGGCATGGTAACATATCTTGCGAAGTTCATTCTGCAGATGTCAGAGAAAACTATGTCACTTAGAGAGACTTTTAGAGCAGACAAATGAGTGGGTGTGGTCTCATGAACAGGAAGCATGTTTTAGGAACCTGAAAGAAATACTTACGAAAGAACCAGTGCTCAATTTATATGATCCTGGAAAAAGCACAAGGATTTCAGCAGATGCATCTCAACATGGCATTGGGGGAGTGTTGCTGCAAAAGTATGAAGACAGTTGGCAGCCTGTAGCCTATGCGTCTCGATCCCTGATCAGTGCTTTTTGGTATTATGCATAAATTGAAAAAGAGCTATTGGCTAGCACATATGCCTGTGAATGGTTCCATCAGTTCATCTATGGACAGGCTTTTGAGGTTGAAACAGATCATAAGCCATTCGTTTCTATAATGAAAAAGCCATTGAATGATTGTCCAATGAGAATTCAGTGCATGTTGATCAGACTGTAGAAGTATGATGTGACAATTGTGTACACACCAGGAAAATTTATGTTTACTGCAGACACTCTATCCCGAGCAGTTAACAAGAAAGAGCATGCAGATGAAGAGAAAGAGACTGCAATACAAGCCTATGTTGATATGACAACCATGTCACTCCCTGTGTCTACAGACAAGACTACACAGATAAGAGAGGCAACAGGCCAGGATGAAACACTAAAAGAACTCAAAGGTCCGTACTGTCAGGATAGCCTGACCAGAAACACGACTGTCCAAGAAATCTCCATGACTATTGGTCATGCAGAGCAGACCTCTCAGTTATTGACATAATCCTTAAGGGCAACAAAATAGTGATTCCAACCACTACGTGTAAAGAAATGTTGAAACAAATTCGTGAGAGGCATCTAGGTGAGGAAAAATGCAAACGCAGTGCATGTGAGGTACTCTACTGGCTGAGGCTGAATCAAGACATCAGCCGGGTCACAGCTTCATGTCATGTATGCCTCACTTACAGATCAAAACAATAAGCAGAGCCTCTCATACCTCATTCTGTGTCAGATTGTCCATACCAGAAGGTGGGAGCAGATTTGTTTGATTGTAATGGCAAAAGTCACATTGTAGTTACAGATTACTTTTCTAACTATCCAGAAGTGGCTACACTGCAGACTATACACTACTCACAAAAAATTAGGGATATTCGGCTTTTGGGTGAAATTTCGGGATGAACCTAAAATGCACTATAACCTTTACAGGTGAACTTAATGTGACCTTCCCTAAACTTTTGAATGCACATGTCCAACTGTTCAGTGTTTCGGTTCTTTTTACACAACTTGCTGTTCTCTAACAAGGAGTTTAACAACAAAATTCACAACAGGTGTTTGATCCATGAATCGACCAAAACATTTCCTGATTCTATCAGAATTGGTATTTAAACAGTCCTCCTCATCATGCTGTTCACATTTTGACATCATGAGACCAAGACAACACCTAACAATTGATCAACAGTACCTCGCCATTGCGAGGCTTCGAACAGGATGTTCTCAGATTGAAGTGGCCACTGAGCTTAGAGTGTCACAGAGTGTCATCAGCAGGTTGCAAAAGAGATACAGAGAGACTGGAAGAGTCACAGAAAGGCATAAAAGTAGATGTCCTTTGGCCACATCCCATACTGATGACCACTTCATTGTGAACAGTGCCCTGCAGAACGCCACTCAACTCCAGGCACATTTAAGGGAGGTGAGAGGCACCCAAGTGTCATGTCAGACCATTGGAAACCATTTACATCAGTGTGGTCTGCGTGTTAGATGACCTGCAAGGGTACCTGACCACACCACCAGGCACAGGCATCAACGTCTTGCATGGGCCAGGGAGCATTTAAGCTGGACGAGGGACCAGTGGGTCTCAGTGCTCTTCTCTGATTAAAGTCGATTCACGTTGAGCAGAAATGATGGCCCCCAACGATGCTGGAGACATCAAGGAGAGTGCTATGCATCAGCCACTGTTGTCACCAGACGAGCCTGTGGTAGTGGTGTTACAGTGTGGGCTGGTGTGTCTAATCAATACAGAACTGCCCTACACTTTGTGAATGGTACAGTGACAAGCCCATACTACCTGAATAAAATCATTAATCCAGTCATTGTGCCCCTGCATGAACAACACAGGCCTAATTTCATCTTCATGGACGACACTGCTCCAGCTCATCGAGGTCGCATCATTAGGGAACGGCTGCTGGAGACTGGGGTACCTTGAATGGAGTGGCCTGCACTTTCTCCAGACCTGAATCCCACAGAAACCCTACAGGTCGACTTATCCATTCTCAATCCTGGTAACAAAGTTTGTCTCTTGGATCACACTACAGGCATGTGTAAGCAAGGTGGAGTTGTCCAGGAGGAGGTTGCGTCACGCTCTTACCAGATCCAGACTGAGAACGGTGCAGCTCTAAGGAGGAGCTGAAAGCTCTAAGGCCTTAATGCAATGAGGAAGGAGGTTGACTCAAATCAGACAAGTGAGTCAGAGCAGTCAAATCAAGCCTCTAGTGAGAAAACAGAAAGTCTCAGAGTTTGCACTGAGAAGCAACAGCTGGTCACCAGAGACATTTTCGATCAAAACGAACTACAAACAACCCAAAAGACTTATTGAAACTTGCTAAATAAGTATATGGACTTTAAAGCAAGCAATGTTAAAAGTGCAAAGAAAAAAAGAGTTTGAGATCTTTACTATGATGTGTTTTGTTGTTTAAAAATTCTTTGTTTTGTAAAATTAGAATGAAAAACATTTGGTATATATTGTACTATACTTTGGTATGTATGATAATATTTGGAAGAATATGTCTTAGTACTTGCAATAACTTATTTTTTTTTTAGAAAGGGAGATGTGTTGTTAAACAGTTTAATTTAGAGTAAATAAAAGCCAACCAGCAGAACCTTCGCCTAGTTTGCATTAATATTGAACAAACACATCAACCACCATACCACCAATGTCTTTTTACCTTGTTTATCCACAATATCTATTTTTTTTTTAAAAAATGATTCTGCTGATGTTAAGCTTTTGCTTTACTGATACCCAAAGTTTCCTCTGAGTGAGTACTAATCTCTCCCATGACTCACAAATACTACCAAAACAGTAGCATGTGGTCTGCTACCTCAATCAACTTCAGTGCATTTGTTGGGCCTAGGTTGGTCGCTCTTAAAAGACTACCATATGATTGCCTGGAATTATGTTTGTGTGATATGTGCTATCAACTGTTTATTGAAATTTTTCATTTTCTTATTGTTTGAATTTCACATATGTTGATATATTATTTATATTGCCCAGCCCTATGTACAGTGAAACCAATGACCAATGAGGTCAGTTCAATGAATAGAAGTAATCCAATTCTAATCAGATGACCTATTTCTGAAATGTGTAATCTAAAGTAAGGCAAGTATATTGATATAGCACGTTTTCAAACACAGAGGTTATTCAAAATTGCTTTACATAAAATATAAGCAGGTTTTTGTGCTGCAGTTATGATCTAACCATATTTAAGTTAAAAATGCTGATAAAATCATTAATTAAAAATGTTGTGTTACTAAGTGACCAGACCTTAAGATGGTAAGATGCTCTGTAACTGAAATGGCTCTGAAGAGATTTCGCTGTTATGCAATAGGACAGGAATGGTAGGCATACAGGGGCCCAGTCTGATCTGTGAACAGTTCTGAGTAGCACAATGGGAGCTGGAACCCACATTGTCTGTAATGTCTGGCATGTAGTGCATATCAGCACTGGTCACTAAACCTCCCTGCTGACGCTAAGGGAGAGGCCACAGAGCCCTGGTAAATAGTGAGGAACCTGAGGACTGTCAGAGAATGTAAAAGACAATCTGGTTCCAATAGACAGCAGTTTCTTCATCTAAGTAATTTGCCCAACACTGCTCACTACATGCATCGCAGAACATCTACATGTGGGTGAAGGGGAGTAATTTGGCCCAAGATGTTTTATGATCAACCAAAATTGAGAACAATTTACATTTATTTACTTATAGTTTAAGGCTAACATTGAAAGTGTACCTACATCACAGTTATTTATTTATGTGTAACTGTACAATCACAACCTTTTCCCATTGGTAGTGTACCCTCCAGAAGAATTATGGTTATTTAATTGGATGTTTAAGGGGAGTCTCTCACTGGGGGAGAGGGGTGAGGTGTGTAGCCAGCGTGGGGTAATGCCTAAGGTAAAATTTGTTTCCAAAACAGAAGTATGGTAACTGGGGGGTGTTCCACAAAGAATGATTTCTAAGATAGCTGGGTTAACTAAAGCTAGAAGTTGTGATTGTCCAGTAAGAGTTTAAGCAAGGACAATCATGACTTCTAGCTTAAGTTAACCCAGCTAACCGAGAAATCCTTCGCCAGTGAAAAGTGATACACTCAGTGACAAAAAAACGTAAGCAGCCAGAAGTAATGGTCCGATTTGGATGTAATTTGGATCACGTACAGACCAGAGATGGGTACGTAAATAATTTGATTTGCAAGGAGCCAAATGGCCTCCTCTCGTTTGATCATTTCTTATGTTCTTATGTGTATTGTGCGCCAAGCATTACAGAACCCCATGACATCTGCACCTGCCATCCGGACACAAGTATTGGACTCTTTACAAAACCCCATGTTGCGATGACTGGCATCAGCTGGACTATGTGTTCAACATTCCATGCGTAGGCCAGCACAGAGATGGCTGTGTTTGGAGTGGTGCCGTAACTGGGAGGCATGGACTGATGACAAGAGGCGTTGTACCATGTCCAGCAATGAATCTCGGTTCTGCATTACCAGAGATGACCATTGTGTCAGCGTATGGTGCCGCTGAGGGGAGAGGACCAATCCTGGCAATGTTGTGGAGAGACACACCGGTGTTACTCCAGGCATCATGGTGTGGGGAGACATAGGGCGGAGGACCCTGATGGCACAGCGCTACTTCAATGGCACCCTGTGTCCGCATGTCTTACCCCTCCTGAGACAGCACCCTGGTACAGTCTTTCGACAAGACAATGCCTGTCCACCACGGCACATAAGTCTATGGACTGCCTGTGTCATGTTGAGGTCCTCCCGTGGCCAGCCAGGTTCCCCAATCTTTCCCTAATCGAACATGTGTGGGAGTAACTTGGATGTCAACTCAGACCCAGTTCCAATCTGCAGGATATCGAGCGCCAGTTACAACAGCTGTGGCCCAACTTGCTGTAGGAGAGGATACAATGGCTGTATGACTCCCTTCTGCACCATATCGGTGCATGTATCCAGGCCTGGGGGGTACCACACCCTACTGACATGGGACCAGCAGTGTGCCCATATTGCAAACTTTGTGGTCCGTTTGATCTGATATTATAATCATTGCGATACAATCACATGACCTTTCACCACATGCAGATTGATTTAATTTCCACCACTCCATCTGGGTGCTTAACTTCTTTTTGTCATTGAGTATATTAAGGGGGCATTACCCACCTCCTGCCTATAAAAGGGCAGCTCTTAGTCTGAATCATTAATTTGATGACAGTGCCATTTTTATGCAAACACACAAGGACAAACCCAGAGATAACTTACTGAGTTAACCACCGTCATAGTACCATTTAACACTGATTGCAACAACCAGGGTTAGGTGAATCTAGCTTTAGTGAGTTAACTCCAGGTATGTATCATTTGTAGCACACCCCAGATAATACAGCACACGCAGACACTATTTAACAGTAAAGACGAGTACACTTTGCCATACCACATGCGATTACAAGGGTTGAACAGTCCATAGCTGTAAGAAGCAGCACTTCTTAGACAATTCAGCCCCCGGGACTGGAATGGTGTATGAAATCCACCCGCCACCATTCAGGAAGTGCCTGTGTCTGGTCCTCTAGAAGAAAAGCCTTCCATCCACAACAGAGTCTGTGTCTTTATGGGCAGAGTGCCATGTATGTGAAATCTCACCACTGGATGGCTGGAAATGGTGACTGGCGTTACTAAAGCATCAGCAGGGGGAGTGAATGCTCAGTCAGCACAAATCGACATGTGGCCTTTGCATAACCTTCTCATCTTTAATATTAATAATGTACAGTTAGGGAAAAGAGAATGGGTGAAAAATGGAAAAAACTGTGAACAAATATTTACGTAAAACTGTATACATATATTAATAAAAAATAATTATTACAATTTTAGCAATGTGTATTATGGAAAAGCACCACTTTGCATGGAAAAGGCAGGGGAATACTTGGGAATGGCAAGGTCTGCACAAGAAATGAGGAACAACATCACTGGCCAACAACGTCCCTCCATCCATGAAGTGAATCCTGCAGGAACTCTGAAAATGAGGTCTAAATGATGACCAGTGTGAACACGTTCTTAAGAAAAGCTGCATCTAAGGGCAAAGCACCACGCTGTCCCAGGTGCCTGACTGAGGATCGCCGGGTGAGATGTCTGTCCATGGTCAGAAAACCAGCTACACAGGTGGTAAGGTTACAGGAACATACTAGACCATCTGGGTTATCAGTTAAGATCTGAACGGAGAACACAAGCCAAAAAGCGCTTTACTTGGCAGCCTCAGGAGGAAGCTAGGAGTTAGCACACATGGTGATTAAAAAAAAAAGAAAAAAGAGAGAACCGTGAACTATGAGCCCCGTACAGAGATCGTCCCTCTAGTGAGCTGGCACCACATACAGCTACTCAGTAACATCAACCACAGACTTCGGGGGATGGGTAAGGTGCAGGTGGGCTTGAAAAGGGAGGCATCACTAAGTATGGAAAGTCTCAGACATCCAGACAACACCATCTACTGAATGGTCAAAGTAACAGTCATTTTTGGATATATCTTAACTGGTTTTAACTGGGCTTATTTTTTGCATGGGAGAAAATGTTATTGACTGATGGAAGCGATGGACACACGTAGGCAGACTCTGAGCTCACAGACACACGAGGATAAGTGCGGCACACCGATACAAATCCACACCATCTCACACACACACATACACACACACAGACACACACATACAAACATATACACGCAGAGGAAACGGCAGTGGGATGACTACTAAACACTTCAGCTTGCCTGCATATTGATCTCACACTGTTCAGCCCAGTACTCATACTAGTACTAGTGTGTAATGCATATTCATAGGGTCATCTATGCACTCACGATCCCACTGATCTCTTCAAAGCCCATATTGGAAAATAAAACTTGCTCCCTGAGAGGAGTAAGCAGACACATGTTCAACTCCTTGTTTTCACCTCTGTCAAACCTCTCAGTCACTTTCGTTTCCGGGACTCACATAAATAAATGAGCATTTCCTGTCAAGAGTGCTCAATATTACCTGATCCAGTGGTGGTGTGGATTTGTCTGTATAACTGTGAAAAACAGCCCCACAACACCACCCTCTGGTGGCTGCCTAGGCGCATAATGTCTTTGTGTTGTTTGGTCATTCTGGTAATCACTCCCAGTGTGTTAGCCATAGCTACGGTCCTGCCTAACACCCAAAATGTCACTTCCTCTTGGTTTAGAGGAATTCTCACAGCTCCTCTTCATCATAAATTTAGACACACTTGCATCCTTGAAACGACAGAGACGAACACACGTTACTTGGGGTACTGGGTGGATATACCCTGTGTCTCCTTCCTGAACAGGTGGTGTGTGTGTGTGGGTGTGTGTGTGTCTGTGTCTGTCTGAGAAAGTGTGCATTTAAAAATGTGTGTGTTTGTGCTGTTGATGTGCATGTAGCTTGGAATAATCCTGCTTGATTAAAGGTGTACACTGCGCACATGCATGTTTTTTTGTGTGTGTGTGTGCGTGAGACTTGGGTGATGTTATCAGTGAGGAATGAAAGCTTGCAAAATGGAGCATCTGAGAACAACCAAAAGAAACTCAGAAGATCTTGCCCTTCTTCTTATTCTTCTCCATGGTCCTGCAGAGGAGGAGAGCTGTTATTATGGCCAATCGTGAGGCTTTGTGAGAGTTGCTGTGTATTCGGGTGTCCCCCCCATTTATGCCAGACTGACACTCACTTTGAGGCGTCCAACTTCTGCTGCTCCAGCAGGCGCTGCTGAGCCTCCCAGTTGGACCTCTCCTCCTCAAACTGACGCCTCTTCTCCTCCAGTTCCTTATACTGGGCCTCCAAGTTCTTCTTCATCTGCTCATGGCGTCTTTCCAGCTGAGGAAGAGGTGGAATGACAGGTAACATGCCTGTGGCTGTCAGCATGTATAGACATTTGTTTTGCCATCATGGTGCATGATGCAGGGCCTCACTCTGATGAATACATAATCCCTAATGCAATATATAGTCCCTAATGTAACACATAATCCCTGTTGTCATGGGGCCAGATGCAGAGCCTACCTCAGCCTCAGAATCTTTCAGCTTCTGCTTCTTCTCCTTGACCTTCATCTCAAAGACCTGCTCCATCTCACTCTCCATCTTCTTCATCTTCATCACATGCTCCCGCCTCTCTTCCTCCATCTGTGCCAGGGGGCTCCTGAAAGGGACATAGATTTCTGAATAACATCAGATAAGTCAAACTCAAACTAAGTCAAATCAAATCCTGATGGGAAATTAGACTTTTTAAGACCTTTTTAATGCCAATTCAAGCCAAATTTAAGTCCAAACTTTAAGCAGAAAATTGCTTTTTACCCATACATTTACACTGCAGTGACTACACCCACTGTTTATTCAAGTTTGTATTTAAAATTAACTAACAATTGATGTGTGAATAATAAATCAAACTTAATAATGCGGTGATCAAGGCATGGGTGCCTCAATTATGAGAAATCCTACCAAGAAACTTCACTCATAACCGAGAAACAATGGACTTAAGTTAAGATTTTAAAAATGTCCCATTGTCCAACATTACGAGCATATAAAGCAGCAGATTTAACAGATTCTTTAATATCTGAATTTACACCTATGGAGTGCTGCTTCAAGGACCATGCCAAGATACCTTACTACCCTGTGTTCCATATGTTCAATTGCTAGCACCAATTGCTGGTAAAAAATAAAAAAAAAAATTTAAATGTTAGCAAAAGTAAGTGTTATACTACAAAGCGAGATTAACATGCACCCTTCAAAACCCATTCGATATTTCTTTATCCATTGCACACCTCATCGTGGCTGCCTCACACAGCTGCAAACCGCCCTATTGCACGCTGCAGGTGACAGCCCAATGATGCCAATAGGACCACTGTGGATGTAGAATTGGACATTGGTAGGCCCGGGAGGGGAGGCATATTGGGTCTGTTCTGTTTTAGGCCTTAGGCAAGAAGTGATTGTTTTGAGTACTGTGTGACCTCATTTTGTGATAGCTGCCTGCGGTTAGTTCCGCAGACCCTGAAGAGAGCTCAGACCTTGGAGACACAGACAGCGGAGCAAGGGGGGGGAGAAACCACTCGCAGGAAGAGATTCAAAGCTGCCCCAACTGGTGCACAAAGAGTTGTAGCTTTATAAAGTAGTTTCAGTAGACAATATACAATATGTTACATGGTAATGCAAATGTATAAGTAATTGTTACATTAATCATACTAATCATATGTTAACCATGTATTCGCATAAGTAATCATACTAGTCATACGTTAACCTTGTATTTGCAGTGATTCGATGACAATATGTCAATGTGTTGTTAATCATTAATCATCCACAAAAAACAAAGACGCGATCCTGAGGCCCCCCTGAGATATTGAACAATTATGAACAGAACCGATGACAAAAGGGTAGCCCGGGCGAGGTCAAACACCCTCTGGAAAGGTGTATGACTTACTGCTGGCAATTCAAAACAAACCAAGGTCCTATGTTAGTGGCCAGACTAAGTGCAATTCGGAAAACCCCTATGAAGAATGACATAAAGGACAATGTTACCCTGCCTGGAACGGGGAGACCACGACCTTGCCTTGGAAGGCGAGCCCCTTGTGGAATAGCCCGAAGGAGTAACATGGGTCTGTCATCCTGTGGATCCATCACCTGCAATGGGAGCTGTGGGGTTCGGGTGCAATGTAGATTGGCTCGCAAAGTAGATTGGCTGCAATGTATATTGGCTGCCAATGTAGATTGGCTGGCAATGTAGATTGGCTGGCTCCTCGATGGACCGACTGTCAGCTACCAAAACTAGTTTACACTGTACTCAACCTTCTTAACCCCCTGGGGTCGATGGCATTGTCAGCTTTCTCATCTATTTGAGTTTATATCTCGCTGAAATCGTCATGTAGAATCAATGAAAAAACGCTGGCTAAATCTGTAATCTGTCTTCTTTTCAAAACGTCCATTTTGGAAGTATTTAAAGTTTTTAAAATTAGGTTAAATTGGCAAAAAATTAAACCATGTCATCATGTCTTTGCTTTACCTGCATCACGGGCGTATAGTACCATCTTCACGTGAAGATCGCTATTCGCATTCTAAACAGCCGCACTTCTGTGTATTCAAATCACATTCGCATGGTAATCTAATGAACAACGCAGCGGTGAAACGTGATCCAGGTAAACCCCTGTCAGCGCCATAAAAGTGGGGGGGATGTGGCCAGGTGTGAATGGCTCATGCTTACACATGAGAGCTCCTAAGTATTCCTAAGCTTTTTCTTATTTATTTATCCAACTGAATGTTGCAACTACACCATTTAGGCATCTTCATGTAGCCAAGACTTTGGTGATCAGATAGTTGGGATCAAAACAAACTGTCACCATTGCTTCTATGTACTTTTATAATGTTTCTGCAATTGTTCCAAACTGCATTTTGCAATGTCTATACTTAACAAAACTTAACAAAAATCTGACATATTTACAAAATACATTAAAATAAAGATGAGTGTAATGTCAAAACAAATATATAAGGAATAATTTATTTGCCATGAATTAAGTTTATGATATTTGAAGAAATGTGCGATCATGCCCCAGTCAGTGAAAGTGTGTTTTCTACCCTTAGGGCTCAGAGGGTTAAATAAAGTTTTTTTAATTAAAAAACAAAACCGTTACTTGAGCACAAGCATTGCCGTACTGTGACAGCCAATCTGATAACTGAGATGGCTACTACACAGTGTAGATATGCTGGATGAAGGGATGATTCATGTCCTGGGCAGGACAGTGTGAGATTTCATCACGCTACTCAGAATGCCATGCATTTTAAAACTTGAGCAAGAATTATTTTTGGAATGTTTGAACTACAGGTATTGAATCCATGGAAAGCGAAACCACAAGGGGGGACTGCTGTGAATATTTTTGATGTCAAAAAAATCAAGACCTAGTAAACTTAAATGTAAGACTTTAGAAGACTTTTCAATGTCTTCATTGGTTCAACTTGAATTTAAGACATTTTAAAACTTTTTAATGCCCCACAGATACCCTGCTGATTTATCCGACTTAAAATCAACACAGCGAGACTTTTCCTTGCTTGTATTAAGAGTACCTTTCTGTGCCTTCTTTATTTAAGCTTTAACCATAAGAGTGCAAGAAATTAATAAAGCTTTATCTGTGGCTGCTTCTGTCGGCTTATGTCAGTCCTATGGGTCTCTTAGCCTGTATGTATCTGTCAGTGTTGACCCATGTCGATACAAATATGATATTATTGGAACCTCCCCCCTCCCCCCCACCACTACCAGCCAAGGGACCCTGGTATCCTACTTGGTCAGCTGGCCCTTGGTCTTGGTGGTGTCGATGCCATTGCAGGTGACGGCTGCTAGCTTCTTACTGCGATAATTCTCATAGTGCACATTGTTGGTCACATCCTTCAGGTCCTGCATGTGAGTCCTGGAGATGGAGTGAAGGAGGGGAGCAGGAGGAGAGAAGGAAAAGAAAAAACAGTCTGAATAAACATGCACCTTCCAATGTCCCCAAGATGCTGAGTATGTATTATATCTCCAGCCAAGGCAAAATAAACCAATTAATTGCCAAGCTGACAAAGGGATGGGGGGGCACCTTTCTCACCTGATGAGCATGTTACGAAGTACAGTGAAGTCACAGTGCTCCCCATTCTCAACTAAAACAAGAGAGATCAAACAATTAGAGCCTGGACCAAAGCAGGCCTACCCTGCAGATGGGAAACAACTGCATGCTAACATGGGCGGGCATATCTCTAGATGCACAGGATTCTGGGAAAGGACCCCTGAGATGCCTCTGAAATACTATTCAGCACAAAAAGTAAATCACTCTTCCACACAACATGCTGACATTCTCACTTAGCAAAGAACAGTCCAGTCGGGCCTGAGATACTCTCACATAAGCCTGCTGGACTGACTGCATGAAGCCCCACCCCCATATTATCATCATTTTATCAGTAACATTGGAGATGTGCAGAAAGTTTATTTGGCTAAAGCAGATACTGGTCAGAGTTGGACTGTGCAAGTAAAAAACACCATTGGTCCAAACGATGAGCATTCGGCGCTCCCTAAGTGCTGCCTGCTATCACATACCTGAATGTAGCGCCCCCTGGAGGAGGGGAGGGGCGAGACCTCCGAGAGCAAGCTAAGGGTCAGGGACGATGAGCCTGAACCTCACTCAGCTCTGACTGTGAACTGTGGCTGCGAACAGCCAGTTACATGACACGCTGATGACAGGGAGGGGAAGGCATGAGAGCTCTCAATGGATGGAGCGGGAAGGGTTGTGGTCAGGGCAGGATCATAGGGTCGAGGGGGTCTGTTGCACTACTACTGGGACAGGTAGCCTGGGTGGGGGGTGGTTTGGCTTAAATTCCTGACCATGCCTCGATTCTCCCACTGCACACTCTGGCGGGAGGGGAACGGCTGTGAACCAGGGATCTATCCATAACAACATAAGAAATTTACAAACGAGAGGAGGCCATTCAGCCCATCAAGCTCGTTTGGGGAGAACTTAACTAA
>JAODKC010000021.1:12153168-12169672 GCA_026777985.1 Mormyrops attenuatus
GTTTATTCTCTGTGCCTATTTGTACTGTAAGAACTGGAGCCACGTCGTCTCGTCTCACTGTATACATGTATATAGCTGAGATGACAATAAAGTGCACCGTGACTTTGACTTTGAATGATTCTGTCCCATGCTTTTTAATGCATACAAGCAGTCAATCACAATAACCGTGATCATATAAGCTGTTTCCACTATATGTATGTATTTACCTTACTTGAAACCTGAGTTTTGAACTTGAGAATTTATATCAGGATTCTCAACTTGTGAAGCTTGAAAGGTCTTTATAGAGGAACAAAACCTTGACTGTAAAGGCTGATTTATACTTCTTCGTCAAATCAACACAGTAAGTACAATGTAGCCGTGGACCCTACACTGTAGCCTGACGTGCACCTCCCCAGAAATCTGAGTACATGTTGCGGTGATGCAGATCATAAAAATGGTGACTGTCCACTTGGTAGTGTTTGTTTTTTATATGAGCGAAGAAAGTGTGCACACAGGTGTACCTATATTGGTGACTGAACCTGAAGCTTTAGGTAAACTAAGTAAATGTATTTAATGTTAGATATAAATAATGCTTCATTTTCATTTTCTCTTGCTTCTTCATAATTTGCCCTATAGTCTGTTACGGTCTTTCTCTGCTAGCATTAGAAAACTCTGTGTACTCTGCACTATGGTGCCTTGTTTGATCAAATCGCTTGTGTTAAGTGCAGTGCTGTCCCTTCCTCCTCTTGACACTTTAGCAGAACAGACCTCACAGTTTAACAAAATGCTGTGGCTTTGAGTTTTAACATAATGTTACTATTAAGTGGTATCGATCCTTGGTATTGGACAATTTTTATGAGTATGAGTCTTTGAGCGCAGTATTGGCCTGATACCCAATGCTGGTATCGGTATCTGTGACATAATGTGTTCTCAGCTCTTGCCTGCCCCAGCTCATATGAGAAACTGTACAAGCTTGTCCTGTGTGCCATTGAGAGGGACCCCTAAACCCTAACCCTAAACCTGCAGGGCACCCGATAAGAAACTGTGGCTGTCTATGTGTGTGTCTGCGTACAAGCTTAACCACTTTTCTAGAGGGAAATTCTGCGAAAAAAGTTCATATTCACCCATTTTTTCTTAAAAGTGTTGATACAATTTTAAATTTTATTAATTTTTTTTAAGCTTTGCAAGCTTGAAAGCAACATATAGGTCTGTGGAGGGTATGCAGCAGGGTGTTTATGAGGCTTTGAAGTTGTGGCTCGGTGTAACTAGTGTAACTAAGCCACGAACATGGTTCTTAAAGTGATGGCTTGAGGTATGGACAAAGGAGCAGCAGGGATGAGTTAGTGTGTGACACGCTCTACACTAAGGGCAGCGCTGTGACTGAACGTACAGCTTACAGCTGCTTCTCATGACTAGTAAGAGCATGGTGTTAACCTTTGACCTTAGGTCAGATGAACAAAAAAGTGACAAGGGGAGGGAAGCCTGAAGAAAGGTGTAAAAAAATAAATAAATCAATAAATAAAGCAAGAAATGGTTTTGTTTTGTTTACCGAAAACGCCCTCTGTCAGTCATGGAACAGAATAGACAGGAAAAAGAAAAAAAGAGAAAAAGGGAATGAAAAATGAGAGCCTGGTAATTCTGTTTACACACCAGAACAAGAGTTTAAAAAGTAAAAGAAACCTTTCAGAGGACTAAAAAGAAACAAAAAAGCAAAGTGATAAGAACAATGAAGCCACTGTGGCAAAGTGTAAGAGAGAGAGGGCTGTACTCTGGCTCTCTCTCAGGGGGGAGAGGAAGCTTAAGGAGGAAACTACCATACCCACAATGCAGCACTCCCCCTTTTCCAGAGATCCCTCTACTGGCAATCTGCCTGAGGGTGATCGGGGGAGGGGGGCTATGAGTTTGTTCTTCCGATCCAAGCAGAGCACCGCAAGTTTCTTATAGTCTCCACAGCCATGATATTAACACAACTGTGCGTTCAGCCTTGTCACAGACGCTTTTATCCAAAGCGACATGATTTATGGTGCTGTGCCAGCTGCAGAAGAAACAGCCCCCCTCCAAACACCCACTCGTATTTACTGATCCACCGCATTCCCCACCTAAACCACCACCCCCCCTCCCCCCCCATTAATGCCTTCTGCCCCTCCTCCCCAGCAGCACCCTGCATTTGCCCCCTGCGTACCTTCTGCGACCCCCCAGGGGTACTGGCGCCCTCGCACTTTGCGGCCATTCACCTCGATGACCACGTTGCTGCCCACCACGGCCAGGGGCATTTTGTCCTGGGGGGAAGGTGATACACATTGCCAGCACAGGGTCACCACCTGGACAGCCTTTCACCTCTCAGGGCACTTTTTCACCACACTAGGTACCATATTTTAGTACTTCCAAAAAGTGACAAAAGTACAGTATTTCAAGGTGCTTTGCCACTGGCGTAAAAACTGGCACCGGCACTCTGATGTCCCAAAGCGGGTTATTTTGTACTGAATTTGACAAATATATACTGGACGATGAGCGAAATTAATACCAAGATCGCATGTTATGCACATGCAATTCTTACATTGCTAGTAAGCTAGATTAAGATCAGGCTTTTTCTTACTTTCAATTCTGTATGGGCATTATAGCGCAGGGGGTTTTGCTAAAATATTTTTACTGTCAGTCATAGGAAAAAAACGTAGCCTGTTTTGCAACTTTAATGATTGTTCCTTTTCAAGTTTATCTAGTATATGTAGTATATGTTTGAGAATCAGTTTAAAGTTTACCTCCTTTGCATGAACGTTGCATGTGATCATAATCATTTTTATCCTTGCTGTTTAAATCACTCCTAGATGGGTTTGGCAGAAATTTATTTTGTACCATTTTTGCTTTATAAAAAACCCAGTATTTATTAGATCAAAATCACATCACGATAGATTTTTTTCCAATATTGTGCAGCCCTAGTATCTAATAGCAAATAAAATTATTTCTTGTCATGCCATCTAGATCTTTTTCTGGTTCTTAAAACCAAATTGCAATTAAACCTTGGATCTCCATTTGTCCACACATACGATATTCTTGCGTTTGCTTTTATTTCGTTTTTCGTTGTTTTCTGAGTTTTTTTACTTTTTTCAAGACAGTGGTTGTATAGTTTTTCAGAGGCAGGCTATTTGCATAACCAATGAATAAATTTGCAAGTCCCACCCAAAAGTATCTACATATAAAAAAATACCCCAGCCGGTTTGGTACTTTAGGTACTGGAACTTTTGGTACTGGTACTCGACCAGAAATAAATGAAAAAGAAAAGATACCGAAAATACCATACCAAAAGTACGGTACCTGGTGCGGTGGAAAAGCGCCCTCAGTCTCTGCTGTTTCCCTTCCTGTCCATACATGATTGATAAATGAAGGCAATATACTTATTTGCATTTCCTTTAGATCAATTGAATTCTCTGATTTTCGCATTTCCATCTTGCTCTCCCCAGTGGGGTTCAAAGCACAGTGTGATTATTCCTCTGCTAGACATGGGACTCGATCCCACGAGAGGATAGATATAGGCACAGACTGCCAAGCTCTGCACTGCCCAAATGTGTATCATACTTCACCTCTTATCCAGCAAAGGAATCTAGCCGTACAGTCACAGAAAAGAAGGGAGCGAGTGTGTATGACCACGGGGCCCATGGACATAGTGAGCCACATGGGAGGCACGTGGACCCGAGGAATCCTCAGGTGGCAGTCAATACTCTTCTCTATTATCAGATGCTAGAGTGTGTTAGCAATAAGGCTCTCCAGGCTGCCTTCTCAATGCTTCTGTGAATTCTATGGAAGCCCTTCCTTTTAGGCATGTGTAGGACTGGGTGCCGTGTGGAATTCAGCCATGAACCCTGTTTGCTACAGCTAGTCTGAGGGTTAGTCTAAGTCCTGTTCCTCGGGCTTTTGGAGCAAACTAGGCCCGGCCTAGTTTGTGTCTCAGCAGAACATGTCACTCTGACTCTGTGGTCTGAAGGCTGGAGCCTCCTGGAGGTACCTTGATCTTGCGGATAAGCTTGTTGTCCTCATCATCATCAGTGTCAGGGAATTCGTAGATTTTGATCTTGTGCTCCTGGATTTCTTTCATAATCTGAGAGAAGAGGGGACAATTATGTCACACACCAGGAACTAGACATTTCAATTACACAGAGATGTGAAAGAGCACACCAGGGCGCACATACTTTTTGGCTATTTTAGTTTTTTCTTTGCATTCATATATTTTTAAAAAGTTGAGTTTCCCCTTGTGGGGACTGAAAAAATGTCCTCACAATATCAAAATAACAGCTTAGTATGACTACACACACAGACAGACAAAAACACTCACCTGTTTCTTGAAGAGCTGACATTCTTCGGGTGTTAAGGTATCTGCCTTGGCAATCAGGGGGATCACGTTGACTTTGTCATGGAGCCGCTTCATAAACTCGATGTCCAGGGGCTTCAGGCTGAGGGGTGGGGATATGCACAGAGTTACAGGCAGAAATGAGCACAGTACAGACACAGGTGCACAGGGATCTGGGGGGTGGGGATATACACAGTAAAAAGCAGGAACGAGCCCGGGACAGACACAGGTGTCCAGAAATCTGACTTTTGTGCTCACTGGAATCCCAGCAAACAGAGAAGGGTTTCTTTTCCAGTGGCCCTGAACCATTATGTCACTGGGAAGCTTGTGTGTATTGTAGGAGGGGGTTGTTTTCTCACTCCTTGCATTGGCAGATGGGCAAGAGGCAGGATGGCAGGAATTCAGAGAACGCAGACACAGGGCGTTGTGGCTGTGCAAGGCAAAGGACTCGGGAGTTGATTGGCTGAGAGCTGAGGGCCATTGGTCCGTGGGCAGGGGCCAGGACAGTGCTGGGACTCTGGTATGTCGTGGCTGTTTAGCTCTGGTGCAACACAGGGTGAAATAACATGCATGTCTGAGAATGCAGCTGGTCCTAGGTCACAACACAGAACCATTCAGAGTCATATCTCTGACCAACTGGCCGGTATGTCACCAAGAGAAAACCAAGGACGACAGAGACACTCTGTCAACTCTCATAAGGAACGCCTTCAGCTGTGGAAGGACTGGCTGTGTGATGATGGCATCACGTGATGAGTCAGCATCCAGCACCCTGGCCCAAGACTCATTTTGTGGGAAAAGCAGCAGTTGCTGCAGGGATGAGGGAAATGTGGATAAAAATGGCTGTGAAAAATGTGCCCAGCTTGGCCAAGAGAACAGCGAGCGCGCATGCATGCACACACAGACAGTCACACACTAACACACACACACACACACACACACACACACACACAGATAAATTGCCAAACTGTAGGCAACTCAAAGCTTACATAGCTGCCACAAACAAAGCCCAAACACACGAGCCACTGGACTGGGCATTTGAATTCAATGTCTGTGTGGGTGAATGTGTAACCTACAACATTTAAATGTGTGTGCATTTGTGAACGAGAGTGAACAACATGGTGTGGGAGTTGGGAAAGGGAGCCATTCACATATGTGGTTATGCCGACTGGCCTCCCTCACCCAGCACTGTTTATCGGGTGCAGTACTCACCCGTGGCCAGAGGGGGCGATGAAATACAGGCAGCAGTGGACCCTGTTATCTGGCATGAGTCTCCGGTTCACCCGGGACTCAGCGTTCAGGAAGTCCTCGCATTTACTGTCGATGTAGTTAATGACAGGCTGCCAGCTAAAGAAATCATGAGAGAGTCAGAGGAGAAGGAAGGCACTGGATTGTAAAGGCTGGTTCATACTTCTCCATACACTTACTAGTGGATGTGTCCAAGCAAACTTTTATGACGCATTTGGCGTCATCGTGTGTCTCCTTGGATGAACATGTGCTTCATTGCAAATTTGTGTCCATGCAGCGGTGTATGGCAGCTCAGGACACAATGTACAGGATCGATTTGCTAGCATCCACTTCAAACACCCACAAAGATACTTCTGATAAGGGTTGGGGTAGTTTGAAAACCCTACAGACTATTTACAAGGTAATGAAACTGTTACAAACATGTAAATGCATGTGCGTTCAGACTTTTCTTGAATTGAAAATCGCCAACCAGCTGACCAAAGTTGGCAACCCTGTGAGCTGGCTCTATGAATTTGCAAAACATAGAGAAACGGACACAAACCTCACTGCCGTGATACACGTACAGGGAATATCATCATAATAGCGTTGTGCTTGTGCAGAGTATGAACCAGCCTTAAAGTAGAGCAGAGGAACACGTGTGTAAGCAAACAAAAAAAACAAATGCTTGAACATGTGAGCACACAAAAATACACTATATTGCCGCTCAATTGGGTATCAATTGGGACACCACTCAAAATCACTGAATTCAGGTGTTCCAATCATTTTAATCGTCACAGGTATATAAAATCAAGCACCTAGGCATGCAGACTGCTTCTACAAACATTTGCAAAAGAATGGGTCACTCTCAGGAGCTTACTGAGTTCAAGCACGGTACTGTGATAAGATGCCACCTGTGAAGTTCATTCATGAAATTTCCTTGCCACTAAATATTCCACAGTCAACTGTAAGTGGTATTATTACAAAGTGGAAGCAATTGGGAATGACAGAATCAGAGTGGGGACAAGGCATGCTGAGGCACAGTGTGCAGAAGTTGGCAACTGTCTGCAGAGTCAATAGGTACAGACCTGCAAACTTTATGTGGCCTTCAGATTAGCTCAAGAACAGTATTTAGAGAACTTCATGGAATGGGTTTCCATGGCTGAGTAGCTGCATCCAAGCCTTACATCCCCAAGTGCAATGTAAAGCGTCGGATGCAGTGGTATAAAGCATGCTGTCACTGGACTCTAGAGCAGTAGAGACATGTTCTCTGGAGTGACAAATCATGCTTCTCTGTCTGGCAATCCGAAGGAAGAGTCTGGGTTTGGCGGTTGCCAGGAGAACGGAACTTGCCTGACTGCATTTTGCAAAGTGTAAAGTTTGGTGGAAGGGGTATTATGGTGTGGGGTTGTTTTTCAGGGTTTGGGCTTAGCCCCTTAGTTCCAGTGAAAGGAACTCTTAATGCTGCAGAATTCTAAGCCATTTTGGACAATTTCATGCTCCCAACTTTGTGGGAACAGTTTAGGGATGGCCCCTTCCTGATCCAACATGACTGCGCACCAGTGTACAAATCTAGGTCTATAAGGACATGGATGAGTGAGTCTGGTCTGGCCTGCACAGAGCCCTGACCTCAACCCGGTAGAACACCTTTGGGATGAATTAGAGTGGAGACTCTAAGAATGGGATGTCATTAAAGTTCATGTGTGTGTAAACGCAGGTGTCCCAATTCTTTTGGCAATATAGTATACATTCAGAATTCACATTAGCAAACAAATAAAAAGTACATTAGCAAATGCTCACAAACATGCAAGTACTAGTGTTGGGTGGTATACCGGATCATACCGAAAACCGTTTTTTATTATTGTTATGATATAAGTATTTCTTATACCGCAATACCGGTTTAAATAGCCTACACAACGTTCAGAAAGGGGTCGGAAAGTTTAAGGTGGGACCTTTTTCACTGCTCCACTGCTAAAAATGTACCGTGAAAGATCAGAAGCGGAAGATATAGCTGACGGAGTTGAAAAAAATTAGAAACTGGAGTTGTCAAAAAATTAATTCTCAGATACTAATCAATATTAAACATTAATAATAATAATAATCACTTTATTAATCCCCGTGGGGAAATTGTCTTTACGCCTCCCTCAACTTGCTCTCTGCAGAGTAAGCTATCCATGAAGGGCAGCCACCTGTAGAGGCGCCCAGGGAGCTGAGGGCCTTGCTCAAGGAGCCACAGACGTGCTGAGGCTGGGTTTGAACTGGGGACCTTGTGATTACAAGCACACAGGCTTAGCCCACTGAGCCATCTCATTAGATACTCATTTTCACCATTATTGATACTAACAGTGCAGTTTTCGCCTCATTCACCACACTTCACACAGCACCATTACAGCGCAGACGCACACACACACACACACACACACACACACACACACACACACACACACACACACACTCGCGCAGCCCCTCCCCTCCTCTCAATAGCCGCTGAACGCGCACGCGCTGGTTAACACACACATTTCGAGTTGGCCGAACATGCCATATGCTGCAGTTGAAGGCACTTCGCAAGCTGCTTTAGTAAAAAAATTAAATAAAATTTAAAAGAGTGCCATTTGGAAGTATTTTGCAGACGAGCAAGGAAAGGCTAAGGATGTAGATAAGCCTCTATGCAAACAGTGCTACAAAGTTGTGGCGACGAAGTCAAGTAGCACGTCAAACTTGGCAAAGCATCTTAAAGACCGTCATCCCGGTCTTCATGAGAAATTTAGCAAGGTCAGTAAAGCTTGCATTCCAGCAACACTGAACTATTAAACACTTATCAAAAATGTTAACTTGGCCGGCGCACACCTTAACATTAGCCGTTATCTATAAGCAGTATGCTATCATTAAGGTAGCGGATAGGCGCAATGGCTAATAATAAAATAATATAGTTAGTGTGGGAACAATGCAAAAACAAAAATGTGTCCTGTAGAATGCGGTAAACGCCCAGTCATACATAAAAAAAAATACAGTGAAACCGACATAACTTTGAAAAATACTGTGATATAAATTTATGGTCATACCGCCCAGCTCTAGCAAGTACATAAACAAACATGCAGACACGTAAGCAAACCATCACAAACAAACATGCAGACTCAAAAGCAAACTAACGTGCAGGCACAGAAGCAAACGGACAGAAACATACAGGCACATAAGCACAGAAACATGCATGCAAATACAAATGCAAGCACAGGAGTGCATAAACACAAGAACACCACAAACAAACATGCAGATAAATGAGCAAACATATAGGCAAATGAACACAAACAAAAATGCGGGCATTTAAGCACAGAAACATGCATGCAAATACAAATGCAAGCAAAGGAGTGCATAAATACGAGAAGAGAAACACAATCCTTTGTTTTATCTCACCAATTGCTGTTGTCCACGGCATCCCCAAACCCTGGCGTGTCCACAATGGTGAGTGTCAGCTGAACCCCACCTTCCTTGATCAGCACTTTGGACTGTTCCACCTGAAATGTAAAGTATGGGGGGTGTTAGAGCAGGATAGAAGGATGCACCCAGTCCCTCGCAGAATCATTAGCAGAAGAGCTGAAAAAGGAAGGAATGTTGACAAGTGAGAAGAATATGGATTCATGGTGATGAAGACTTTGGAGATGATAAAGAGCTGGCCATACAGAGCCATCAAAATACAGACATGCAATGGAGTTGCAGACCTTTCACATTATAAATCACTTTCACATGATGCACTGTTAAGACTGCTTGAAGGGGAATGAGAAGCTAAGTGCTCTCAGTAAAACCTCCCTGGCCACACAAGATATGTCTGTTGGTGCACGGTGGTGTTTTTATGCATCTGGCCAACATCTTGAATGCAAACAATTCCACGTTTAAAAAGTAATGGACGACCAGAGGAGAAAAATATCCTAAAAGTAACCAAGACTGGGGAGCATGCACTGATATAGCATGTTGTCGTGTCTACCACACGGCAGAACTCCTTGGGATCCCAGCTGGTGACCCCCCAGGCAGACACACGGTCCAGTCCCACCCTCCGGAAATGGCCATCCATCTGCCACAGCCAAGTGTTACATGGGCATCACCTCGGCCAGGTCCAGCTGCTTAGGCCCTCAGCAATGAGGATCCTGCGAGCCGGATCGCCCCCAGGAAAACGCACCACATGGCCGTAACTGATGCTCCCTTACAATGCAGGTAATGTGTCTCATTCAGGACTCCTCTAGCAACCATTCATTCGACACAAAGTCAAACCAGTAGTACCCAAGAATTCTCCAGAGAGACACGGTACTGAAGAAACCAGTCTTTGTCTCAGCTCACTGGATAGCATCCATGTCTCACATGTGTCAAAATAACAAAGAGAGGAAAAATGGCCTAAAACCAACCCATAATGTGTAAGAAACAGTGGGCTCTGTGGCTCTGCCCGGCACAGCAGATAGCCATACATGGTATGCTCTCTGCCAGCCCCGCTCTGCGGCTTGCTGGGCCCGGCCAGAGCTGCAGCTTTCCCAGAGGAGAGTGCCAGCAGCATGTCCCTCAGCAACGACAGTCTGATCCCTTACACATTCCGTTCCATTTCAGACTAGGGCAGGAATGTTTCTGAAATGAATGTTTTTTTTTGGGGGGGGGGGGGGCACATATGCAGTTAACATGCAGTTTAAAATAAACACCAAATTTTTACCTACAACAATGACTGGATCCCCAGCAAGGCCTGTAAAATCCAAATTAGGAAATGTAATTGCGTGAATCCAAGTGTGTGGCTGAAGAATATGGTAAGAAGTAGTAGGGGAAATGGCCACCTGTATCACAGCTCTCGTAGCCACACACAGCCGCATTACGAGACACAAATCTCTAAGTTTACTCGACTGCTTGCCTCACACTACAGAGTAACAGTGTTTCACTCACGGAGTACAGTCCTATTACCCAAGTGCTAGCTGCTAGCAGCCACATCAGCACTGAAATGAGCTTCATGCTGCAGGATGGGAGGGCCCAGCAGGGGTGTCGTGGGGGCCTGAGAATGGGATGGGACAAGGGGCTGCGTCATCGGGTCAGGACTGCGGGTCTGGAGCAAAATTGGCAAGGGCTCTCAGTTCCATGGGAACATTCAAGATCTTACTGCAACCCCCCCTCACCCCACAGCCTGACAAGAAATGTAGCCCCCCCGTTCAACAGGGCCGATGTCTGACAATGGGGGGGCAATAAGGACCAGGGCTCCCCCACCCACATGATGCAAGAGAAAGAGGCAGGTATGGGAGGCCAAGCAATTCATAAGCTTAACCAAACAAGGCTAATGAATTGTTTGACCCATCAGCATTTTGAGTTTCTATAGGCTTATCTGTTAATCCTGTCAAGCAGTTATATTTGTTATTAGGTCTGTTAATTCGGTAAACCTCTGTGAACTACTGAAGGAACGACTGAAGGAACAAGTCATGAATAACACAAGTTAATGAATCGTGACACATCTCAAGTAGAGATTATATCTGTCCATCGTTTTTACTTCAGCAGGAAATATGCTATTACTAAGTATTTGTGCCCCATCAAGTGAAGTGTTACCATTGCATGATAACAAAAAAGGTAATAGCATGAACACAACAATAATAACTCTGCAAATAATCCAGGCTTCTAAAATGTCCAGGGTGCCACACCATCTGTAAGTAAAATTGAGTTGATAAAGATATTATTTATGTTTAAGTGATCTCTTTGATACACAATTTATTGTTTAGTTATTACTGATTTCTTATTTTTTTGTGTGTAACCAGACTGTGGTATTGGACAGTGCGCAAGACTCAACACGATAGCACAGCTGTGCAACTGGAGAGCGTACGTGACCTAACTCCATCGCGCAGGTGTGCAACTGGACAGCACATGCGACCTAACGCGATAGCACAGATGTGATATGGATAGAGAAGAGCATCTGGATTGCACATGCGACCCAACTCAATCGCACAGCTTTGCAACATATAGCATTGGGCAGTGGTGTCTGGATAGGTGGTGTCTGTCTTGGCCAGGCTTATGAATTGTTTGGCCCACCACAGGCAGTGCTAGCGTAGCTACAGGATAAAAGAGGAAAGCAGCAGAAAGAGGCACAGCTAGCCAACCTAATGAACTGGTTTTAGAGAGGGGCAGAACTATTAAACCATCCAGCTGCTAGCGGATGGCAGAAAGCAGAGGGGTTTCTCACCTGCACAGTTTTCTTGATGCGATGCGAGGGTCCAGGGTAGTCCTTGGAGTACAGGTCGGTGAGAAAGAGCGAGTTGATGAGGGTGGATTTTCCCAGTCCAGACTCACCTGGGGGCAGAGGAAGAAACACGCATGTTCAGTGATGTGCAGTGAGCACTTAAAACTGCAGCACCAAATGGAGAACAGCCACTGCACTCCATGCAGTAATGAGTACCCAGAGGGCCAGTGATGTGTACTGTGAGGAAAGCCATGTGTATACCAGTGCACAGGCACAACACAAGCACAGCAGCAACTTGCAAAAGAACACACATATACAGGAATACACATGCGGTGATGACAGACCTGTCACTCGCTAACTTGTCCCATTGCAATGATGGCCTAGGCCACCAATGGCAACCCCACCTACCCAGGGACACACACCAATGATGATAACCACACCCCTAACACACTCCCCATGTCACAGTCATGGCAGCCCCACATTTAGTCACAATCCTCAGAAGCGGCAGCTATACCCCCTGAGTCCCACTCTTGACGGTGGCAGCCACACCCCCTCTCCCCCTATGTGATGACAAACTCCTCCCCTCACTGAAGCTGCAGGATACCATCTGACGAAGTGAGGATGATAAATTGGCATAAAAGACACAATGAAAGCTGTGTTCCCGCAACAAGCCGAACCCACAGTGACCCCCCTGCGCACTGCCAGAGCAGACCAGTCAAATTAGGTTTGTTTGTTTATTTCAAACATTTTCACATTCACCATATTTACATAACATATTTCCAATCTTTTATGTTTGAAAAGGAGTAGGCTGAAGTATGAACCTATTTAGCCCTACCCCCATCCAATTATTCACAGCCCACTTTAAACATTTTCTGTCAAACAAAGAAAAAAAAAACAACACAACAAAACAACGCTATTACTTTCATATAACGACTGAACACAGCAAACACATTTTGCAGTAAGTTCTGGCATTACCTCTACCATCCGAAGTAAAACTGCTCTTCTCCATCCTTATATTTATTTAGAATTTGTACTTTATATTTTCTTTTAAAATGACTTGTTTTTACCTTGTTTTAATTCTTCCGTTAACCTATTCCATAATTTAAACCCCGCTATTGAAATGTAGTTCTAACCCAGTGGATTTAAATTCAATTTTCCTCTCAAATTATATCCTTCCCCTCTCTCTGAAAACAATTTCGTTATCCTATTTGGAAATAAACTATTTCTCACTTTAAATATTATCTGTGCCATTTAAAACTGAATTAAATTCGGAAATTTTATGATTCCCATTTTTATAAAGAGCCCATTTGTATGATCTTTGTATCCTACTTAATTTATTAATCTAATGGCCCTCTTCTGCATTATATTTATTGTTTGCAGATTACTTTTATATGTGTTTCTCCACACATATAAAAGAAGATATGCATATGCATTGTTTTCCCTAGTATGGCCAGGCTCCGTGCCAGCTTCCCCTGAACATATTTAATGTGTGGTTTCCAGCAGATTTTGTGGTCTAACATCACACCAAGGAATTTAATTTCATTTATTTCCATATTTATATTATCAACACATATTTTTACTTCCATATTTCTCTTGTATTTTCCAAATAACATAAATTTAGTTTTATCTTTATCTTTAATTTATTTATATCAAATCATTTTTTTATTTTATTTATTTCCTTAGTGATCACCTCCAAAACCTGCTGCACTTCCACCCCACATGCTACATTCATAAATCTTGATTTATTTGTATAAATTGTTGCCTATGAGTTATATAGCTCTTTTACCAGTCCAATACAATACCTCTGAAACCATACTTCTCCATCTCCATTTTCATTTTATTCAGAAAAACCCCAGTTTGTAAAGACATTAAAAATATATGTTGAAGGTTTCACAATACCATCAATAATGCTCTTAACTGTTACCATATCAACATCATTCCAGTCTGTACTAATTTTATTCTTTTACAATATTATAAATTTCATTTTCTTCCACTACTCTTAAAAACATCGAGCTATCATTTCTATCAATATAATCTGTCGTAGCCATTTCTGTCTCATTTACCTTTATCGTCTGTCAGTTTTAATACAAAGAATGTATTAAATCCATTTACTACTTCATTCATATCTTTAATACTATTTTCATTATCTATAAACTACTGAGGATAATTGTTTTTCCTCATTTCATTTTTAATTATACTCTTTAATACACTCCATGTACCTTTTGTATCATTTTTATGGTATTCCAACTTATTAATAAAATATTCTCTTTTACAAGAGAATTATATTAATTAGCTTATTTTTATAATTTTTATATTTAGTTTCCACCTCAGTGATTCTATTTTTTATGAATTCACGATATAGGGTGTTCTTTTTTTTTTTACAGGCATTTTGTAATCCTTTAGTCATCCACGGTCTTCCTGTGTAATTGTGTTTTCTGTTATCTTTTACTACTGGACAGTGTTTATCAAATAGTATTTTAAAAATCCCCAAAAATATTTCATATGCTTTATTCACGTCTTTTACTTCATATATAATATCCCAATTCTGCTTTAATAGTTCATTTTTTAAACTATTTAGCGTCTTCTCGTTTCTAATTCTTTTATACATAATCTTACTTTCATCGCTGTTATCCTTATGATTACAGTAATAAGCTGCAAAAACAGGTAGATGATCACATATCATTTATTAATAACCCACTTTTTATACTATTCCCCATTATATTTGTAAATATATTATTAATTAAAGTGGCACTATGTGATGTTACTCTAGTTGGTCTTGTTATCAGAGGAAGAAGACCCCTGCTATACATAGTATCAATATATTCATCTGTACTTTTATTATGATTTGGATTCAACAAATCAATATTAAAATCTCCACAAACAAACATCTCTTTCTGGCTTAAATTAGTAAACAACCTCTCTATACTAATATTAAAAATTTCAATCTTAGATCCTGTTGTTCAATATATACAACTAAAGATTATGTTTCTTTCTTTCCATCCAAATTTCAACCGTTAAGCATTCCATCACTCCATCAATAATAGTCGTCATCCTTTCAACTTTTTTATAGTTTAAGTTTTATCGGTATAAAGTGCCACCCCACCTCTCTTATTACTTATCCTATCTAAATAAAGGAATTCATATTCATTTAATTCAAAATCTACATCTTTATCAGTTATTCGTTTATGTTTTGAAAATATGCTTATAGACTTCTACTTCTTAAATGAACCACTGTTATACTATGTTCTTCCTTTATCTTTAGGTTAAATTGATCATCTGTATAATAAGTGCAGTCATTTATTTGACTTATAGAAATTATAGTCTGGATCTATATTACTATCAAACTAATATTCCCTTATTTGTATCTACGTGGGTTGTAGTATTCAAACTATCAGGCATGTATGTTAGTCATAATATTTTAAACTGTCACACATTCCTTCTTAGAAAAAAATAAAAAAAATAACATCCTTTATGTTTCACATACTAAGTCATTGCTTATATTTTTCTAGTTCTGTCATGTCTCTGATATTAAGAACTTTTGCCTGCTCTGGGGTCCCATTCAGTTTAATGAATATCTTACCATCTGATGTCCAAGTTGACTGTATTTCTTTTCTGTTTTTGCAACAATCTTGCAGTATCTGCCTTTTCCTTTATTAGATGTTCATTTACATACACGTTAGTTCCTTTCAACTTTCATCCCTGTTTAAGCAGTTCTTTCTTCTATTTTCTGCCAGCAAAACGAATAATAATGGCAGGTTTCTGATTTTTTTTTATTTTTCCTTGGCAGAGAATGACACCCTTCAATATTCTTGCTCACCACATTTATGCCCCTGCTATCAAAGAAGGCTATTACCTGTTGCTCTAAAGAGAATAGATCTTTCTCTGATGGGTCTACACTTTCTGTTGTTGTAACCCTCGCGTATGTCCGGTGCGTGGTTTCCAGTCCAGTATCTATCACATCATTTATTCTTGAATATTGTTCCAATTCAGCCACTCATCCTTCCAAGAGAGCAATCCTCTTATCCTTTTCCTCATTGAATCTGCACAGTCAATTGGGATGCAGGGAACATGTCACCCCCCTCTAAAACAACCTGACCCATGTAGCCTCTGTACTGGCTTAATTAAAATGGCACCCTGCCTTCCCAAAACGGATAGTGATGACTACACTGGTACAGTTAGTGTGGCCTCCTTTTTGGACAACAGACTCCATGGGACTTTTACTGCAGGGAATGACCTCTATGTGGCTGACAGCTGGACTCAGCATAAAGCAGCTGAAGGAAGAGGAAAATAAGGCCATCTGCTATGGCAGCTCTCTGCTCCGAGTGCTCCAGCTTTCTGCAGAATAACCCAAAAAGCACAAATCCACAGTGAGTGTGTGACAAAGATGGGGGAATGTATCAGGAACAGATACAGGGGGGGTTGTGAGTGTGTACTTGTAAAAAACATACATCATATTCACATACATACAGACACACACCCACAGACACCCCGAAGGTTTACCCTAAATGTTAACATATTGGTATCAGCCATTTTCCATAGTGGAGGAGGAGGGACTTAATCAGCTCATTCTCCACCTAGAAAAGTACCAGCCAACATCATGTTTATAACTCATCATTGAATCTGGCTGGAGATCGAGCTTTCGTTTGCCACACAATAAAAAAGAATGCAACACAGCTCAGAGCTCAGCCAGTTATTTGATTGGAAATATTAGATAAATATATATCTGTCATTGGTAAAATTTTCCATATTATTACCCCCCCCCACCCCACCACCAC
>JAODKC010000021.1:12179951-12190093 GCA_026777985.1 Mormyrops attenuatus
GTAAGCAATGGTGGCAGTTTGTTTTGATCCCAGATATCTGATCACCAAAGTCTTGGCTACATGAAGATGACTAAATGATGTGGTTGCAACATTCAGTTGTATAAATAAATAAGAAAAAGCTAACTCATGTCACTATTTCTAGTCTCCTTCCATTGAATATTTAGGAGCTCTCATGTGTAAGCATGAGCCATTCACACCTGGCCACATCCGCCCCCCGCTTTTATGGCACTGATGGGGATTTATCTGGATCACATTCCACCGCTGCGTTGTTCATTAGATTACCATGCAAAAGCAATTTTAATATGTGGAAATGCGGCTATTTAGAATGCGAATAGCGATCTTCATGTCTGGGCAGTACTACACGCCCCCGATGCAGGTAAAATAAAGAAAGGTGACATGATTTACTTTTTTGCCGATTTTACCTAATTTTAAAAACTTTGATAGTTCTGACAATTGACGTTTTGAAAAGAAGACAGATTACGGATTTAGCCAGCGTTTTTTTCCATGATTCTACAAGAAGATTTGAGCGAGATATAAACGGAAATAGACGTGAAAAATACACTGCATCACCGACGATGCACTGGACCCCAGAGGGTTAAACGTGGATGTCTAGGATTCTGTATGATTTTTTTATATCATGTCGTTTATGTCAGTGAACATAATTGTTGCTCGTGGGATTACACGGCTTAACTTTAATTTCCTGTTTTTCTTTTTTCCTTTTAGATGCTCCCCAGATATCATGAGAGTGTCTTCCGGGTCGGCGCCTCTGTGAAATTCTCTCAAAATCAAATGCAGGAGATCAAATGCATAAAGTTTTCTGATTTTCCTCTGGGATAATGAACATGTCCCAGCTCCTGCCCACCTCAGATTTATCATTTAGCACCTCCCCGGCCAGGTGTGCCTCTCTGGGCAGGGACATCTCTTCCAGTATGTAGTATGTGGGCTAGAGCCCAAAGCAGGGGATCGTCCCGGACTTTGGGTTGATCGAGCAAGTAGATTACCTCATCAGAAATACTGAGGTATTCCTCTTCATCCATACCAGGTATCTGCTTCGGGAGTTCTGTCATTCTGCTATGACTTGCACGGCACGGACGGCAGTGTAAAAATAATATGGAAATTGCTTAAATCCTAAATTGGCCCGAAATATCACAGATTGTTCATACCATTTTTAAATGTTTGCTCCCCAGCTAGTGACAGTTTTAAGACCTGTGGTTGACAGCAGACATTTAGTCCATAATATAAATATGCAAAATTTTGCACATGCTTTTGACCAGCATACTATAAGTATCCATTTACAGTAAGAAGTTAAAAACATGCTTATTTCTGTAGTCACTGCAATTGTATTGCACAAGTACAGCTGATATTTTCCTCATCCATTTATAACTGTGCAATGACACTTATAAATAAGAAAAACACGCCTATTTCAATCTCGTTCACCATTACAAAAAACACACACACACACTGGCTCTAGTTTGTCACTGTATTTTTCTATTAAAAAAAGAAGTTTAAATCAATTAATTTATTAAAAAACAAAAAAAAACATGCATGGGGAAAACTGAGAATGAGGTATAAGTTTTGCTGGACGTTATAGAAAAATAATGCATATTGTTTGGCAACTTTACCAGTAGCCATTCAAAAACAGAAAGACCTAGAATGGGGACGGGTGACACATGTTTTGTTTATAGTGACTTCACTATCTGCAATCATGTTTGTTTTTTGAAGTCAGATCTCTTTAATTATTTCATATTTAAAAAGGTAATTATAAATATTCAATTCAATTTATTTTTATATAGTGCCTTTCACAACAAAGTTGTCCCAAAGTGCTTTACAGGGTTGTTTTGTGTTGGCCCGAATTATATATAAATAGTATTTATTCTCAGAATTGTCAGGAAGAGTAAATTGCCTTAAGATGACGTCTGATCACCCTAACAGTAACGTTGGACACTAAATATTAATGACACAACCATTTACACTTTTTAATGTAAACCTAGCAGTCTAACTGTGCATTTTGTAGGTTACCTTTGAAAATGTTGCGTTTAATCTATAATCTGCATGTTTTTGTTCTATTTTTATTTTATTTTCTATGCATACAGGAAATGTTTAATGTTTTAGTCTCTCTATTAAGTAATTAAATGATTCAGGAAGGTTTCAAAAAATTTTGTGATTTAAATTTGATGTTATAAATTGCAATTAACTTTTAAAAATAAATACCATTGTAATATATTAACCCGTCTGTGTTAAGCTGACAGGCCTATTCAATGGTTTCCCATCCATACATTTCTTCTTGCGTTTCATTAAATTTTATAGACCATATTTTTGAGTGCACTTAAATTCGTTATTGTGGATGACTTCAGTCTCCCCCTCTCCCTGTCCCTCTCTCTCTCTCTGTGCGTGTGTGTGTTTCCATTAGGACTGGTGGCCACAGGGCGCGGCTAGCAGTTTCTGTTCCTCTCATGAGGAGAAGCAGTATCCAGCAATGAACATCCTCCAAACTCGACTAACAGCAAGTATCATTTGGATTTCCAATATAAATAGGAAATGATTGTTCCGTCACCTATAATTACTGCGCTGCACACCTGGCAAAAACATGTTAACAAATTCAAAATATGACTTGAATACTTATTCATCCGACCAATAATTGCTATACCAATCATAAAAGAACGAAACCCGAAAAGTAAAACTTATATACACTGGAAAAAACATCAGAAAGGTAAGGTCACTTTCTAAGATTTATACATTGTCGTATATATAATTAGTTTTTTCTAAATGCTACATTATTATGTTCCGATGGTGACCACATTTCCCATAAATCAATGACGATTTTCAGTCTAATGTGTCAGTTTCGGGAACATATCGAACTTATTCCCTGAGCCCATTTAATGAAACTGCTGAATACAACTAAAAAAAAAAATTAAATATATACTTTTTGGATGTGATAAAGAATCTAGATATGTTTAATCACTATTTTTTTTTACCTTGTTGCAAACCTTGTTTGTGGGTGTGGTTGGCGATAATACTGAAAACATATCCTACATAAATTATTTAAGTCTGAGGACAAACAATTGTAGTTTGAAATGATATCCAATTTAATCATTGATGTTTACTGTACATGGATCATCTAACATCATAAACATTCTTTACTGTGTTGCTTTGTGCTATTAATTTCTGATGGTTCCACAGATAATTTGCTTCTGTACAGATTTCATAAATTATATGCTGTCAGTACTTTGACCAATTTATGATGATTCAAAGCACATTAAATACAGCAAAGTTTTAAGAGATGGTTTCCCTCCATATCTTGTAACAATCTACTAACTTATTTAACTTGCCAACACTTATTTTGTATGATAAAGTATAATATTTCTACTTTATTTTGCCTTGGATTTTTAACTGTATGTGTTGTAAAATATTTTATTTGCAGTAAACTTGTTACAGATTAATGGTTTGTAAACAAATTCATATTTTAATAAGACTGAGAAAACTGTTTTTAACTAAACTTGTAATCTATTCGTTGCAGGTACATAAAATGGCAGTGGTGTACGTCTACTGGGTTACACTGTGGATGGCTCTGCTTGGCACTGCACACAGCTGCCCCAGACCATGTGTGTGTCAGGAGACATTAAACCATCATTTGGTTAATTGTGCTAATAAAGACCTGTTCATGGTGCCTGCGGAGCTGCCATCTAACGTAACAACACTCAATCTATCTGCAAACAAAATTACTGCACTTAAGTTGCAGTCATTTGAAAGTGTCACCCATGTGGTATCTTTATGGCTTGCTCACAATAAGATTGCTACCATAGAGGCAGGGACTTTGGCCCCACTGGTCCATATGCGCAACCTGGATCTCAGCCACAACAAACTGGTGAATTTTCCATGGATGGATCTGAAAAATCTAACTGCTCTGCATTTTTTGAAAATGGACAATAATGAAATGGTTAGTTTGCCAAAGGATGCTTTTTCTGCCCTTAAGGATTTGAGGTCTCTCCGTATTAACAATAATAAGTTTACGACACTTCTTGAAGGAACATTCAGCCCATTGATACTAATGTCCCACCTTCAAATCCATAACAACCCGTTCATCTGCTCCTGCACACTTGAGTGGTTGAGGGATTGGCTATTGGGGGTAGAGATGTTTATTCCAGAGCAGAATTACATTACTTGTGAAGCCCCAGCAGAACTGAAAGGTGGATTGGTGGTTAGAATGCCCATATTGAATTGCTTAGCTCCTACTGTGCATGTATCATCCCAGCCTGATACCTATAATATGAAAATTTATGAGGGGTTCATGTTTATCCTAAACTGTGATGCCAAAGGACATCCTACACCAGAGATAATGTGGAAAATATGTGTCGGAAACCAATACTTTGAGTTCAATATCCCAAGTACAGTTGATGAGAAAAATGATTTACCCATGGATGAGGCAACACCTGGCAGGCGCTTTGTCATGTTACCGAATGGTACCCTTATTGTTCCTCATATAAGCATGAAGGATGAGGGAAACTACAGTTGTCTGGCCATTAATGACATGGGCCAAGCGGAGAGCACAATTGAAGTTGTCATTGCAGGTACCCAGAGACATGACATCAAACCTATTCCAGATACAACAGCAGAAAAGGTCCATCCATGGGTCCATTGGTCTGGTTCTGAAACATCAGAAAACAGTGTTATTAACTCAGGTAAAAGCAAATACAAAAACCTTCCTAGCAGGTCCACATACATCACTCAAAACAGCAAACTTGACTCCAGAGAGCCACTAGTTGGCATGAAATGTGGCGTGCATGATAGGACACACTACATCTCTAACCATGCATTCAACCAGAGCCTTCCTGAGCTCAAACAATATGCATTCGAATTTGGAGTTATTTCATTGGACGTATCAGACACTGAAGCAAAGATCCAGTTGAATCCTTTTCAGCTATCCAAGGTCAGTCTACAGCAAAGTCAGACTCAAGAACATAGAACTGTGAATAAAGATTTGTTTAATCTGTTTCCAAAAGCATCCACTGACTTGTTGTATTTATGTGTAAATAATGGCAGAGGACAAACAGTAGTCCAATGGTCCAAGATTGAAGATGGCATAAACGCCTACCATTTTATGGGTTTGTTACCTGGAACTAATTATACACTTTGTCTAACATATGACAAGGAAGACTGTCAGGTTCAAGTTGTCTTTGTAACTAGGAAGAAAACCCCTTCTTTGTTGATCATTGTTGTTGTTAGCATATTTTTACTGAGTCTTGCCACTGTCCCCCTGCTGGGGGCTACCTTCTGCCATTTGATTCAAAAATATCAAGGTAAAACATATAAACTGATAATTAAGGTGCAGAATCCAAACCACATGAAGCATACAGCTTCTGATTTGGATCATAGAGTATCGTTCGTTGAATCGGAGAAAGACTCTAGTATTACTGACCTTGGTAAAGAAGATAGTGTCACAGATATTGCTGAAGGGGAATGGGAAGGCAATGTCATAACAGAACCAATTCCTACCTCACATTCCGATACAAAACAGGAGGAATTTGAAGTGGGCTCAGAATACAGTGATCGATTACCACTGGGAGCAGAAGCAGTGAATATGTCTGGGGAAATCAATGGCAACTACAAACAACAAGTTCTCTAAAGCATTCATTTTCCAGTTCATAGTCAACTAGTTACAGTCAATTGGATTTGATAGTTTCTGAAATTCCATAAAATAAGACTATTAGTAAAAACTTTGAAAAAGGTCAGGGACTAAATGGTATACAATATATGGAGCATTTGTATTATTGAAGTATAGCCTTTTTATTAGGTTTGTTATTTAACCAGAAAAATATGAGAAATATCACTGGAAAGACAACAGATCTGATAGAAGGGGAAACCTTCATTTGAGTGTAGTAAACCTTAGCTATGCGTGTTCTGTATATACAATCCATTATGCACTGAGTTTTTGTGAAACCTTCATTAAATTTGTCTTCTTGTAAATGAAGGCACTTTTTGTCAAGTATGCTTGAAAGGTCATAAGCCATTTAGATCTGATTTTATGTAAACTGCAGCCATATTTAAAGTTATGACTTGCCAGAAAATGTGCTGTATTTCCTCAAATAAAATCCAGGATTCAAAAGCTGGGTCTCAGATAATGGCTGGGGGTGTGGTTGACAGGAACAAATAAAGGCTGGGCCTCTAAAACAGGCCAGGGGAAATTCAAGGGTGGAAAATCTCCTGGGGGTTTATCTATATGAAGGCTTTGTATGAACGAAATAGATGAGAAACATTTGTACGCACATTTATATGGAGATTTTGTGATTTATAAGGAAATGACATCAAATAAAAATTTTGTGTTGATAAATACAAAAACATTCTTATTATATGTAATATACAACTAACATTCACACCCAAGGGAAAACTGGGGGAAAAGACAGGCGGAGCGGACTGGACTTCACAGTGCCCACCCCCAAAGGCGCATCCTCTGGACATACAAGACTGGCCAGGGAGGGGACTCAGGGGACCAGACATGAGGACTGGAACAGAGAGGGCCAGAACACGGGGCTGGATTCGGTGAACAGGACAAGGTTGAACATCAGACAAATGGGCTCTCAGGACAGAGGACCTGGGGAGACAAAGCAGAGCTAGGAACTGGAACAAAGCCAGATGAAAAGAACAATGACCCCAGATTCATTCTGGGCGGTCAGCACTAACAATAAGGATAGGGAACAGCACAGACAGGAGACCAGGCACCAGACATCATAGGGAGGACACCAAATACCATATGGAGGCCATGGAGTGCAGCTCAGGGCCATGCCCAGAGGGCCCCATTCAAGGTCCTCAGGGGGAACGTCCTCCTCTGGGCAGGTTTCAGCCATTGACTTGGGCCCAAAACTAACATCAACTGGTGAGCCTGATGTAAAGCAGGCGATTACTGGGACGTTGGGTAATGGGTTAGTGACAGCCACCAGTTTGTGACGATGTTGCGGACGTTGAGGCGAACCCCAGCCTTGTAATGGGTGCACATGAGACAAGTTCTGTATGGGTGAGACTTGCCTGGGCAGGGGGTCTGAAGATGCAGGAGCAAACAGGAAGGAGCCAATGAGGCGATGGCCGCAGGCATGGAAACAGGAGGTTTTGGAGGCAAAAGTAGTTTCTACGTGGTATTAGCTATATTTACCCAATTAAGTGGTCACTGGGTATTTTTAAATTATGATGTGTTTATCTCAATCTGATTGGTTGTGGTTGAATAAAGTTGCATAGTTGTAAAGGCCCAGTAAAACACAGGAATGATTACAATGCAAATTAATTTAATGGTGTACAATTTTCAAGGACAGGATACAAATCAGTGCCACTCCATGTGAGTGTTTCGGTTCTTATCTAATCGGATTCCACAGTCTAATCAGTGCAGTACATGGCTGGACTTCTTCCAGAATGCTGTTAAGTCAGAAGAGAATGGCTCCCACAGCAGAACAGAAAGCTATTTTTCATAGCACTGCATCAGCAAGGTTGCCTGAATCTAACTGAATCCAAAAGAACTACAACTCACTTTACTGTTGAGCAAAAAAATGCATTGCCTTTTTTCACTGGAATAAACAATGTTGTTGGTTGATACTTTGCTAATGGTTTGTTGATAGCTAGCTTGTAACATTGGCAAATTATTTTTTTTCAGAATGCTGTTTTTTGTATTTCAACTGTAAAACATGTTCATATAAAACATGTTTATATTAAGAGTTCAATCCCTGCCACATTGGACAAGCATCAGTTTGCTTACAGGACAAATAGATCAACTAAGGATGCAATCAGCCTGTCTCTCTGCACTGCCTTAGAAGTGGTTAAACTGGAAGGGTTAAACACGTACATTCCAATACTCTTCGTCAATGTCAGTAAAGCTTTTAATACAGTTATTCCCAGCACACTGGTGTCCAACTTCATAGCCTGGAATTAAACACTACAGTCTGCAACTGGATGCTTTGCAACTGAATGTCATGGTAGGAAATACTCATGTTCGATACTTACTCTGAACACTGGTGTCCCACAGGGATGAGTACTGAGCCTTGAACTTTATGTCCTCAATACCCATGACTGTCTGCCTATTCATTCGACATGATCATGACGTTTGCAGACAATACAACATCATCAGCTTGATCACCAAACGATGAAACAATATAGAGAGACAAGGTGAGGATCCTGATGACCTTTTGTTCTGTCAATGATCAACGATCTTCAACATTAAATACATATGAGAACAGTAACTATAGAAGTCATGTCTTCTCGCTTAAAGCTCATCCCTGACTTCTTGACCATTACTTTGTCCAGATTCTCCCCTCTGGTACCTCTAGTATTGTGTTCAAATGATGCAGAAATGGATTACACCCATGTAAAACATGCAGTAACATTGCACACTGAGTAGAGAACAGAGCAGGGGCAGACACTTAAATACACACAAAGTTAACAAGAAATAATGCATAACAGGTGAGAATAATTATCAGATAACCAATCAACCAAGCAGCTTGGATTGAAAACACATTCACAATGTCACAGTGGGCCTGCGTTCATAGTGGGGTACCGCAAGGTTCAATATTAGGACCACTGTTGTTCTTAATTTACATTAACCCTCTGGGGCCTATGTGTAGGAACACACTTTCACTGACTGGGGCATGATCACACATTTCTTCAAATATCATAAACTTAATTCATGGCAAATAAATTATTACATGAAGATGACTAAATGGTGTAGTTGCAACATTTGGCTGGATAAATAAATAATAAAAAGCTAACTCGTCACTATTTCTGGTCTCCTTCCATTGAATATTTAGGAGCTCTTATGTGTATGCATGAGCCATTTACATCTGGCTACATCCCCCCCCTTTTATGGCGCTGATGGGGATGTATCTGGATCGCGTTTCACCGCTGCGTTGTTCATTATATTACCATGCGAATGCGATTTGAATATACGGAAATGCAGCTATTTAGAATGCGAATAGCGATCTTTGCGTGAGGGCGGTACTACACGCCCCCGATGCAGGTAAAACAAAGAAAGGTGACATGGTTTACTTTTTTACAGATTTAGCCTAATTTTAAAAACGTTAATACTTCCGACAATGGACGTTATGAAAAGAAGACTGATTTAGCCAGCGTTTTTTCATGATTCTGCATTAAGACTTCAGCGAGATATGAACTGAAATAGATGCGAAAAGTACGCTGCATTGCCGACGATGTACTCCAACCCAGGGGGTTAATTCACAAAATGTATTTTGTCCATGAAATTACTTTCTTCCATTCGTAAAATGCTTTTCATCCACAAAATGACTCAGTGTCTCATTATGTCACTTGCGTGCTGTTGGTGTCAGTATGTCACTTGCGTGCTGTTGGTGTGTGTCACTGTGTCAGTATGTCATATGTGTGCCATGGGTGTATGCCAATGTGCCAGTGTCTGCGTTTGTGTCAGTATGTCAGGTGTATATTTGTCAGTGTGTCACTATGTCGCATGCATGCTGTGGGTATATGTCTGTGTGTCATTATGTCACTTGCATGCCATGGGTGTGTGGTAGTGTGTGTGGGTCTCTGCAGTGATTTCCCAGCAATGCAGTGTGCCCTGGGTACCAATTCCACACTAATACTAATGCCTTACCCCTCCTTCTCAAAATGAATGGTAGGGTTCTGAATGCAGGTCACCATGCCAAGAAAATCCATGAAATACAGTAAGTGTCAAAGGCTGCTTTGTTAATAAGATTGTTAATGCAATGTGTAGCTTGCAGGAACTGGCCTTCCTTTCCTGTACATCCTCAGGGTATTGAATATATACTATTTACTGCTTATTACATGATGTGACAAATTCAGACAATTATATATTAATGAAATTAATTACAGAGAAATGTATTTCCTATTCTCTGCTTTACAATTTTATGTGTGTTGTACATTAATGTACATATAAATTAATTAGTTTACTTGAGTATATTTTTCAGCTAATCATATCCACTTAAAATGATCAAACCCCCAGTATAACTTCACAGAATGTCAAAACTATATATTTGACATCTATAACATATGCAAGATATTTTTAGGTTTCTGTCATTCTGTTGTATGGCTTACATCAGGGGTGGCCAATCTTATCTGCAAAGGGCCGGTGTATATGCAGGTTTTCGCTGCAACTCCCTAATTAGGTCACTAATTAG
>JAODKC010000021.1:12206182-12219407 GCA_026777985.1 Mormyrops attenuatus
TGAATTTTATTCCTAATACTCCTAGCATTTAAGTACAGACCGCAAAGGGTAGGCCTCTTACAGTGCCCACTTTTAATGTCAATATGGGCTTTCCGTCTCTCCCCACCTATATTCTTAACTGACCTCCCTGCCCCCCCAGACCCTAGTTTGCCTTGCAGTCTCGCATTCCCTCTTATCATTGGTTTGTATATGATTGTACTTCACCTCCTTCACTACAGACAGACTCCACCCCTTAAATAAAAATGTGAAAGGAGCGATCCAGCCTTTCTTCAGCAGTATGCTGATTCTCATCTCTGTCAAGTACATGCTGGATTTCGTGATTGGATGAAAAGGAAATACCATCTGTAACTTCTGGCCCTCAATACCTGCTGCCCTTCCATTCACTGCTGCACCATCTTAATGGAAATGGAGATAAGAAGCCAACACCCACTCCAGATGACTTTGACTTTGTGCCAAGGATGCAAACACGGCTCTTTCTGCATTCCTCAATGGACTGAAAAGCCTACAGTAATGGCACCAGTACCACATTATCCCATAGTATGTGATGGGGAATGCTGTCTTCTCCAAGTCCTTGAAGCATGTATCGACTGTTGGTATTTCCTATGATTCCTCACTCAACTTTAGAAGCAAGAATAGCGGGGCTGCTGTTCCACAGGCAGACTGGAATCCCCAGTACTGTATACGCACTGTATGTGTGTGTTCATGTAAATAAACAAATAACACACATACAACAATTAATGGATTTCTGAAAGACCATGTGACATTCATGAGAGGAGAGGGAAATTTGTTAGACATAAGGTAGGAATTGGATTAACGAAGGAATCCACACACATTTTAAAGATGTTGAAAAACAACTTAAATTTTGGTGTGGAATTTGGGGAATGGATAGACTTGTGGACAAAGAACTGTTATCAAAGTTTGGACAGAATTACTAGGAGTCAGATGAAAAATAAATCAAACATTTACAGCAACAACACAATAAGGAACTTATTTGAATGAGGAGTAAATGAGAACAATAGTTCTGGTCTATATTCCTATATACATTTTCTGAATAAACACCGAAAGTATGTGATATCTTCATGTACTCTTATGATGCATGGATGATTATTTTGGTTAGGACCTATACCTCTGCCCATGAAAAGAATTATAATTGCAGGAATGTCATTGGTAACTGAGAAACAGCATAACGGGAGTCTGATTGCAGGCAAATTGGGAATATTTTTTTAAACACTACATTCTGCCCCCAGTCTATAAAGTGATCAAAACTGATTACATATGTGTAAGAGACTGATCTCCACCCGTCCTCCTTCCATAACTGCTTGTCCAGTGTGGGGGGGCGGTGAGTCTAAAGGGAAGCCCAGGACGGGGTAGTGACCCCTATCGTACCAGCAACAACTGCCATTTCAAGGCGATTGTTTAGTGGTGAATTATTAGTTTTTTCTAACTTGTATTCAGGAATAACATGGCAAATCAAACAGTTTAGTTTAAAGTAAAACAAAACTTTTTTGATTTAAAGATTAGCTTAAGTTAGCAGGTTAAGAATGACATAAAATAAGTCCAAATAAGAGAGACCTGCCCAGTCTGTGTGTGTAGAAAGAAAAAAAATACCATCCTAATAAACCACATGCAGATAAACTGGTATTCAGGGTCAGTTTGCTGTGCAGAGCCAACATGCTCTCATAGATTCCAAACACTGCTCATAATGTAAAAATGATTGAGGTTGAACGTATTATGTAACTGAAACGGATGCCAAGTAGGACTGTTGGTAACTACATGCAGAGCCTAGCTAGAAATTCTGGGCCCCCTGGCTAAATGTCACCTGAGGGCCCCCACGCAATTTAATATATGACTTTATGTATTAAATGCCCCCTGTCTAGTGCTGGGACCCCTGAATCTGCCAGGGTATCCATGTCCCTCTGATGCCGCTGATGACGTGGTTGTACACCCCTTGTTTCATTTCTCAGGAACACAAAGTGAGCACCTATGGTAATGTGTCCAGTCTGAAGCTTAAAGCTCAAAGTGGGAACCATGCAGTGGAACCTTCATCAGTGTTTCAGTCATACTTGGTCATAATTTTGATCAGTTAGATCTTCGTGTGACAATTAGACATACATAATACTGTATCTTTAACTCAGTACTGGCTAATTGACAGCCAGTAGGAAATCAGTGAAAGAACAGTCCAGAAAGGACGATAATGCTAAGATACAATAACGGTGCTAAATTTGCTGCCTTATCTCTTTAATCTCCCTTCAAAAGCTTGTAATTTCCTACAAAAGGCTCCCCTTGTTTTGAGTGGAAGCAGTGATTTCATTGGCCAGCAAAGTTGCTATGGGAAGCTTGTGTTGTAGCAACAAGACTGAGCCGTGCATGTTGAGAACATGAGCTCGTAATATCTTTGCCCAGACTAGTTGAGGGTTTTCATGACAAAGATTCAGTCTGCTCTGCATCGTGATGCAAAACAAGGAAAGTCACACTGAGGATGAACTGAAGGTAGGCTATTGGCTGCTTTATAAACTCAGGATGACGTGGCATTTTGTTCATTGAGCTTGTTGGAAAGTTGTTAGCTGAGAGTTTGGGGATTGTGTCTATGAGTTGGAGTCACAGATTATCAGCCCCCTGTTAACCAAGACCCCCCCACCCTCACTTTACAACAACAATGGATAAGATGACGACAGCATTTTTCAAAACCCATGAGCTTCAAGTGAAAGTTCCCTAGACCATCAAAAAGGGATTTGTCCAGCAGAAGGTTTACATCACACATCTTTCTGAAACAACATTCTGCATGGGCAGAGTTGTGTGTTACTGCCCACTACCAGGACCTGCTGCCTGCCTTCATTCCTTTTTCCCTTCAGTGCATCGTGTGAGCTAGGCTGTTAGTAATGCAGTTACTGGGGTATAGAAAACACCCAGAGCAGTGTATACAGGGTAACATTTTTAGCGTACAAAATATTTACTGAGTCATTGACCTCTGAATAGTTCCTATAGTGCATACTGTAGGTAAGCTGAAATTTTATCGGAGCTTTATAACTTAAAGATTTTTTAAGGGCATATTGGATGGTGATGTTGAGGGAGGGCAGAGTGGGGAGGCTGGACAGGGGGCCATTGTGGACTTTTATGAAAGTCATGAAGAGATGGTGATGAGTCGGGACTAAGGTCCGGACGGGGACCTGCTTTGTGGCTGGAAACTGCTGCACAGGAAGTTATTTGGTGTGAACTTGCTGTCTAATTTTTAAATGTAGAATATCACTGGCAATAGTAGAGTGACAGGAAATGTGAAGCCTGGGAGCCCCCATTATCCTGGGAGCGGCCCTCTGTATCACTGTTTGTTTCGCTGTTTGTCCCCCATTTTCCTGAGAGCGGCCCTCTGTGTCACTCTTTGTGTTGCTATTTGTCCCCCATTATCCTGGGAGTGGCCCTCTATACCATTCTGTGTTGCTATTTGTCCCCCATTATCCATGAGGTGTTGATCTGATTTTAACGTCCTATCCTAATTCAACAAGTATGTGGCTCTCAACCTAAATGTTTGGTATAAGGGGCCCCTGCATCCCTGACTTAACAAACTGGTCCATGGACATGACAGGTCCAAGGTGGTGTTTTTGGACTGCCTTCTCTCGATGCCTTGGCTGGGATCCTCCAGGAGAGGGTGTATGTTTTTGGCCAAACCCAGGACATGCTGCAAGCTCCAACACAAGAGCAGCCTGAGCACGGCCACAGTACCCTGAGAACGGCACATCTCCCTGAGCACGGCCGCAATACCCTGAGCACGGCACATCTCCCTGAGGCCGCATCCAGGTGGGCAGCAGTCTCTCCCGCCTTCTCATGCCTCTTCTTCCTGCAGTTTAATCCTCAAGGTCTGTTTTAAAATGACACTGTAATGTTTACTGTCACTGTCATTTTGTTTCTAATGTATATTAGATTAGCTGCTCTGTTGGTTTTGCTTCAACCTGAATATCGGATCCTCTTACTCTCAGGAGTCTGATTATTCAGGCGACACTGTAGCAGGGCCTGGCCTGTGCTTCCTCAATGAGCCGTACATTGTGATTAAGGGAGGGGGGTGGCCCCAGAATACTGCCCAATTACCACAGAGAGGGCCGGATTTAATGCCTAATGTATATCTTTCTTGTCTAAAAAAATAATTTTAACCTTACACTACTGTTGAATATTTCTTCATCTGAAGTCATATCTAAATGTGGGAATACTTACTTAGTGGCTTCGTGTATTTTAGACAGTCTAGCACTCTAAATGTAATGAGGGTGGATGGAGAAGGGTTACAGATTCCACACATCTCTCTTAGCACCTCAGTAACTGATGCACATGCTGCAGATACAGAACAACAAAGCAGAGTGAGTACAGAGTTGGTGTCCGTCCTACCAGGCCAGCAGGGAGCGCTTCAACAGATGTAATGCAGCATGGAACTCAGCTTCTGCTTGGCCTCCAATCATGTCCATGCACAAGCCTCACAGAAATCAGCTGTTTTAAGTCTTTCAGTTAAGTGCTGTTTACTTTCATGAGACCCAGGGGAACCACAGCCATCAATAACAAAGAATGAAATCCCGTAAAATGTCCTGGATTGTGGCTGTTTTGCCTTTAGTTTTGAGGCAAGACAGACTTTGGTAGCTAATAGTGACTTCATTGCTTTGTGTAATATTACTGCTCATCTGCAGATAAGATTGGCAATCGTTGAAAAAAGTCATGTGTGAACCACCCATCATCTGTGAAACAATGTGTTAATTTATTTTGTCAGGAAGGAAATCGCATATTTCACATGTATTAAATCAGTGACACAAGAATTGCTCATTTTAAACACACATGAAATAGTGTTTCAATGAGCAAAGAATCCTAAAAATGTGACACTACTGCTGTTAGTATTTGGCACTATTTCAATTATTGAAAGAATTGCTTCTGTCCAATTAGTGAATTGGACAGAAAATGGATAGCTATGTATTCACCAGGACAAGGGATTGATGGTTCTGATCTGACCTAGGAAATGTAAGGTGTCAGATGACCCCTAGTGGTACAAATCTGAAATTTTGTTGTTGCTAGCAGTAAGAAACGGTGTGGCGTGTTTTAAAGAGACATACTGCTTAGTGATTACACACCTCCTCCCTCTGTGGCTACAGGGATCAGCATACACTTTCAAAGGCACACTTATCTTGAAAAGTAAAAGCGTGAAATATGTAAAATTCACTTTGATTTTCATGCTTGCAGTAATTGTGTAAGTGATAATGATTTATGACTGCAGTGACATGGCACCTCACTGGTTTTGTGTCATTTTTAATTTTTTGTTCTGTCAGGTTTTAGCTACATCAGTGTGATTGTGAATTGATTAACATGATGCTGATGATTTGGTGTAATTTTAATGCAATGCATAATAATGTGATGACAATGAGGAGGAGATGGAGAATTACCACAGAGCCATGAATAAAATGGCTGAGGACATCCTGGCACTGAGGAGGCAGGTCAGCACCTTGAACTCTGATAACAGCCAGCTGCGTAGCCGTCTCAGCCTGCACCACGACTTGAGCTGTACTCTGCTCGACACTGACATCGACGTCATGACCAAAGAGGAGATCGCCGACTGTATTGGTAAGCCTGTCTGCTCAGCCCATCCTGCACTTATACTGGGAGCCGGTGCCTCAGACACCCATGAAGAGCCACACTGTTTAGTCTCTGAGGTGCTTCTTCGTTTCCCTGCTAATTTACTTCCCACACTCACACCTAGGAGAGCAGTTTATATTATTGTTTTTATAATAGACTGAGTTCATTACAGCTATTAGTAACTGTAGGGGAGTGTGGCTCTGTGTGTTTGGACACTGAGCTTCTGAAAAGAAGGTCACTGGTTCAAATCCCAGGGTCAGCAGAGTAATTTCACCCTTAGGTCCCTAAGCAAGGCCCTTAATCCCCAGTTGCCCCATGTTTGGCTCTGCTTGTCAAAACTGTCAGCCAAATGAATGCTACTGTTTTGTACGAAGTTTCATTATTCTAAAATAGTGCTAATTCAGTTTTATAAGGGTTTGGAATATTATTAAAAAATAATTTTCACCTCTTTACATTACTGGTCTGATGCCTTGTTAGGGGATTCATTCCTGTTCATTTTGAGGGTTTTATGACATTCTTGCATATTTCTCTGCACTCCCAGCACTCACTCTAACACACTCATTTTTCGGAATGCTAAATGCTACAAGGTTAAACTCTTATCTCTTAAAAGGCCAGGACACAACCTTCACACAGTGCCGTCTGAGACTGTGTCTTCCAAAAAGCAAACAGGTGTTTTCCCACATTTTCATGCAGAATTACATAGTATAAAAAATTATAAACACACAGTATGTATATTCCAGAGGCAACGTTCACTCCACAGGGAGGTATCCAAGAATAGTGACTATTTCATACTTGCGTGTGCAGGTAGCTATAATCCAGACACATAATGCAGTATTATAGTTAACATGTATAACTTTTGTATAGCACCAAAAGTACCCTGGAATATGGGAAGACTTAGGAAGCAATTAACAGAAAGACTTTTAAAAAGATTATTCTGGCTGTGAAAGCACATTATAATCGAGATTTACTGAACAAAGACATCACCTTAACTAAAACAAGAAAAACAATAAAAATGATAAAAGAATATTGATTAATAATAATGACCATCCATCCATTCATTTTCTGTAACTGCTTGCCCTATTCAGGGTTGCGGGGTAATAATGACAAAAACAATAACTGAGGTACTGAGAAATGATTATAGAATCAGTCATGCTATGATTCAGGATATTTTTGAAGTAATACTAATTTTTAGTAAGACATCAGATTCATTTTCTTTCTGAGTATTAGTGAAAATAGGCAAGATACCTTCTGCAGGAAACTTGGACAGTACTTTGTAGACATGCGTGCGATATACCGCATTCGGTCAATGTTGGGAAAAGGGTTTTGATTCTGGAAACAATCTTTTCCTATTAGTTATTTCTACTTGCATAAGGCCAAAGGGAAGCAGGACAGGCATTACTGCTGCTATTTTCTGCTGTTTCTCGCAGCCTCCCTGAAGTGTAAATTAGTCAGTAAAAGAGACGGATCTGCAGTGCAAAGGGACAAGATTCAGCAGCTGCAGAATGAGCTCATCAGGGTGAGAGCCGGCGGGACTCCTGACCGTCCATTGGACCATGATGCTTTTTCTATATCATGGCGATGCTCTTTCTCCCCAGAAGAATGACTGCGAGAAGATGCTGCAACAGCTACAGAGGGTCCACCAGCAGCAGCAGACTGTCATCCAGCAATATCAAGGCCGGCTGGTCAGAATGGTGGGTCTAGAAGCGACAGTACGACAGCAAGAGAAGGTACTGCATGCTCTCAGCACAATCCTTTCATTATCCTGCCTCTCAGCGGGCATATACAGCCTGATTGTGCAGTCTGACAATGCGCTCATTAAACAGTGTGCGGCTCCCGCCTCTGTCTCATTGTATATTCCCAGAGTATGCAGACATGTAAGCTCTGCACTGTACATGCTCCTAATTAAACATTCACGGTGACTTACAGTGCAGTTACAGTGTGTTCATATGTGCACAGCTTGATGGGGATAAGTGGGGGCAGTGATTTTATTTCATACTTATGAATACTTATGCAGCATATATTTTCAGTTTTAGCCATTGTTACTGATTTGTTATTGATTACTACAGACAAATGATCCATTTTCTGATAACTATACTGTTTTAGTGTGTGAGGTTGCAATAATAAATAGTTACTGAATGAATATCTCTTTCCATCATTTGCAATCCAGAATATTTGCAAGCATTCCCAAGGCTTTACTATTGTTTAAGGCACTGCATATAGATAGTACACAGCAACTTATCACACTATACGTATAGCGTTTCTGTGACACACAGGATGAAATGCTTTTTTTGTGGTGTAGGTCATTGAAAAGATGGAGCAAGCTCTGAGTGGCAAACTGTCTGACAGAGCTAATGACAAGGTTAGCCGTGTGAAAAAACAAACAGGTAGGAACTATGTTCAGTACACACCCTGCTAAGATCAAAACATTTTTAAAAGCATTTCTCCCTTGTGGGGGCTAATTAACCGTTATGAGACACATGGCTACCCTGGGACATCTTGCAGTGGGATGGGGTCTGAAACGCAGACTGCCAAACACTGACACATGCTTCCTTGTGCCAGTAAACATGAGGAAGGCCCTCTGGCCACCTGTTTCAGGTCAGTGTGGATAATGAGAATGTGTAACAGTATCGGGGCTGAGACACTGCTGCCCACAGGTGAGCACAACCACAGGGGGTGGGAGGTGGAGCTGGCCCTGGCAGCAGAGAACGCCCGCCTGAGGGCAGAGCTTCAGAAGCTGCAGAAGCAGCCAGTGACCTCCCCTGTCCAGCTGCCACTGCAGGTAGAACTTCTGAACACACTTATATCTACTAAACTTCCATGCCAGGTTTAAAATGTTTGTTATGAAGATATGAAATTAATATATTCATTAGACTGCTTTGGTCACAGTGTGAGACTCTGTACCTGGGATCAGAAGTTTGCTGGTTCAAGTACTGGGCCAGACTGTCACAATCAGTGCCCTGAAACCAATAACGTGAAGGGTGCTACATGCTGACTGCCCCAAGCCTGCTCTTGCCTCTGTTAGGGTTACACCTTGTTTTTAACAAGCAAGTCCGCTTGTTTTGTTTTTCAATAATGTTAGCATGCCCAGGGGGGGGTTGGGCAGCCAATTGACCTTGGATCCCACAAGGTTTTTTTTTCCCTACTTGGGAGTTATTGATTCCTCTCATCCATTGTCTTCTGGCTTTTTCTTTTGTTTTTTCCCTTCTTTTTCCTTCTTTCTTTCCTTTGTCTTCCTTTTCCCTGTTTTTGTATTATGTATGATGTATCACAACACACCCATGTAAAGCGCCTTGGGGCAACTCTATGGTGAAAAGCGCTATATAAAAATAAATTGAAATTGAATTGAATTAGGGTTAGCACTCTATACCTGTGATCAGAACAAACAAATTTATTTCTGTATAGTGCGTTTTCACAACATTACATTGTCTCAAAGTGCTTTACAACATCCCCACCCAAAGCCCCCAGTGAGTAAGCCAGAGGTGACAGTGGCAAGGAAAAACTCCCTAGAAGGAAGAAACCTTGGGAGGGACCAGACTCAAAGGGGGAGCCCGTCCTCCAGGGGCCGGCAGGGAAAGTCAGATCGGAGAGATGTCTAAGTGGAAAGTCACAGAGTCTAAGTCATAAAATAGGAGTCACAACCGGGGAGCAGGGAGGTGATGACAAGCCGGTGTTGGCGCTCCTTCAGATCGCCGGGCAACGAGTAGTAAGGCAGTCGGGCATACATGGAGGACGACAGGCAGAAGGGTGAGCTGGACGGAAGGACGTCATGCGTAGTGGAGACGTCGCGTGTGGCAGGGTGTGCAGGATATCTTGATGAACCAGCAACCTTCAATTTTCAAGTTTGAGTCCTTTTGTTCTTTTAAGGATCATACTTCTTTGACTGACTTTCAGTTCTGTTCTTGCCATTAGGCTCTTAATTGCAACTGTAGTCACTGGCTGCCAAAGGGGCACTAAACAAAAATGTTTGGTTTATTTTATTGCGAAGGTGTTCCTAATTTAAAACTGCGTAACTCAGAACAGAATTATAACCATAATTTGGGTTTCAATTTATTAAAATGGATGGTTCTCTTAATACATCATTAAAACAACCAGTAGCATCAAATCAAATCACTTATTGTCACACCACTAGAACAAGTGAACTATTGAGTGAAAGTCTTGGGTCATAAGTTTCTGTCAGCAGTGCAGTAAATTAAGTAAACTGTACATAACAGAACTTTGCGTGATGTCCTCCAAGCTCTGGCTGCCAGCCAAGTCACACCAGCACCTCGACCCCTCTTAGGTTCCCGAGCCCTTCAGTGGCAGTGAAAAACTGGCCCTGCTGGTTCAGCTGGACAGGGCACAGACTCGGGTCAGCACCTTGGAGATTCAGGTAGGCTTCCTACATGCCGGCTTGAGCGCCACTTCAGCCAGTGCATGGCCCTACCTAGACGCTAAGACATGACAGGGCACCTCCTAGGAAGGACTGGTGTCTTCATAACAAAGACAGCGCTTCAGTGTTGGCATCGTGTTTTCCTAAAAATGCCCACTAAGCACTATGCAGTGCATGTGTCTAACTATCTTTCAGCTGGAGGAAAATTCACAGAAGTGGGGCAGAGAAAAAGAGGAACTGTTGACCAGACTGAGTGAACACGCCCATGGCTTTGCTCACATGGCCATGATCCTCCGTGACTCTCTTCTGGTCAGTGTTGTACCTCATCCCTGGAATTTTTGAGAAATCAAGCTGAATATGAAGAGTATACGTTTTAATCCCCAAAGCCTTTGTAAATATCATGAGATCATATTTTTAATTAGGTTAGACCTATTGAAAGATGACATTGTAGGGCTGTCTGCTGGATGTGTTGATAGGGAGGTCAGTACTGCATAATTTTATTAGCATTAATTAAGTTATTACAGTAATTCTATAGGAGTCCCTCTGGTTATGGCAGTGCCCTGATGAGTGATATTCTTGTTTTCCAGACCGCCTCGCAGCCTATGATGTCCAGAAGTAGACAGAAGTTGCATCTTCTGAAATGATCTTTCCATACTTTCCTTCCAGAAGTATTACCTTTAAATTATATCTAATAATATAGATAAAATAGAAAATCATTCTGAATGTTATGAGAATTTTTTGTTTTATTACGGTGATTTAAGTGAAATTAGTGATTCCAGATGGATGATTAATACAAAGATGACATATTTTGGCAGATTACAATATGTTTCATTTTCCTGTATAACATGAAAATATAAAATGCACCACACAATCACAAGGATAGGAATGGTGTAAAGCTTTGATAACTCTTTTTAAATGATTAATTAAATGTCTATTTAACAGCCTTCACTAGTTACACGCTAAAAACTAAACACCAAATTCAAAACTCCCCAGCTGAAAAATCTTACTTATGCTTGGCTAGGGGCCGTATGCTCAGTAAAATGGGCTTTTCTGGCAACAGAATGAGCTGGAAGCTGCTTCTTGCCTCCACTTGCCTCTGCTTCTCAATTCGGAAGTTTTCAAGCATCTAAAAATGAAAAGCATGGCTGAGATGGGAGTGATGGTGTGAGACTGTGTGAGCAGGCAGCTTCCTGCACTGCTTAATATCTCTCTGGCCCTGGTGAACATTTCATAAGGGTGTTTGGAAGGTTTTGGAAGTTTGGAAGCCTTCAGGCTCAGTGCAGGTTACCGCTGAGGACAGCGTACTGACAGTGTTGGACTGAGTGAAGTAAAGCCAGGCGTGGACTCACGTGGATAAGGAAGATCTGCATCTCAGCCTCTGCGATCCTGCGGCCTAGGCACTGGCGTGGCCCAAAGCCGAAGCCCAGCGCCCGGAAGTAGTGGCCCCCGGGGGCCAGCCAACGTGAGGGCAGGTACTGCTCCGGCCAGGGAAAAATGCGGTGGTCCCTACCCATGGCATACAGGCCCAGCTGCACTAAGGTCTGTGTAGAAGCAAGAGGACTCGGTGGAACTGGCAGAACTGGGGCAACCCAGAATAATTAGGCTGGAAGAATCCAGTGGTCTCGCTCCTGTGTGCAGTGCAGGGCTGGAGCCTTACCCCAGCTGGAATGTGGTAATTCTGGATCACTATGTCCTCGGTTATGTATCTCTGTAAACTCACAGCCACAGGATGTAATCTACAGGGGAAAGAAAACCTGTGATCCAATGGTAATAACTGCAACTGTCAAGCGTGCATCATGAGACAGACGTAGCTTTTAGCTCAATAATGCTGTCAGCATTAACTAGTCGTTGGTGACGGCAGAATTTTTTGCAGCATCTACCTGTACCTGTAACTGATGAATTGCACAACGAAGTAATGTACCGTTGATTAATATCTGTTATTCCCACCTTCTGTCTTTGTTTCCAGTCCTTGTATATTTCCTGCATTATTACCAGCAATAAATGTCTTAAGCAGCTCTGCAGCTAGAGCAGGGGGTCCAGCAAAGTTTGATTCTAGCATGTTGTTTTACTGTCTGGCTATGTGTCTGGTCTAGCGCAAACAAATCTGGGGTGGGGGGCTTCAAACCCGTAATTTTACTACATGGCCTTCTGCCTGCTTGTATTTCACTGTTCATTACACAGATCATACCATGAGGAAAATGTCTCTGTTCGTAAAGAAACAATTGAGTGGCATATATTTGTGAAAGGGTGTGGATTAGTGAATAAAATAAGACTGTATAAATTTAGGGCACTTTCCACCTGCACAACGTACTGAACTTTGGGTACTTCGAAGTTAAAAATTGCTACCAGTGCAGAATGACATCATCAAAATGTGCAGCAGGGAGTTTTGTACTGAACTAAAAAATGGCTATTATAGTGTAGCCTATTGCAGAATTGAATTGGGACCAGGTGATTGTGCTCTAAACTGTGTGGGAAGCTGAATTAGAGCTGTGCCAGAGGAGCATGAGAAATAGCAGGCATGAGAGGAGGCCCCGGGGAAGACCCAGGACACGCTGGAGGGACTGTGTCTCTCGGCTGGCCTGGGAACGCCTCGGGATTCCCCCGGAGGAGCATGAGAAATGGCAGGCATGGGAGGAGGCCCCGGGGAAGACCCAGGACATGCTGGAGGGACTATGTCTCTCGGCTGGGAGCGCCTCGGGATTCCCCCGGAGGAGCTGGGTGGAGTGGCCGGGGAGAGGGAAGTCTGGGTTTCCCTGCTGAGACTGCTGCCCCTGCGACCCGACCTCTGATAAGTGGAGGATAACGGATGGATGGATGGATGGATGGGACATTCATATTCATGGGCAGAATTGAGTGGCTAAATTATTATATTCAATGAAACTCCAGTGTAAATTCTAATAAAAGTACAATATATCATGCATACTGTACCTACCTGTGCATCTGAAAGGAGGTTTTTGTGTTGCCACCCGTTAACTTTGTGTTGCTGATGCAATTTGGCTCTCGGGGGAAAAATAGCTGGGGACCCCAATGTATATTTTATATATTACCACAGCTTCGGAAAATACTATAACCATTTCCTTATCCGTCCAGACATTCCATTTGGGTGATTATTGTATTTGCATAACTGCACAGATAGTTCCGGCAGTCTAATTAGTTATAACATGTATTAATGTGCATCTGGCTCCATCCATCCATCCATCCATCATCCTCCGCTTATCCGAGGTCGGGTCGCGGGGGCAGCAGCCTCAGCAGGGAGAC
>JAODKC010000021.1:12219507-12246228 GCA_026777985.1 Mormyrops attenuatus
TAAAGCCCCGGACAACATAGCTCCTGGGATCATCGTAACACGCAAACCCTTCCACCACGATAAGGTGTCGGCTCAGGGAAGGGTGCATCTGGCTCATTTTACTAATTTGTTTTATGAAACATGTTTAACGAAATCCATAAATAATCAGTCATCCTTATCAGCATAATTTTCCTTGGTTTTTAAAACGCAAGCACTTGTCTTGACAGTTTCTATGGTAACTTAACGAACTTGCCATTCCAAGGAGTAGCCTGAGCAGATGTTCCATCCTTATAGGCACTATACTTTTAAGAGTACATTGGAACATAATTATTTCAATTAGCATTTAATATTCTTCTGTGAAATTAACTGTCATATTTATTTATTTATTTTGTTTGCTAGCCATAGTATAAGCGGAATAAACACCTTTGAAGTGTGTGGCTATACGGAAATAGCATTACACCAAGTTGCTGTAAATTATTTTCATATAACCTCATACCTTTTTGTGGTTTATTACAGGGCTGGGAAATGTGTGATCAATATTGATATTACATGTTATGCACATGCAATTCTCATATGGGGGGCTTTAGTTTCACTAAAACATTTTTACTCTGTCATGGGAAACAAAACTTAGCAACCTTTGCAATTTGTGGAAAAGCACCCTTGTTGGAATGCTATTGTTCTTCCAGTAATACTGGTTTAAAATGCCATTAAAAGTGAGCTGGAGTCAGCTGTGTTCAGCGTGGTCATGTTCTGCCTTCTCTGACGGACTGTCGGCTGGGTATACCTCAGTGTTTCCTTGATGGCACCTTTGACTAATGGCACCCTTTTCAGCATCTGCAGCATGTCCCCCTGCGTGGAGGTCCTTGCCGCTGCTATCTCGGCCCGTAGTTCCTCCTGCAGGTCCGGGTGCCGAGCCAACTCGTACAACGTCCACAGCAGAGTGATAGAAGTCTGCAACCCAGGCCAACAGGTCATTATTGACGGCTCCACCAATACTGTTATAATAGATTGATGTGACCCCCCCCCCAGTGTAATGCCTGGGGCCAGCGTCCAATACACTGTGCATGTCTGATGTTTGGGATGGTGCATAGGAGAAAGTTACCGTGTCCACGCCCCCAGCCATCAGCTCTGTGACACTGGCCTTAATGTCTTCAATAGACAGTTTGTCCATGAGCAGGAGGCTGGCCAGCACCCCAGGGTACTTTCCTTTCATGCTGGGCTCCTGGCGCAGCCGCCGGTAGATGTTCTGGATGCAATAATCCGCTGTATCACCAACGCAGACACACGTTTCTGTGGTTTGGCTACAATCTCGGGCTTCTCATTTATGTCACATTGCTGCTTGTCATGATGCATGAATACTGCATCCATGGAAACAGTTATTTAGGGTGCTTTTCCACTGCACCAGGTACCATATTTTAAGTACTTAAAAAGTAACAAAAGTATGGTACTTCAAGGTGTTAGTTTTCCACTGGCGTCAGAACTGGTACCACGGCTGAACGGCAGCTGGGTATCATGATGTTGGAAACAAAGAACTCAAGGGAAGGTGTTTTTTTGAACTGAAACAGGGTTTTATTGAAGGAGAACTAAACAAAACAGGAACAGGAAATAAACCAGACCACAGGGGGTCAAAATTAGTACTAAACCAGAGATGGGCATGGACTAGTAAGAGTGACTTTTTTTGCTTAATAAATATCCCCGTATTAATCTCAACAAAATCATGCTGTGATATCTGATTAAATTTTTTTTTTCCAATTTTGTGCAGCCCAAGTATAACAAATATAACAAAAAAAAATGTATAACAAAACCTTTTTAATTTCATGTCATGCCATGCAGATCTTCTGGTTCTTCTGACCACATCGCAATTAAAGCTTGGGTCTCTTCATTTGTCCACACATACATTATCATTACTTTTTTTTATGAGGTACTTAGTTTACCATTGTTTTCTGAGTTTGCAACTTTTTTTCAAGACAGCAGTTGTATTGCATTTCAAAGGCAGGTTACTTGCATAACCAATCAACAATAAATACATTTGCAAGTCCAATCCCAAAGTACCGAACTACCAAAAAAGGACCCCAGCTAGTTTGGTAATTTAGATACTGGAACTTTTGGTATTGGTACTTAACCAGAAGTCAATAGAAAAGGGAAAGTACTGAAAGTACTATACCAAAAGTATGGTACTTGATTGCAGTGGAAAAGTGCCCTTAGTCCATGTGGTCAGGCTGTAACCTTACCGTGGCTGAAGATCCCATCCCAAGCTTCCACATGCTCCTTCCAAGGCATAGCCCCCAGCCGCCGCAGCAGACCGGGGGGGATATACAGCATGGGCAATGTGCTTTGGAACATAAGAGTGATGCAGTGGATGAAGCGCTGGGCTTCAGGGTCGATGTAGTCTAGCAGCAGCCCCAGCCTCTCTCCATAAAGTACGGATCCTACCGCTGGACAGTGCAGAATGGGACAGCCAAGGGGAGAAAGGTCACTGGACAATGATCGGAACTGGATACAGATACATAATACTAAACAAGACGTTTTATAACAAATTGAATGCAGGGTTAATATATATTGTACCATATCAATAGGTGGCTGCACTTAACCTGTGTCTAAATTAACAGTAATGGGCTGTTACTGCTTTGTGATCCCACTCACTGCCATGACACTCAAGCATGTCTCACATTCCAGGGCATATTTGAAGAGCTCATGGGAGAGATCTGTGGTCCACTTGTCCTGTCCACTCCTCTCGATCTTCTTATGAACCCTTGACACAAAGTCTTGGCCAACCTCATCCAACAATGGTACAAAATTCCCAAGCATATTTGGGGCGATGACCTCTTTGTTCAGAATGATTCGGTTGGACTTCCAGTCTTCTCCTTCCCTGGGAAGAGCAGCAGTTATGCTTTTACTAAAGGGAACCCCTAGAAATGGCAGGTGGCCCCAAACAGATTCAGGGGGGCGATCACGGCCAGATGTATAAGGTACAAAATCAGAAACAAGGACCAAGTTGAAGGGCCTTGGTTTTATTTAATATTCCTGCATTATACACCATTCCATACAACTCAGAAAAATGGAAGGCGTGTTACATGCTGCAAAAATGACCCTTGATTACTTGAGAAGGACTCCATATTTGCGGTTTCTGTAGTCTCGGTATGCAGTCCAAGGCTCCATTTTCAGTCTCTTGGGGTAGTGGCCTTCTGCTCTGAACAGAATGGCTGCATCCTCTGGCTTGATAATGTTCACACTCTCATAATAGCCAATTTTCTCCCTGCAAAAGTAAGACCACCACAGACTTTAATTTATCACTGGGAAGACAACACCCATTTACAATACCATGCAAAAGTCTTAGGTAGCCAAAGAAAATGTTTAAATGGTCTTCATGTTAGTATAAAACTATGCTATTATGCAAAGTGTCTTAGCCTAACTGTGCCAGTGTTTGCAGCAACCATCCAATACACCCTTGTGTTTTTTGACTCGACCACCATCACACCTCATGTAGCTAATCAATCAGCCAATCAATCAATTCAACCAATTGATAGATTGGTCAATTTATCAATCAATGAACTAGTTGAATTAATTAAAAAGTGAGTGGTGAAATTTAACAATTACGTGGAATGGCTGAAATGCCCCTGAGGAGACGTTTCAGAACTGAAGCGATGTTCATCTAGTCATTCAACTAGATATCAGTGACTTTTTGGAGAACAGAAGAAATTCTTACCAGTTTTTATTGTGTTGATCTGTTAATTTCTTTTGACTGCCTAAGACTATTGCATAGTCCTACATAAAAGTAGCAAACTATTCCACCCATATTAAAATTCTATTAAGTCAATATACTAACCAACAATTATTAAAATACCAAAACTATTCTGAAATAATGAATCTTATGTCATGCAACTGTAGCACATGAATACTATTATTTCTTGTATTTATTTCCATTATTTAGTGATATGGGTTATATTATTATTATCATGATTTATTGTCATTTTGTAAAATATTAAAATGTGTGATATGTTACTTCTCACATTTGATTAGTTTTGTATAAGTTATGCTTGACATTAGCCCCCTCGTGTGGAGTCGATGCAGACCTGAGAAGTGCACACCAAATTTCTGCCAGTTTGCTGTATGCTGTCCCTGCGGAGGCCTGTTGTCTGCTGAGCTCCATTAAAATGCCTTTATGTGTAAACATTTTTTTTTGCCAAGTGTCAACTGTTTCTTTAATGGCTTTCCATTCTTGTCATAAATCATAGTATTTTACCTATTTTTAATTTTTTTTTTTTAATGTTTACTCTGCTAACTTGAGTCCAGTGTTTTTCCAGTTTATTTAATGGAGCTTAAGGCCACTTAAACTGGTTTTTAGAAACTTTTAGAAGCGCAGTTCTTGCCACCGGGAAATGACGTAGGAGTTGGGCTTGGTATTCCTGTATCTTAATCTCCAGTTCCAGCTCCCTAAACCAAATCATAAGGAGGTTGTCCTGTTTGGGGGGCTTCACCAGGAACCATGACATTGAAAAAGCTTTCAATGGCTGCCAAGTCATCAAACTACTCCTATGTGGGGCACAGGGTAAACTCAAGGAGGTCGAACTGAGCCATACTAAACCCACAGTGTCCTTGTCATCATCTGCAAGTTCACCCATTCATTTGAATGCAAAAAAACCCAATAAAGCTGGCTAACGTCTTTTTCCACCACCAGTGAGAAGCTTGTATTGGCTTTCCGTCAAAGCTGTAAACGTCTGAATGGGACTATGATTTAGGCATTACCAATGTACCAAATAACAACTGAGCTGTAAACTCTAATTCTGGCTTTGCCGTTTTTCGTTTATTACTGCTTTGGTAATCAAGGGTGCATCAGTGAGATATTGGACCCTATTTTCCACCAGTGCAAAGCACGACACAAAGTGGTTTTTGCTAGTTTCATACCAGCGCAATACTCATTTTTACGGCATGTGTGCACATCGTCGTCAAAATAGCAAATGATGCCAGAAAATAAGGACACTCACTGCTATCTCAGTGGAACTATGTGATATGTGTTACCCAAAACCATATTTCGAACTATGGAGGTAACGATGCTGCAAACTCGCATAGTACGATCCATCATTGAACAACATAGGTGTTGTACAGTTCATTTTAAATTTGCAAACACTGTCACAATATCACATCGAGTAATACTGCAATATTTATAGAACCAAAAAGGAGCTGAAATTACCCAAAATAAACCTTTGACAAATGGAACTTATCCAACAATAGCATGTGTCTAAGTTGGTGGTGTCACGAGTTGTAGGACAGAAAGCAGTGCCGACAAATGCGATATGATTATTATGCATGTGCACATCGCAATGATGATGCTGGAACTATTTATCATTCAGCACTTATGTACACACAGTATTAAATTAAAAAAACACAGCGGAAGCAAATAAACGTAACCGCAGACATAAGAACATGAGAAATTTACAAACGAGAGGCGGCCATTTGGCCCATCAAGCTCATTTGGGGAGAACCTAACTAACCTAACTAACAGTTGTAAAACTAGCAGGAAGACTATTCTATACTCCAACTACACGCTGTGTGTATGTAAAGTGCTTCCTCGTTCATTAAAATGTTCTCCCGCTAATTTCCACTTATGGCCACGAGTTCTAGTATTTAAACTTTTCTGATCCAAGATCATCAGAAGTGTGTTCATGGTGTGGGATCCCCAGTTGGTACGGTCACGCATGTGCGGGATCCCCAGTTGGTATGTACCCTCAGATAGTCTAGTGGGCCCTACCTTGGTCCTTGGGCCAAGGATATGGTCCAGCTTTACCGACCCTGTACTAAATAATAAGCAATATGTAGCTGAGCAAATATAGAGTCCTCTCCAGAAAATTGTCAATGCAAGTAAAATGAAACGTACAATCTTTTACAAAATTTTAAGTAAATCTAAGAATAAATGTAGCTGTTACCACCCACCTCTGCATGTATCAATTAAGAAGTATACACAAGTAAAAGCAAGATTCTCCCTTAAAATGATCAATAACAACAATATATATTCATCAACCTTAAATGTGTCATTACTGAACATTTCTTACCGATAAATGGGCCCAAAGATGTTGAAGTTGTGCACCATCATCCGATGCACGTTCCTGAACCCATCTGTCTTCCAGAAGGCGTACAGGTTGGCCACCTGATTGTTCCACAGCCCAGGGATGTCACTGAAGGGTCTGACAGTATCTGGGTATGTGCCATGGGTCGGCACAGACGCACTGTCACTGTGGCAACTGCAGTGGGTGTCCATCATCGATGCGAGCGCGTGGCGCGGAGCCACGGAGCTGCAACAGGCACGCCACCTTCCTATCATGGCCACCTCTGTGTCCTGGACTTCTGCTCTGCTCCTCATATATAGCATATTCCCCGCCCCCCCCCCAAAGACCTTGGGAGACATTTAGACTAATCACGCATTCATGATTGTCTCTCTCTATGCTGGTTTATTTTCTTTATTATTTAGAAAACACAGGATTAGACAAACCCTGCAGCAACTGTACTGGTTCTCAGAAAAAGAACCTGATATCTGGTTGGCTAGCTAGAAGAACACGACTTGGGTTCCCAAACCTATCCTCAGGGGCACCTCAGCCATTTCATTTCTTCATTAAATTTCACCACCAGTTCACTTTAACTTAATTATATAATTAACTTGAGGTATTGATTGGCTAATCATGGTGTACTACTGGTTGAGTCAACAAATAAACTGGTAATAAACTGCAAATACTGGGGTGGAGGTTTTGAAATTGCTAAGCTGACAGGTTTGACATATCATAAATATCATAGTTTGACACCAAGAAGAAGATTTAAACAATTGTCTATGACTTCATAAAAATATTAATAATTAATAACAATTAATAATTAATAATAAAAATTATTCCATATGCAAAAGCTACCCAATTTCCCCCCCTGGGAAATAATAATTTTTCTTTCACTGTCCCATGGGTTATAACTGGAAAATGCTAATGGAACATTGACTCTGCACTCAGCATTTTTGTGTATTTTTCCAGTTTTCCAGGTTTGTGTATTTCAAGTGAAATTATTGGGCCAGAGTTGCAGAGGCTTTGATGTATGGGGGACAACAGGACAAACAGCAGTACAATGTAAGAAGAGGTAAATGTAGTGCTAAGCATTTCAGTGATACCAGAACAGGGCAGATGGGCTCAGAATCATTTTAATTTTAGAACAGAAACTCTGTGGTTATGCTATAGACTGTTTGTTGTTGAACTTTTATGTTACTCTACAAAGAACTGACTTTTGATAAAACAGCTAGTCGTATTTTTCATATAATTACTTGACAGCTAAATATTAACTGCCCCAGATAAAATTCAGTTAATGAATTTCTAGATTTATACTACCATCCCTTTGCACCTGCAGGGAAAATCTTTCTGAGATAAGGCTGAACAAGGCCGGACAGACTAGGGAGCAGAGAGACCTTGGCACTGGAGTGTTTTCTCCCCAAACAGACGTGGAAGGACAATCCCTCCGTCAGCAATTGAGTGGCCATGTGCAGTGAGCAGACAAGCTAAACACACACTAGCCTTGAGAGGGAAGGGTTTGGGGAGCATCCTTCAGTCTGCAATGAAACCACAACAATAAATTTACTGCTGATACATTCAGAAATACTACGGCTAAATATCCAGTAAAGAATAGAACTATACCATAAAAACGTTCTATATACGTATTTCATTTTACTACACAACAACGGCAATGACAGGAACACGGGGGTAACCACGCATTCTTTGCGGGGTAATGTCCCCCACAATACTGAGCAAATATCACTCTGTCCCCCCAATATACAGTAGAAAATATGTGAAATATGTTTCTTCTTTATAAGCCCTCTCAACGGATCTGCTTGTTTTATTTCCTATTTATTTTCAATATATTTCTGTGTCATGAGGAAAACATAAGTGTGTGATCCCCCACCTCCTCAGCTGTACACTTGGTTGTGCCCAGCACATCTTTCTGTGCTATAATGGTAATCCTGCGGGTTTCAAAATTTGGTCAGTCGGTGGAGGTGAGAAATGGAGGAAGAATTAGCTGAAAAGCAAGGAAAGCAGGACATACAAGTCTTTTTCAGGCAGTAAGTAGGGTATAAGGCAGTAGCTAATGTTTCAGGTAACTTACTACTGTACATTATTCATTTTTCTTTATACACTTACTGTATATAGCTAGCTAAACAGATGGAAACAATAAAATGGCATCATTGAGTTTTGGTCTAAAATTAGCAAGCTAACTACAAAGCATATAAAACTTTGCAGACAGCTCACTTGGCACTGATAAAGCTTAAAGCATATACCATGGAGAGACCATGTACCTTCAAAATGAATTTTAAGGTAAAAAAAAACTAGTAATACATTGAATTTTCTGCTTGTATCAAATTAAAATGATCATCAAGGCCAGTAATTGTTTTTTTGGTAAGAGAATGGTAATCTGGTCAGACGGGCACGGGGCGGGGCGGGGCATGCAAATGATCAGGTGAGAAAGTGGAATGTGAACTATATTGACATGCCCTCTGGCGGTGAAGCAGATGTGATAGCTGCCTCTCCTGCTGGTTTTTCATTGCAGTTTTATGACGAGACCAGCTAGCCTAAATATCTTTAGCCTAGATATCTTTATACACGCATTAAATATTACCTAGACTACAGAAGGTGAGGATGTTTAATGACAGACTGTACAAATATTATATTTGTGACATGCGTAGAGATAGTAAGAAGCATGCACTTATTGCCTGGGCTCCAGCCAGGTACTGAGGGGTTGTGCAATCAGAGGGGAAGCTGACCTTCTCTTTCCATGTGTTTTTAGCTGAGCTCCATGAATTTGGTGATTTTTGACTATAAATACTGATTGGAATCATGCGGAAATTACACGTCTCGCATATCCCCATGGCTACGTCCCAGACATCAGGAGAGGTTTATAAATATGGAAGGAATTTCCTCACTGTGTGGCCTGTGTTTATTATTGATGCTTTCTGTAGTATAATGCATCTGTTTGGATGTAAATGTAAATTTTGTAGGTTTGTGTATCGCATCAGGGATGATACCTGTGCAGGAAAGAAGAATGAGGTCAATGATCACTGCATCCATTTTCCAGAGGCAATTTATTTTTTTTAATGTGCCAGATTTGTGTACTTGCATATTTAATCTGTTTGTCTTTTGTAGGTTGTGTGCGTCTGGTATGGCAATGTCTGTGGTTTTGTTGATCTGTGTCTGTTTGTCGATCAGTGTGATATCAGGTCTGTTGTGGTGGACGATTCTATCTCTCAGTATGGCACTGTCATAGTACAGTTTGTGATGTGTACTCCAGCACTGTGTTCGGTGTGTATTTGTGATATGGTGTGTGTGTATTACTTTTATTTTATAGTGCTAGTTCTTAGTGTATGATGTTGGGACCTGATAGTGTCTGTGTGTATAGTCGGCAGTTTGCGTCCAGAGGTGATGTGCTGTATCATCTATTGTGCATTATGACAGTATCTACAGGTGGTAGATCAAGGTAGTTAGATCATAGACAACTCTGTGGTAAATGTATTACTTCTAAAGCTAGTGAGTGACAAGTCTGGCTGCCGGACTGAACACTCCTGGAAGTTCACCCTCCCCCACGATGTGGACATCAGGACTATGAATGAGTTATTATTTTACATATCAAACTGTTTTCATTCCACTATGACTGGTGAAGCACTGGTGAGGCTGGAAGAGGTTGAAAATGCACCTTAAAAAAATTCTGGGGGATGGCTTCCATTTGGACGCCCCCCCTCCAATATCTATACCATGGTTACACCCTTGGACAGGCGGCTAAATATAACTCTAATCTTGTGTTCAGCTAGGTCCATTTAGATTAACCCACTTAATTTTACAATAGTTTAAAAAACAAGAACTCACATTTTATGCCTTGCAGTGCAAGTTTAATAACAAACTTAAGGTACAAAATGATGGTGGAAGGCATATTTTAAGTAATAATTTCATCATTTCAGGGTGACCAGGGACCTGTATCACAAAGGATTTCATGCTTAGCTGGACAACTTGACACCTTAAATAAAACACCCAGACTACCTTAAATAAAAGTGAACCATTTACACTGGGGCACCTTAAATCTAACAAGGAATCCAGCTAGGCCTGAAATGCCTTCCTCTTAGGTCATCCAGGGTCCCTTGAGGAGAGACTGCCCCATATCCCCTCATGTAGGGTTTAAGGATAAATGTCATAGACTTCTTATAAAATGTTCGTTTTTTTTTAAAACACCACTGCACATAAGACATGCACAACACTGAATCACAAGCAAATACAATCCTTAAAAACCTGTCAATTTTTTCTACAAACACTTGCAAATACAAAATGTTAGTTTTGTCCCAAAGATTTCGGCTGATTTAAGATAACAATCTGCCACTTCTGGAGCTGAAATGCATGTGAATAATAAAGCCCATATAACACATATATCAATTATCCAGGATGGTATGTGAAGTGGTGTGGGGCCCCTTGAGGGGGCAGTGTGCTGCATCCCCCTGTAAGCTCAATGAGCAGCGCACAGCAGCACAGCGGAGGATGTCCGGAGCGCATTCCTGCTCACCGGGGGGCCTCAGCACGGCCGCAGCAGCTTGACGAGCTCCTCCAACTTGAGGGCAAGGCTCAGGTCACCCTGCACCAGCAGCCGCCCATTGGCATAGGCCTGGAAGGGGGCCAGGCTGCCCTCAAACAAGGCCAACAGGTCCTCCTCACTCAGCTGCAGGGTGACATCTGGATCCCTGTGAGGTGTCCCCAGTCCCAAAGCCCCTGCCCCTGGACCACAGGGAGACACTTAGTCAAGTGAAAGACTACACAGGAAGATGCTGAACAGCAGTTATAAACTGAGGCCATGGACAAACATTCCCCAGGTTGCACTGAGGGTAAACGCAACATGAATTAATCTGCCATCAACTGCCCAAATTGGATTTTAGTCATATGCATGGAGGTGGATCCTGATTTGCTAGTTCACAGCGACTTCCAGATCCAGTCTTACCGTGGCTCAAGTCCACATAGCAGTTCCTGACTTGGCCATCATTCCGGCTGATACTGAACTGGAAGCATGCCCCCACTTTGCGTACCAGCTGCTCAGACAGGAGAGGCTCCACGGCACCCAGCAGCTCCTCCAAGCTGCGCGGTGCAGGCGTGTCTGGCCTGTGAGACCCTTGCTCATCCACCCAGCTCACACCACCACCTGCAGGGAGACATCGATGGTTCCTCAGTTACTGAAATATAAGGGGAGAGCTCAGAAAAGAGGATGCCAGTTACCCTTACCAGACTGAGAAAAGCCACTGTTGCTTAGGAGGCATGATGCGATCTCCTGCAGGGGCCCAAGGCCCTCCAAGCCAGGTATCAAGGGGGGCACGAGGACGCCCCCTGCCTGGTTGACATCTGGGGCCTGCAGCACTGATGCCACTGTAAGCTCCACACGATCCACCTCCAGTCCCCAAGGTCGAGTCATGTCATTAATATCCATCTGTAATCCACAGTGACCATCAGTCTGAGTCATTAAACAACATCGAATAAACACAGCTACTAACAAGCTCTGTCAAAGTCTGCAGTACAGGAACTTCTCTGACCCCAAGACGCTCGCCCAGTTTGACTCTCTCCAGCTGCACTTCTCTGGCAGTCTTTTTGCCAAGCGTGTAAGTCATAGCGTTCTGCGCAGTGAGACGGGTGGAGGCATTCAGGTCCTGCACGGCTATCACAGACATAACTGGGTTCCATATTCTGAACTGTATATCAGCCCCCACTGACAGCAGTGCACCGTCCATGGTGGTCACCTGGTGCAGAAGAGAAGAATGTAAAACCACTAGGCATATCTGCCTGCTACCACAGCATCTGCATGGTAATGCTGCTCTTTGGGGACCATGAACCGAGATCCAGGGCATTTACCTGGCAAGGCGGGATGTTAAAAGCTCTGGTGCGAAGATCAACTCTCTGCCATTGGTCAATGAAAGGCAGTATCAGGACCACACCGGGCCCTTTTGGGGGGCGGATTCGGCCTAGATGGAACACGACGATCCTCTGGTAATTGGGCACGACCTAGGGCAGAGAGCCAACAATAATAATACCACCAATAACAGACACAATAATCTCTCTACAAGCTGCCGTTAGGTAGCAAAAGAATACATAATATTAATTATCATTGCTATGCCAACGACACCCTAATATAGACATTTCAGTTGCCCATAGGGCTGCATGATATCGCATCACGATTACATGGTACATGCGCAACAATCACCAGAGCTTCAGATGATGGGTGTAAACATTTGGCCGGACACCAGTTTTTCGGTATTATACGGATGTTTACTTCCGCCCACAATTTGGTAAACAGATTAGTAGCATTTGTCTTGTTTATTTTGAGGCGAAAGTAAATGAACTGAATTCAGGTGATTGAATTATAAAAATTAACTTTATAAACTGTATATTTTGGAATTGAACTGTGGAAGCCTAATACTTTTGCATTGATTATTTTACAAATGAAATTTCAATAAGAAATATTTGCAAATGAAACATTCGATGTTTAAATATACATTCACATTAAATTACAACCCCCAAACAGCCATTATTAAATGCAATGCGTTTTAATTTGATTAGTGTAATTCAATGTGCTTTTTTGCATCAGCGACTTTTATCATTAATATACTTCCATGCATATGTTTCTTCACCCTGCAGTGTGTTGGCGACTGCCCAGGGTTGGTTCCCGCCTGCACCCCTTGTTCCCGGGATAGGCTCTGGTCCCCCCCGTGACCCCAGTTGGGATTAAGCGGTTACGGTGGTGGATGGATGGATATGGTTCTCACTTAACGTCAATCAAATGTTTGTCGTATTATATAGTACGCGTATATATTTTACTTTTATATAAATCACTTAAACATTTCCACATATACTAAAACATCTTAAACATAATAGTACAGTACATAATACAGTAAAATAGTAAATACATATGGTTCTGTACCGTAACTCATGCCTACTGTAATATGTCTTTATGATGTGCAAATGTATGCTCATGCTGACGCTTCCGTTCTCTGCCATTTATCAACAGTGGCATAATAAAAATGGTTCTGTTAAATATTTTTTAGTCCTCTCTAATACAACGGAGCCGCTGAAGCACTGAAGCTGAATAATGTTGCACTGCATCACAAAGTAGTCTGCGTGTTCCGTATTACCAACCATTGTACTTAACCCAGACTTTTAGTGTAATAGCAGTCAGTTTGCAAGAGTGGTCCGTAAGTCGGACGTTCATAACACTGGGGCTGCCTGTATTCTGTATTAGTGATGTAGGAATGTATTACAACATACCAATGTAAAGTGCCCTGGGGCGAGACTGTTGTGAAAGCAGCAATATAAAAATAAACTAAATAGAACTGAATTAATAATTCGGTGTAATATCAGATGTGAGGTCAAGGCCACTGCATATGACAAATCTAGGCAATAAGGCACAAATGGCTTTACCTTGAGGACAAACCAAGCAGACAACGGGAAGGTGAAAAAGACAAACACATACACCAGAAGGGTGACCATCAGCTGGCACATCCAGGAGAACCATCCCTGGGATCGGTCTTGGGAAGAAACACAGATCAGAACCTTAACACGCATTACAATGATTTATATAGCGACCAATTATACAGAACAGTTGTGGTGGAAAAAAATAATACAATTAAACTTAACATATATAAACATATGACTATGGGCCTTTAAGTTGTCCATGTCCTGAAAATGATTTACAACAACAACAAACAAATTTTTTGCAAATAAAAGTTGTGTATGTGTTTGTACTTGAGACTGCAGCTAAGTGGAGATGTTTTTTCCAAGTTCTCAATGGATCTACAAGTTGTGTAACATAATTTTACATCGTTTATTTGCAGTTTGACAGAAAGCGCGTATCCCCGACGGTCTCATCCGGCTCCCGAGACCGAACACTGCAGTTTCGGCACCGAACTGCGGCCCACAGAGACGGTACCTGTGAAGTCGCCGTCCGTAATTTTGGGGACAAAGTCAAAGGAGTTTCCCCCTCGCAGATACGGAGACTGTAGGCCACCGCCCACGGAAACGGGGGAGTCGCAGCTCCAGTCGCTCTGCGGGAGGCTTCGGTACTCACAAGCCGAGGATCTCCACAACATGTCGGCCAGGAAACGCCGCTACTCACAAGCCGAGGATCTCCACTGGCTCTGCGGGAGGCTTCGCTACTCACAAGCCGAGGATCTCCACAGCATGTCGGCCAGGAAACGCCGCATAGGCGCCCTTGTCGAGTGTACCAGTTTGGGTCTTTTTGTTGTTTGTTTTACCCGGAAAACATTACCGCTAGTCTGTATGTATATTCAATGTTTCCTGAACGTATTAAATAATACTATTAGTGAAATAGTTTAAAGAATGAATTGAGCCATAACAGCATCATAACCGCAATGGTTACTTCCGTGTTTATCGATCTATCGAAGAAGTGACGACAGGCAGCGCCCCCTGCCGGTTACTGGACGTATTTCGGAACTTCAGCCTGGGCGCATGATCCAAATGCCGTCGTACTCGATCAAACCACCTTCATATTACACAGGTGAAATTAAACAACAACTATGCATCGAAAGTTAAAATATACATAACATATTGTAAATGAAATCCAACCGAGCAGCAATGCTACCCACTGAACCTCTGTGTCACTCTGCCAATCCCTGTCATCTGTCAATCGTAATTATAATTTATTTTAATGTACCATTTACATCAACAAACTATCACTGTTTGTTTGAACCATTTTTTTATTGCATCGTCATTCCTTCAGCATCATTCCTTAACCAAATATATTCAAATCTTCTTTGTTAGTAATTTTCATTGTTTTAACAAAAATGTTAATATGTGAGAACTGTAACCAAAAATATAAATACTGCATGAATAAAATCTTAAATTGGGCTAATTAAAAGTATACATTGAAATTAAATTTGCTATGGACCAGATACTTTGAATCTGATTTCAGAACTAAGTTTCAGAATCAAGTTATTATTATTCATCATTGAAAGGGCTGTATTTACATAACTTTTTCTCTTCAGTTGTTTGTCTCTGGATTTGTCACTGTATTTTGCATTTTTCTGTTTGCTTTCACTGAGCTTAAGCATAACAATCATTACACAGGAGCGTACCCTGCAGGTAAGGGCGCAGTTAAAGAATTTGGGCCCATGAAAACATGTCCTATTGGGCCCCCAACTCAGACTCTGTTGCCAGTCGGGGGCGTCGGAGTCATCTTCATTCCCCTCCCCCTTAATGGCAGCCCTGCCTGCAGGTCCAGAGGCCCAAGCGTCTAATGCTTGAACATGTCAGATAGCAGCTTCTCCATGGGCATAGTCCTAATAGTCCGGTGGAAGAAGAGCAGCTCTACACGTTCTGATGTGACAAAATGCAGAGAAGAGAGTAACAGGAGCAGTTTTCCGTACCTGCCAGAAGTGACAAGATGATCAGAAACAAATAAACAAAAATTTATGCGAAACAAAAGTCAAAATTTAAACACAGACTCTCATTCAAAGAGATATTTTGACAGTTTCACTTTTAGTCAGTAACAATATATGCTGTAGAACCTTTTTTCATTAATGGAGACCTAATATCAAGCACTTCATCTGCATATTTTCACTACAGTGTCTCTGTAACTGCCTGTTGTCCATAGGCAGTGTCTTACACCACTGTTTACTTGAACCATTTGCACTGAGCCATTGATGTGTATTGTTATTTTATTTTTTATTTCACTACACTTATTTCTAGCTGTCTGGTGCTATGAAGAATTAGAATTTAATTTCCTTTTTGTGAAATGACAACAAAATGACTTGATTTAGATACCTGGATGGATGGGTGGGGTAGTGTGAGTGGACGTGCTGACTCAGCATCACCAGTGACTGATCCTGAAGGTATTCCACTTGCTCTGGGTCTTTCAGACCTCCAGTGTCTGCCCCATGGAGAAAAACATGGCAGTTCAGTCCACCATCCTGCACAGTGCAAGGCTACTAGATGCTAGCTTGAGTAATAATTGCTGACTAGACCTACATTTGGACCCACCTGGCTTAAAGATGATAACAGCCTTGAGGCAAGCAAACTCAGTGGGGTCAACAGCAAGGACCTTGAAACGTCTGAAGATGTCCCCCAGCGAGTAGAGTTCAGCGCCAGGACAGCTGGCCCTGCCCAGCAGCGGGGATGAAAGGTCAGGCAGTGAGAGCAGAGGGCAGCTCTCCAGGGGCAGAGACCACTGGGCAGCACAGAGCAGGAACAGCTCGCTCCAAGCTTCCTCCAGTAGGATCACCTGCGGACAGCAGTGCAACTGTCACATCCTGCTGTCTTCTCTGGCAAATATGCATCAACTGAACGTCCTCACAGCTAATATCTGGTAACCTAGAAATCCCCTTCTCTTGTTCCTCTTAATGCTGGAAGCAACAGAGATTTTATATGCAATAACATCCTAGCTGAATTTGTCATCAATGATCATCATTTGATAGTGCTCCATGTCCCACCTGGTCCCTGAAGGGCAGGCTGGCAAAAACAGGCAAGTTCCTGGCCCACTTGACTACCATGAAGAGCAGGCGTGTGGACGTCTCCTGGGCGTTCTCAGGGCTGCCGCTGGGGTACAGGGACATGTGGTGTTCTGGCGATGACCTCTCCGGCTCATTAGTGGTGACATTGATGGGCTCATCCACTGTGACGTTGACAGTCAGCACAGAGATATGGACATGTGAGTAACATAGAGTATATAAAGTATAAAAAGCATCGGAGTGGTGCCAGAAAGTGTGATAATGCATCAGTGATGATCGCTTGTTACAACAGCATGACTTGATCTCACCTTCCTCAGGTTCCAGTTTGGCACACGTCTCTGCAGTCATCAGGCTGGCCATGAAGCGGTGACCATTCTGGCTGTTGAGGCAGTACTGGACATTACCCGGGGAGCTGGCAGAGCTGTCGGCATGGGGCCGGGTAGATGCCACAATGGGGGATGATGGGTTGTTACCATTGGACCAGTCAGATGAATTAGGACAAGCAGAGGAGTTCTGCTCCCTCGTGGTAGCCAGGTACTCCTGGCCCATGTCCAGGTCCATGGCCTCCAACTGTATCTGTGCTGTGCTCCGTGGCTGCCTCTCATTCTGCACAGCTGTGGGGGGGACAAGTGTCACAATGACACGGCTGGGTAGCTCTATGCCCTGTGTGTCATGACTCATTACTCCTGTAATATGTGCTATAGTAGCACTTCCACTGGCTCCTGACAATGCAGCTAATCCTTCTAAGGGTGTTTTTCACAGGGAAACCATAAGATTCTTTCCACTGCCTGATAGCTATTCATTCCTGTCTTTCAGGCAAATCATTCAGGCCACTTTATTTAAATATTACTTTAATATTACCCTGAAATTATGATTGATTCTGCTCGTGAGCTGGTGCCCATTGTAACTGTACATGGTTTTGTTTTTCACTTGTCTCACCATCTTTCTTCATGCCGGCTTGCAGGCACTTCTTGAGTCGGCAGGCTTGACACTGGTTCCGATGAGCCTTGTCTACAGGGCACATTCCTGTACTGGCTTGACACCTACAGGCATACCGAGAACTCCATCAGCAGGGGCAGATTGGCAACAATAAAGAACCTAGGAATTTGCTGCTGGCCAGATAGGGAGACCCCTTTGTATATTTTGCTGATCGCAGTCAACTGGTTGGTCTCCAGTGAAATACAGCATGATCCATTAATCTTCTCCTGCAATTGACCTGTAAACATGTCAAGATAGACTGATGGGTTTTGCACCCATGGTATATAGACTATATTATGCCAGGGTTGGGGAAGAAACACCGACCCTCACAAGACCGACCCACAGGGAAAATTCCTGAGCTTCCCAATGGCCAATCCACACCTGACCATCAGACTGCTTCAGAGCAGGAAGCGCCTTCAAATGACCCACTGAGGAAACCACAAATTAAGTTTAAATAAGCTTCAATCTTTCTAAGTGTTCCTGCAACAGGAAGCAGGTTGACACACAGACTCTTTCTTCCAAGGGACGTTGATTACAGTCTGCTCACCTGTAGACAAGTCTTCGCCTCACGCTGCGCTTGAAGAAGCCGCTGCAGCCATTGCAAGCATAGATGCCATAATGCCTTCCGCTACTGGTGTCTCCACACACCTTACATAGCAGGCCTGGCCCAGGGGGACCCTCTGGAGATGAGTTCCTGCCTGTGGGGGACCCCCCCAATTCGGGTTTAGGGAAAAACGCTCCTGAGATCTATATGCATGTTCATTCTGTCATCCTGGTATCTCAAATCACAATTAGCAACATAACTGCTTTACTTTCATGACTGAAAGGCTAATGACTGATTCAGCATCGATGTAAGAATATAGCTGAATGTAGATTAATGTGTATCTAACCTGGAATTACTTCTCTAATTACTCACATTTGTTAATTTGATTCATGAAAATGTGCTTTTACAATCATAGAATAGAATACATTTCACTATTAGAATAACACATTTAAACACAAGCTTTCATTACATCCATTTACTACAAAATATACAGAATATTTCATTAAAATAATATTAACATGCTATTCAATAATTATAATAAAAACCAGCATTCACTCCAGTATGTCACCCTGTCTCCTTAAGCTGTAACATCACTGTATTGGATATGTAGTTAAAGAAGATATATGAATACTTTTAATATAATTTAATAATATGTCATTTTTATAATATTATTATATGTTACAACTGAAATATATCAAGCATCAATATATAAATATATATTGATATAAATATATCAAGTATCAAGCATGTTGAGGGTCAAAATCATGTGTGAGAAATCAAGAGACATCCCAATTAATGCATGATAAATAACTGAGCAGGTATTTCAGGATTCTTTATTTGTCACATACAGTTATACAAGTACAACATGTAGTGAAATGTACCCTTATTCGGTCCAGAGGCTGTGCAATAAGGTTTCACAAATGAAAGATAAATATCAAAAGGGTAAGACTAAAGGTAATGAAAATATATCCAAATAACATTCAATATTTAATAGAGAACTGGTGTCAAATCAAATTGACTAACATGCTCATAGGTGATACCTAGGCTCACAACACTGGTAGAACTTACCGCTATGGTCACCTGTGTCTCTGCTCCTTACACTTGGTGATGGCACCCTGGACATTTCAAGAGCGTGGTCTTCAGTTACCTTATACCAACCAGCAGTTCAAAGTAGATCCTCACAATATACTTTGGATCGAGAAGGAAGTTAATGTCAGCGTCCTGCAGCTTGGTGGATCTTCCTTTTCGTAGGGATGCGGGACTCTGGATTTCCACCTCCTCTTGCAGAACAGTCAGCTGACCTTCTGCCTGTTTCCCCAGGATCTCTATTGATGTGTGAGGCAATGGATGGTTAGATATTCACCATGGATCTCCATCCTTCTTATTAGCTGTCCTCCTCTATGTCTGATCTTGTTCTCTCTCTCCAGGATTGATAAAAGAGATTTTTTTGCCAGAGGAGGGGGAGGAGATTAGTCCCAAATGCTGTGTAAGCACAGGCTTATATGTCATCCTTGTAATCATGACTATTCATCTGGGCTTAAGTCAGTCACACTACACATGCTCCCGATTAAGGAAATAAAAACTTTGGCCAATAATTAGACACAATATAGGGAATAAGCATTGGATTCATCTTCTTAACTTCAGGCTGACAGGATTCTTCTGCTCACATGAACCCATTGTGTGTGTTGCCATCCACAACATTACGCTCAATCATGCTGACCAGCCCTTATGTGACCCTTTTGTCCAGTGCCTGTAAAATCCCATCTTAACTTTTTTGTAATTCCGATTTTATGCCATTCATATTTGCCAGCTTGCCCAGCTGTCCATTAACTGCCATTTTGTTAAGACTAATCAGAGGTTATTCTTTTTGGGGAAGAGTGGGAGAATTCCAATGAGGTGGGTACAGAGGGATTCAGTTATGCTTCACTTAAATGGATTCAGGCTGTGTAATATTACTGAGCTATTCCAAAAGGAGAATGTATGAAATACTGCAACAGTGGAAAACCTGCAAGTAACAACAGAGAGGTTGTTAGTAAAGAGGCTGACATATGATATGATATTAAACTCTTTCATAAGCACCAGTAAGGAGGTAAATGGTCTGGCAAAGGTATTAAGCAAGCTTCATGGAAAAAGCAGTTTCCAGTGGCACATCAGATATGACAGACAAAGTATTTGAGATAATAAATAACTAGAAAACTACAGTCAGCAGGTGTCTGTATTAAAGAGAATTAATTCCGTCACACCCAAATCAACTAAAAAGTAACATGTAATTAGAAAATAGCAGTTCTCTTATGGAATTCCTAGTGCTCGACACCTATTGGCACTGAGACCCTGCTTACCAACAGAGAGCTGTCAGCGTTATGCTTTCAATCTCAAGCTATGCTTTCTGTAATTCTGACATTTGTTAATGTCATCCTGTGTGCTTTGGTGTTAAAAGTAGATAAAAATGCTATCATGTTCTGTGCTCATACTTTATTGGCCATTTGTAGTAGCACATAGGAGTTCTTCAGCTGTCCCATCTCGCGGTCCTCTGAGACATACGCGAGAACAAAGGTTGGGGTCAGATATTTTCCCATAACCTCTGGAGCAGTTTCTTTCCAGTTAAGGGCCTTGCTCAAGGGCCCCACAGTAATATGATGATAATTATAGTAGCAATGGGATTGAAACTTACAACCTTCAGGATATAGATACAGACTCCTAACCTACAGAGCCGCACAACTGAAACTGAAAAGCAAAACATGGTGTATGCCGTGTCTACATTTAAGCATCTGGTGCCAGAGAGAGTCTCTCATACACGCACAGCTACCCTGCTCCATACTGGGAATTACAGCTAGACTTGGTATCTAATATATGCTATATCTAACTTGATAATCTCATCCACAGCGAGGTAGCCCCATGCCCATTGTGTCATAACACATTACTCTTGTTATTATCATCACATATTACCTGCCATATGTACTATAGTGGCCTTTCTCTTGTTTTGTACAGTCCCCAGGTTACAAACAAGATCTGTTCCCCAAGTCTGTCTTTAAGCCAAATTTGTAAGTCAGAAAAATAATAAAATATGTAATAGTAATAATACAGTAATAATAAAACTACATACATTACTGTACTGTACCTAAAGCCGTGCAATGTTTTCACGAGTGTCACAAATAAGTGTGTTTGTTATTACAAACCATTGTATCTAAGCCAAATTTTTAATATAATAGGCTTTGGTTTGGCAGTTGGTTAGTAAGAACGAGTTATCTGTGAGTCGGGCATTCTTAACCCAACGACTGGCTGTACCAAACGGGACAGCCTTTGTTCATATCCTGCATCGAAGAGTCCTGGCCACCAAAGACGCTGATGGCAGTTCATGGTTTTTCCCTCCAAACTTCGCCGCTTCGGAGATGCTCTCTCACTCAGTCATCTGGCCATAATGATTTGGCCCTTGTCAGTCACTCAGGTGCATATCCATGTCCAATTTCTACTGCATTCAACATGTCAGCTACGAGTATCAAATGTTAGCTTACCGTGTACTGTTCTGAGTGTTGTTTAACAGTATATTTTAGTGTTTTATTTATGACAAGACAATAACATTGGATTGAAAAACAATACTGAAATTTTGTGTACTATTTATCGGTGCATGTATTTTCTTCTTCTCTATACTAAACCTGACTGTATGTAAGGTCATGGATCCCTATTGGCACAAAGCAAGGTACAACTTGGACAGGATACCTGTACGTGTCACCAGAGGACTAGTGGAGCTGTTCTGGTTTCCCCTTCTCACACATGCAGTTAGTCAGTAAATTGTTCATAATGTGCGTGCATCCCTGCAATGGACCGTTAATTACCGTTAATCACCGTTAATCAATGGACCAGCATATGCCGTTAATCACAAACAGAGCAATGACATGTTTTTCATTAATGTTTGCCAGACCAGACAAGCAACCATTAAATATATATATTACAGGATATATATATATATATATAATATAATATAAATATATATATATATAAAGTATATTACAGTGTGTCATTTTATTGCTTAATAGCTTTAAGAAGGAATAACTGAGTTTCCCTCATAATGGCAAACTGCAGATACTATACTCTACTAAACGATACTATATGATACAATATACTATACCATAATATATTATGTTGTGACAACATGCTATAGAAAATGTGCTAATATTGTCTATACAGTTTCATCTGAAAATCAGTCACAATTGGAGCCACGATGGGTTGGCACCCCATACTGGGGTGTTCCCTGTGATGGGTTGGCACCCCATATTGGGGTGTTCCCTGCCTTGCGCCTGTAGCCTGTAGGATGGGCTCTGGACCCCCATGACCCTGAATAGGACAAGTGGTTTCAGAAAATGGATGGATGGTTGGATGGGGCTCGAGACACCTGTTAGGGCAGAGTGAGCATTAGCCATGGGAGCAGCTGCTAGCGTCCGCTGCATTAATACTGTAAAGAGGGTCCAGGCGTGTTGTGAGTCATTAAAAGCATGTAATAGCATATGTGGTGCTGGAACAGTTAAAAGCCAACAAGTCTGTTAATTAGTTTAAGTAAAATCCTCCTTCCGGCTTTTGGTAATTACTGGCTGCTGGAATTCTAATGGCAAGGAATGACAATATAGAGGTTATTGGCAGGGATCTGGACCATACTGTCTAATCCTACTATGGTTTGTGGGCAGGGCAGGTGTTAGCGAAGCTTGATCTGAAAAGTGTGGTAAGCTTTTCTCTTTTTACGATTTACAACAGACAACTTACAGTCCCTGTGTGCAGCAGGTTCTCACCACACAATCTGCAGCGACATTAAATGAGATGACAAATGGGATTCTTTTCATTTTGAGAATTTTCAGATGTATGAAGCCTAGAGAGTGAAAGAAGAGGCACACACACACACACGTACACACACACACACACACGTACACACACACATTTACACACACACACGTACACGGTGCACTATTCCTCTGTCACAGACTAAGCTGTCCTCTATTTGTAAATTGAATGTGGTCAGTGACGATATCTGCATGTTTTCATAGAACATTTCATACGCCTGGGCTCAAGGCAACAAAACCTGACTGGCATAATCAGTGAAAAGATGGACAGATATTTTATGCATCCAAAGCAAAATTGAATGAAAGTTCCCCACTTCCCCATCCATTTTAAGTAACTCTTTATCTAAATAAAGATATATTTAGATAGATATGTATAACAACCAAAGCTAAAAGCAGTCACACAAAGAAAAAGACACATGCCATACACAGACAGAAAAACCATTCACAAACAACAGTACTGATACCTACATGAAACACTTCTGATGTTTTCATTTCATCCAGATTAAATCATGGTACATATTAGGCTGATACATTCATGATTCGTCTATTAGACACTCATTCATTGTGGTAGCATTAAAAACATTTCAGCGTGCATTATACACAGTATGTTTATCTGAGTTCATGTCAACAACTTCTAAGTTATTGCAAATGATGCCACTTAGCACGATGTGGATTGCATATGAAGAATGAAAAATAATTACACTGGTCATGGGGAGGGGGTTATGACAGTGGCAGAGGGGAACACTGCAGTGGCTTAGAGCTGATCTGTGAAGTGCTGACACCGTAATTCTGCCAGCTGTCACCATGCTGCATTATATAACTGGCAAAGACACCGGCAGCCATGTCTGGCATTCGGAGAGAAGCAATTATCCTTCTGCGTGAGCATCATTAAACACTCGTGACACCTTCTATTGCACCAGTCTGAGAGTGTCATCCCTCAGAGCTCCACAGGACTTCTGTAAATCTCTGCCTGTTGTTTGAATGATACCCATTCAGGGAGTTTCAGCTCTGAGTGCACGCTTTGATCCCCATGTGTGAACAGGGAGCCCATAGCAGGCGCCAGCCCCTGAAGAACCTCCTGTTCCACTGAATGCTGTTTAAAAAAAATTACTTTTTTCCAGTACAAATTCCTATGAAACAGGTGTGTTGCGCGCGGGTGTGCCCCGCGATGGCTTGGCACCCGTCCAGGGCTATTCCCTGCCTTGCATCCATAGTCTCCAGGATGGGCTTCAGACCTCCCACAACCCTGAATAGGATAAGCAGTTATAGAAGATGGATAGATGGATGGATACATAAAGGGTAAAGATGGATAGAAATTTCTGTGTCATGTGCAGCTAAGGTAGTAATATAATTTTCACCTGGTTTTGTGTTGCTGGACCCCATAGCCTAGAACAGGGGTATTCAATTAAAAGTCACTGAGGTCCAGTTATTAAATTTTATCCAAGTAGAAGGTCCGAACCGAAGTCCATCTTGTGTCTTATAGCCTTCCCCTTATAGCAAATTAATTCAAGGCCTTTATTTCAGATTAAAGAAAACAGAAACCTCAGAATAAAATAAATTTTAAAAGTGCACACAGAGTGGAATAACTCCTTTTTCTCTTAAATTAAAGCGGCCCCAACCTGAAGAACTGAAGGCCTACACTTCAAGTAAAAAAGTCAACTCTTACCACTGGATGAGACAGTGGTAAGCAATAAGATCTGGGTTGTCCTCTTTCATCCGGGGCACCATCTGTGGTGACGGAGGCAACCCGCTTCATATCTATGCCCCTCTTTCTCAGCATCTCTTTTATTGCTGCATATGTATGTCCTCTCCTTCAAGGGGTGTTACACCCAGCAGGTCCTCACAGAGCTCCTTCATATCAAAAAATCTCACATACACCAAAAGCTGGGCATTATCAGTAACATCTGTAGACTCGTCAATGGCCAAAGATAGGCATGGTGCACTCTGAATAGCTGCGTCAAGCTGTGCCAGTACATCATCTGCTAATATTTCTGACTTTCTGGTTGCTGTTGTAGCTGACATCGGGATTTGTTCAATTTTTTCGCACATCTCGTCTTTTTGTTTTCCCTCAAATAATGTCTCAGCAACGGCGTTTAAGCACTCCTTCACAACTGTCCCATCACTAAAAGTTTTTTTTTATGTTGCCCCAAAATCCACGTTACTTTTAAGGAACATTCGATTGCACGTTGCTGGGCTGTAAATGTATGTGTGATGAGTCGGGTAGATCTGTCATACTGGGCGTGCAGTTCGGTTATTTTGCGTGCCCTCAGCTCGGACTTCAGGGGATAACTTTGCTCAAAAGAGCTGTGCTTTGTTTCGTAGTGGCACTTCACGTTGCCGCTTTTAATTAATGCCACGGAGCATATGAGGCACACTGGTTTTGAACTGCTCGCCGGAAGAATGAACATATATTTCTCCGTCCATTCATCTTTAAAACAACGATTTTCATCATCTACTTTCCGCCTTTTGGAGCAAGCCATGTTGCCTCTTAACTCTCTTCCTCTCTGCTGTGGTAAACTAACGATTTTATTGGCTCAACTGAGTGAAGCTATTGTCGTATTAACTGGAGTAGCAGCGCCCGCTGTCAATTGCCACGACCGTCCAAATTAATGCTCCATGAAAATTACCTAATCTCTTGAATTTACCAGACTGGTAACGGGTCCGGACAGAACCATCACTCGGTCCGGACCGAGGTCCGCCATTTGGTGATGCCTGGCCTAGAAGCTGTTGAGAAAAAGTCATAATTTTTTTCTATAAAAACCCATATAAAATGCATAAAGGGTTCAAAGTGAATACAAATTGCTGTTTCCTGTGTGTCTAAGGTAGTAATACAATTTGCACCTTGTTTGGCCAGTAATTTGTTGCCAGTTCATAAATCAGCAGTTAAGTGAGGTTCTGTGGGGTTCTGAAGTCAGACCAGCCATCTTCCGGCTATTTATGCAAGCTAGTGTGCGTGAATCACCGCCTCTAGGTGTGAGGGTGCGGATCTGAAGTCGGACCAGCCATCTTCCGGCTACTTATGCAAGCTAGTGTGCGTGAATCACCACCTCTAGGTGTGAGGGTGCGGATCTGAATATCTGCTGGATATCCAACCTAAAACTGATTTCACTGCAGTGACTAATTGGTGGTGTTTAACTTGCTCTTTAGCACTAGTTAGCCTAAACAATAGGCATTGTTTTTGAATGTCAGTACACAAGTGTTTCAGATCTATTTTATGCAAACAAGAAATGCCACTGAACAAATTGGTGAACAAATCAAAATGAATCTCTTAGGTGAAATGAATCAAACAAATTGTCACAAAATATTTTGCTCATCCTCAAGAAATAAGACAGAGAACAAGCGAGAAGGTAAATTTACCTACTAATGTTAAGATTTTACAGTTTAAAAGAACAATCCGAATGTAATTCTGAATTGATGTTTATGGCCAACTTATTATTATCATTAGTATATTGTGAAATAATGGTCCAGATAACCTAACATTGGTGAACTTGGTGAATCATAATCCTGGTAACGTTACTTAGAAGTCATTACAATAATTACCAATGATACAATATGTATTAAAATATATCTGTTTCCTTTTTCGGATGAGTTTGTTAAAATGCCTGATGCTGATGAGGAAGATAGTCAGGTAATGTTACTCTAGCTATGGAGGGACTCAAAGTTGTGAAGGGTTTAAAATGCCTTGTGGTTCTACAATATGTAACATTAGAGGTGGTTACTGCAATATTTTAATGTACTTACTGGTTATGTAATCAAATGTCTGTGATGTCTCAGATTCTGAAATGTAACACATTAGAAAGGTAACACAAATAGACCGGCAGGAGCAGTGGAGGCGAGAAAAACAGGAGAGCATAGTGCCTCAGTCTATAAGAGGCGGGTCAGAGAGGCATTAC